>CM051561.1:4633100-4979781 GCA_028022735.1 Gypaetus barbatus | reverse complement strand
AATAAGTAAAAGAGACATGCGAGGGGAAAGAGGGAAAAGAGAGAGTTGAGGGAAAAGAGGGAAACCAGGGAAAAGAGCCATGAGAGGGGAAAGAGGGGAAAGAGAGAGTTGAGGGAATGCAGGGGAAAGAGACAAGCGAGTGAAAAGAGGGGACAGAGAGAGTTCAGGGGAAAAGAGGGAAACCAGGGGAAAGAGACATGAGAGGGGAAAAGAGGGAAAGGAGACAAGGGAGGGAAAGGAGGGAAAAGAGAGAGTTGAGGGAATGCAGGGGAAAGAGACAAGCGAGTGAAAAGAGGGGACAGAGAGAGTTCAGGGAAAAGAGGGAAACCAGGGAAGAGACACAGGCGAGGGGAAAGAGGGAAATGAGAGAGTTGAGGGGAAAGAGGGAAAAGAGAGATTTCATGGAAAAAAGGCAACCAGGTAAAAGAGAGAGAATGGAAAAATAGAGAAAACAGACAGCCGAGGGGAATGTGGGAAAAGAGATGGTTGAGGGACAATAAGTAAAAGAGACAAGCGAGGGGAAAGAGGGAAAAGAGAGAGTTGAGGGAATGCAGGGGAAAGAGACAGGCGAGTGAAAAGAGGGGAAAGATAGAGTTCAGGGGAAAAGAGGGAAACCAGGGGAAAGAGACATGAGAGGGGAAAAGAGGGAAAGGAGACAAGGGAGGGAAAGGAGGGAAAAGAGAGAGTTGAGGCAAAATAAGTAAAAGAGACAGGCGAGGGGAAAGAGGGAAAAGAGAGCGTTCAGGGAAAAGAGGGAAACCAGGGAAAAGAGACATGAGGGGGGAAGATTGAAAAGAGGGAAACCAGGGAAAAGAGGGAAACCAGGGAAAAGAGACAGGCGAGGGGAAAAGAGGTAAAAGAGGCAAGCTAGGGGAAGGAGGGAAAAGAGAGAGTTCGGGGAAAACAGAGAAAAGACACATGCAACGGCAAAGAGGGAAAAGAGAGTTGAGGGAAAAGAGGGAAACCAGGGAAGAGACACAGGCGAGGGGAAAGAGGGAAAAGAGAGAGTTCATGGAAAAAGGGCAACCAGGTAAAAGAGAGAGAATGGAAAAATAGAGAAAACAGACAGCCGAGGGGAATGTGGGAAAAGAGATGGTTGAGGGAAAATAAGCAAAAGAGACAAGCGAGGGGAAAGAGGGAAAAGAGAGAGTTCAGGGGAAAAGAGGGAAACCAGGGAAGAGAGACATGAGAGGGGAAAGAGGGAAAAGAGAGAGTTCAGGGAAAAGAGGGAAACCAGGGAAGAGACACAGGCGAGGGGAAAGAGGGAAATGAGAGAGTTGAGGGAAAAGAGGGAAAAGAGAGAGTTCATGGGAAAAGGGCAACCAGGTAAAAGAGAGAGAATGGAAAAATAGAGAAAACAGACAGCCGAGGGGAATGTGGGAAAAGAGATGGTTGAGGGAAAATAAGTAAAAGAGACAAGCGAGGGGAAAGAGGGAAAAGAGAGAGTTGAGGGAATGCAGAGGAAAGAGACAAGCGAGTGAAAAGAGGGGAAAGAGAGAGTTCAGGGGAAAAGAGGGAAACCAGGGGAAAGAGACATGAGAGGGGAAAAGAGGGAAAGGAGACAAGCGAGGGAAAGGAGGGAAAAGAGAGAGTTGAGGGAAAAGAGGGAAACCATGGAGAAGAGAGAGGAAAAGGGGAAAGAGGGAAAAGAAAGAGTTGAGGGAAAATAGGGAAAAAAGGTAAAAGAGACAAGCGAGGGAAAGGAGGGAAAAGAGAGAGTTGATGGAAAACAGGGAAAAGACACAGGTGTCAGCAAAGAGGGAAGAGAGAGTTGAGGGAAAAGAGGTGAGAGAGACAGGCGAGGGTAAAGAGGGAAAAGAGAGAGTTTGTGGAAAAGAAGGAAACCAGGGAAAAGAGGCAGGTGTGGGAAAAGAGGTGAGAGAGAGACAGGCGAGGGGAAAGAGGGAAGAGACCGTTAAAGGAAAAGAGGGAAACCAGGGAGAAGAGACGGGAAAGGGGAAAAGAGAGAGTGGAGGGACTACAGGGAAAAGAGACAAGCGAGTGAAAAGAGGGAAAAGGGACTAGCGAGGGAAAGGAGGGAAAAGAGAGAGTTGAGGGAAAATAAGTGAAAGAGACAGGCGAGGGGAAAGAGGGAAAATAGAGCGTTCAGGGGAAAGAGGGAAACCAGGGAAAAGAGACATGAGGGGGGAAGATTGAAAAGAGAGGGTTCAGGGAAAAGAGGGAAACCAGGGAAAAGAGACAGGCGAGGGGAAAAGAGGTAAAAGAGACAAGCTAGGGGAAGGAGGGAAAAGAGAGTGTTCGGGGAAAACAGGGAAAAGACACATGCAACGGCAAAGAGGGAAAAGAGAGTTGAGGGAAAAGAAGTAAAAGAGACAGGCGAGGGGGGAGAGTGAAAAGAGAGAGTTCAGGGAAAAGAGGGAAACCATGGAGAAGAGACAGGAAAAGGGGAAAGAGGGAAAAGAGAGAGTTCATGGAAAATAGGGCAACCAGGTAAAAGAGAGAGAATGGAAAAATAGAGAAAACAGACAGCCGAGGGGAATGTGGGAAAAGAGATGGTTGAGGGAAAATAAGTAAAAGAGACAAGCGAGGGGAAAGAGGGAAAAGAGAGAGTTGAGGGAATGCAGGGGAAAGAGACAAGCGAGTGAAAAGAGGGGAAAGAGAGAGTTCAGGGGAAAAGAGGGAAACCAGGGGAAAGAGACATGAGAGGGGAAAAGAGGGAAAGGAGACAAGCGAGGGAAAGGAGGGAAAAGAGAGAGTTGAGGGAAAATAAGTAAAAGAGACAGGCGAGGGGAAAGAGGGAAAAGAGAGCGTTCAGGGAACAGAGGGAAACCAGGGAAAAGAGACATGAGGGGGGAAGATTGAAAAGAGGGAAACCAGGGAAAAGAGGGAAACCAGGGAAAAGAGACAGGCGAGGGGAAAAGAGGTAAAAGAGGCAAGCTAGGGGAAGGAGGGAAAAGAGAGAGTTCGGGGAAAACAGAGAAAAGACACATGCAACGGCAAAGAGGGAAAAGAGAGTTGAGGGAAAAGAGGGAAACCAGGGAAGAGACACAGGCGAGGGGAAAGAGGGAAAAGAGAGAGTTCATGGAAAAAGGGCAACCAGGTAAAAGAGAGAGAATGGAAAAATAGAGAAAACAGACAGCCGAGGGGAATGTGGGAAAAGAGATGGTTGAGGGAAAATAAGCAAAAGAGACAAGCGAGGGGAAAGAGGGAAAAGAGAGAGTTCAGGGGAAAAGAGGAAAACCAGGGAAGAGAGACATGAGAGGGGAAAGAGGGAAAAGAGAGAGTTCAGGGGAAAGAGGGAAACCAGGGAAGAGACACAGGCGAGGGGAAAGAGGGAAATGTGAGAGTTGAGGGAAAAGAGGGAAAAGAGAGAGTTCATGGAAAAAGGGCAACCAGGTAAAAGAGAGAGAATGGAAAAATAGAGAAAACAGGCAGCCGAGGGGAATGTGGGAAAAGAGATGGTTGAGGGAAAATAAGTAAAAGAGACAAGCGAGGGGAAAGAGGGAAAAGAGAGAGTTGAGGGAATGCAGAGGAAAGAGACAAGCGAGGGAAAAGAGGGGAAAGAGAGAGTTCAGGGGAAAAGAGGGAAACCAGGGGAAAGAGACATGAGAGGGGAAAAGAGGGAAAGGAGACAAGGGAGGGAAAGGAGGGAAAAGAGAGAGTTGAGGGAAAAGAGGGAAACCATGGAGAAGAGACAGGAAAAGGGGAAAGAGGGAAAAGAAAGAGTTGAGGGAAAATAGGGAAAAAAGGTAAAAGAGACAAGCGAGGGAAAGGAGGGAAAAGAGAGAGTTGATGGAAAACAGGGAAAAGACACAGGTGTCAGCAAAGAGGGAAGAGAGAGTTGAGGGAAAAGAGGTGAGAGAGACAGGCGAGGGTAAAGAGGGAAAAGAGAGAGTTTGTGGAAAAGAAGGAAACCAGGGAAAAGAGGCAGGTGTGGGACAAGAGGTGAGAGAGAGACAGGCGAGGGGAAAGAGGGAAGAGACCGTTAAAGGAAAAGAGGGAAACCAGGGAGAAGAGACGGGAAAGGGGAAAAGAGAGAGTGGAGGGAATACAGGGAAAAGAGACAAGCGAGTGAAAAGAGGGAAAAGGGACTAGCGAGGGAAAGGAGGGAAAAGAGAGAGTTGAGGGAAAATAAGTAAGAGAGACAGGCGAGGGGAAAGAGGGAAAAGAGAGCGTTCAGGGGAAAGAGGGAAACCAGGGAAAAGAGACATGAGGGGGGAAGATTGAAAAGAGAGGGTTCAGGGAAAAGAGGGAAACCAGGGAAAAGAGACAGGCGAGGGGAAAAGAGGTAAAAGAGACAAGGTAGGGGAAGGAGGGAAAAGAGAGAGTTCGGGGAAAACGGGGAAAAGACACATGCAACGGCAAAGAGGGAAGAGAGAGTTGAGGGAAAAGAAGTAAAAGAGACAGGCGAGGGGGGAGAGTGAAAAGAGAGAGTTCAGGGAAAAGAGGGAAACCATGGAGAAGAGACAGGAAAAGGGGAAAGAGGGAAAAGAGAGAGTTCATGGAAAATAGGGCAACCAGGTAAAAGAGAGAGAATGGAAAAATAGAGAAAACAGGCAGCCGAGGGGAATGTGGGAAAAGAGATGGGTGAGGTAAAATAAGTAAAAGAGACAAGCGAGGGGAAAGAGGGAAAAGAGAGAGTTGAGGGAATGCAGAGGAAAGAGACAAGCGAGTGAAAAGAGGGGAAAGAGAGAGTTCAGGGGAAAAGAGGGAAACCAGGGGAAAGAGACATGAGAGTGGAAAAGAGGGAAAGGAGACAAGCGAGGGAAAGGAGGGAAAAGAGAGAGTTGAGGGAAAAGAGGGAAACCATAGAGAAGAGACAGAAAAAGGGGAAAGAGGGAAAAGAAAGAGTTGAGGGAAAATAGGGAAAAAAGGTAAAAGAGACAAGCGAGGGAAAGGAGGGAAAAGAGAGAGTTGATGGAAAACAGGGAAAAGACACAGGTGTCAGCAAAGAGGGAAGAGAGAGTTGAGGGAAAAGAGGTGAGAGAGACAGGCGAGGGTAAAGAGGGAAAAGAGAGAGTTTGTGGAAAAGAAGGAAACCAGGGAAAAGAGGCAGGTGTGGGAAAAGAGGTGAGAGAGAGACAGGCGAGGGGAAAGAGGGAAGAGACCGTTAAAGGAAAAGAGGGAAACCAGGGAGAAGAGACGGGAAAGGGGAAAAGAGAGAGTGGAGGGAATACAGGGAAAAGAGACAAGCGAGTGAAAAGAGGGAAAAGGGAATAGCGAGGGAAAGGAGGGAAAAGAGAGAGTTGAGGGAAAATAAGTGAGAGAGACAGGCGAGGGGAAAGAGGGAAAAGAGAGCGTTCAGGGGAAAGAGGGAAACCAGGGAAAAGTGACAGGCGAGGGGAAAAGAGGTAAAAGAGACAAGGTAGGGGAAGGAGGGAAAAGAGAGAGTTCGGGGAAAACAGGGAAAAGACACATGCAACGGCAAAGAGGGAAAAGAGAGTTGAGGGAAAAGAAGTAAAAGAGACAGGCGAGGGGGGAGAGTGAAAAGAGAGAGTTCAGGGAAAAGAGGGAAACCATGGAGAAGAGACAGGAAAAGGGGAAAGAGGGAAAAGAGAGAGTTCATGGAAAATAGGGCAACCAGGTAAAAGAGAGAGAATGGAAAAATAGAGAAAACAGACAGCCGAGGGGAATGTGGGAAAAGAGATGGTTGAGGGAAAATAAGTAAAAGAGACATGCGAGGGGAAAGAGGGAAAAGAGAGAGTTGAGGGAAAAGAGGGAAACCAGGGAAAAGAGCCATGAGAGGGGAAAGAGGGGAAAGAGAGAGTTGAGGGAATGCAGGGGAAAGAGACAAGCGAGTGAAAAGAGGGGACAGAGAGACTTCGGGGAAAAGAGGGAAACCGGGGAAAGAGACATGAGAGGGGAAAAGAGGGAAAGGAGACAAGCGAGGGAAAGGAGGGAAAAGAGAGAGTTGAGGGCAAATAAGTAAGAGAGACAGGCGAGGGGAAAGAGGGAAAATAGAGCGTTCAGGGAAAAGAGGGAAACCAGGGAAAAGAGACATGAGGGGGGAAGATTGAAAAGAGGGAAACCAGGGAAAAGAGGGAAACCAGGGAAAAGAGACAGGAGGGGGGAAAAGAGGTAAAAGAGACAAGCTAGGGGAAGGAGGGAAAAGAGAGAGTTCGGGGAAAACAGAGAAAAGACACATGCAACGGCAAAGAGGGAAAAGAGAGTTGAGGGAAAAGAAGTAAAAGAGACAGGCGAGGGGGGAGAGTGAAAAGAGAGAGTTCAGGGAAAAGAGGGAAACCATGGAGAAGAGACAGGAAAAGGGGAAAGAGGGAAAAGAGAGAGTTGAGGGAAAATAGGGCAACCAGGGAAAAGAGACAGGCGAGGGAAAAGAGGGAAAAGAGAGAGTTGAGGGAATGCAGGGGAAAGAGACAAGCGAGTGAAAAGAGGGGAAAGAGAGAGTTCAGGGGAAAAGAGGGAAACCAGGGGAAAGAGACATGAGAGGGGAAAAGAGGGAAAGGAGACAAGCGAGGGAAAGGAGGGAAAAGAGAGAGTTGAGGGAAAATAAGTAAAAGAGACAGGCGAGGGGAAAGAGGGAAAAGAGAGCGTTCAGGGAAAAGAGGGAAACCAGGGAAAAGAGACATGAGGGGGGAAGATTGAAAAGAGGGAAACCAGGGAAAAGAGGGAAACCAGGGAAAAGAGACAGGCGAGGGGAAAAGAGGTAAAAGAGGCAAGCTAGGGGAAGGAGGGAAAAGAGAGAGTTCGGGGAAAACAGAGAAAAGACACATGCAACGGCAAAGAGGGAAAAGAGAGTTGAGGGAAAAGAGGGAAACCAGGGAAGAGACACAGGCGAGGGGAAAGAGGGAAAAGAGAGAGTTCATGGAAAAAGGGCAACCAGGTAAAAGAGAGAGAATGGAAAAATAGAGAAAACAGACAGCCGAGGGGAATGTGGGAAAAGAGATGGTTGAGGGAAAATAAGCAAAAGAGACAAGCGAGGGGAAAGAGGGAAAAGAGAGAGTTCAGGGGAAAAGAGGAAAACCAGGGAAGAGAGACATGAGAGGGGAAAGAGGGAAAAGAGAGAGTTCAGGGAAAAGAGGGAAACCAGGGAAGAGACACAGGCGAGGGGAAAGAGCGAAATGAGAGAGTTGAGGGAAAAGAGGGAAAAGAGAGAGTTCATGGAAAAAGGGCAACCAGGTAAAAGAGAGAGAATGGAAAAATAGAGAAAACAGGCAGCCGAGGGGAATGTGGGAAAAGAGATGGTTGAGGGAAAATAAGTAAAAGAGACAAGCGAGGGGAAAGAGGGAAAAGAGAGAGTTGAGGGAATGCAGAGGAAAGAGACAAGCGAGTGAAAAGAGGGGAAAGAGAGAGTTCAGGGGAAAAGAGGGAAACCAGGGGAAAGAGACATGAGAGGGGAAAAGAGGGAAAGGAGACAAGGGAGGGAAAGGAGGGAAAAGAGAGAGTTGAGGGAAAAGAGGGAAACCATGGAGAAGAGACAGGAAAAGGGGAAAGAGGGAAAAGAAAGAGTTGAGGGAAAATAGGGAAAAAAGGTAAAAGAGACAAGCGAGGGAAAGGAGGGAAAAGAGAGAGTTGATGGAAAACAGGGAAAAGACACAGGTGTCAGCAAAGAGGGAAGAGAGAGTTGAGGGAAAAGAGGTGAGAGAGACAGGCGAGGGTAAAGAGGGAAAAGAGAGAGTTTGTGGAAAAGAAGGAAACCAGGGAAAAGAGGCAGGTGTGGGAAAAGAGGTGAGAGAGAGACAGGCGAGGGGAAAGAGGGAAGAGACCGTTAAAGGAAAAGAGGGAAACCAGGGAGAAGAGACGGGAAAGGGGAAAAGAGAGAGTGGAGGGAATACAGGGAAAAGAGACAAGCGAGTGAAAAGAGGGAAAAGGGACTAGCGAGGGAAAGGAGGGAAAAGAGAGAGTTGAGGGAAAATAAGTAAAAGAGAGAGGCGAGGGGAAAGAGGGAAAAGAGAGCGTTCAGGGGAAAGAGGGAAACCAGGGAAAAGAGACATGAGGGGGGAAGATTGAAAAGAGAGGGTTCAGGGAAAAGAGGGAAACCAGGGAAAAGAGACAGGCGAGGGGAAAAGAGGTAAAAGAGACAAGGTAGGGGAAGGAGGGAAAAGAGAGAGTTCGGGGAAAACGGGGAAAAGACACATGCAACGGCAAAGAGGGAAGAGAGAGTTGAGGGAAAAGAAGTAAAAGAGACAGGCGAGGGGGGAGAGTGAAAAGAGAGAGTTCAGGGAAAAGAGGGAAACCATGGAGAAGAGACAGGAAAAGGGGAAAGAGGGAAAAGAGAGAGTTCATGGAAAATAGGGCAACCAGGTAAAAGAGAGAGAATGGAAAAATAGAGAAAACAGACAGCCGAGGGGAATGTGGGAAAAGAGATGGGTGAGGGAAAATAAGTAAAAGAGACAAGCGAGGGGAAAGAGGGAAAAGAGAGAGTTGAGGGAATGCAGAGGAAAGAGACAAGCGAGTGAAAAGAGGGGAAAGAGAGAGTTCAGGGGAAAAGAGGGAAACCAGGGGAAAGAGACATGAGAGGGGAAAAGAGGGAAAGGAGACAAGCGAGGGAAAGGAGGGAAAAGAGAGAGTTGAGGGAAAAGAGGGAAACCATGGAGAAGAGACAGGAAAAGGGGAAAGAGGGAAAAGAAAGAGTTGAGGGAAAATAGGGAAAAAAGGTAAAAGAGACAAGCGAGGGAAAGGAGGGAAAAGAGAGAGTTGATGGAAAACAGGGAAAAGACACAGGTGTCAGCAAAGAGGGAAGAGAGAGTTGAGGGAAAAGAGGTGAGAGAGACAGGCGAGGGTAAAGAGGGAAAAGAGAGAGTTTGTGGAAAAGAAGGAAACCAGGGAAAAGAGGCAGGTGTGGGAAAAGAGGTGAGAGAGAGACAGGCGAGGGGAAAGAGGGAAGAGACCGTTAAAGGAAAAGAGGGAAACCAGGGAGAAGAGACGGGAAAGGGGAAAAGAGAGAGTGGAGGGACTACAGGGAAAAGAGACAAGCGAGTGAAAAGAGGGAAAAGGGAATAGCGAGGGAAAGGAGGGAAAAGAGAGAGTTGAGGGAAAATAAGTGAGAGAGACAGGCGAGGGGAAAGAGGGAAAAGAGAGCGTTCAGGGGAAAGAGGGAAACCAGGGAAAAGTGACAGGCGAGGGGAAAAGAGGTAAAAGAGACAAGGTAGGGGAAGGAGGGAAAAGAGAGAGTTCGGGGAAAACAGGGAAAAGACACATGCAACGGCAAAGAGGGAAAAGAGAGTTGAGGGAAAAGAAGTAAAAGAGACAGGCGAGGGGGGAGAGTGAAAAGAGAGAGTTCAGGGAAAAGAGGGAAACCATGGAGAAGAGACAGGAAAAGGGGAAAGAGGGAAAAGAGAGAGTTCATGGAAAATAGGGCAACCAGGTAAAAGAGAGAGAATGGAAAAATAGAGAAAACAGACAACCGAGGGGAATGTGGGAAAAGAGATGGTTGAGGGAAAATAAGTAAAAGAGACATGCGAGGGGAAAGAGGGAAAAGAGAGAGTTGAGGGAAAAGAGGGAAACCAGGGAAAAGAGCCATGAGAGGGGAAAGAGGGGAAAGAGAGAGTTGAGGGAATGCAGGGGAAAGAGACAAGCGAGTGAAAAGAGGGGACAGAGAGACTTCGGGGAAAAGAGGGAAACCGGGGAAAGAGACATGAGAGGGGAAAAGAGGGAAAGGAGACAAGCGAGGGAAAGGAGGGAAAAGAGAGAGTTGAGGGCAAATAAGTAAAAGAGACAGGCGAGGGGAAAGAGGGAAAATAGAGCGTTCAGGGAAAAGAGGGAAACCAGGGAAAAGAGACATGAGGGGGGAAGATTGAAAAGAGGGAAACCAGGGAAAAGAGGGAAACCAGGGAAAAGAGACAGGAGCGGGGAAAAGAGGTAAAAGAGACAAGCTAGGGGAAGGAGGGAAAAGAGAGAGTTCGGGGAAAACAGAGAAAAGACACATGCAACGGCAAAGAGGGAAAAGAGAGTTGAGGGAAAAGAAGTAAAAGAGACAGGCGAGGGGGGAGAGTGAAAAGAGAGAGTTCAGGGAAAAGAGGGAAACCATGGAGAAGAGACAGGAAAAGGGGAAAGAGGGAAAAGAGAGAGTTGAGGGAAAATAGGGAAACCAGGGAAAAGAGACAGGCGAGGGAAAAGAGGGAAAAGAGAGAGTTGAGGGAATGCAGGGGAAAGAGACAAGCGAGTGAAAAGAGGGGAAAGAGAGAAGTTCAGGGGAAAAGAGGGAAACCAGGGGAAAGAGACATGAGAGGGGAAAAGAGGGAAAGGAGACAAGCGAGGGAAAGGAGGGAAAAGAGAGAGTTGAGGGAAAATAAGTAAAAGAGACAGGCGAGGGGAAAGAGGGAAAAGAGAGCGTTCAGGGAAAAGAGGGAAACCAGGGAAAAGAGACATGAGGGGGGAAGATTGAAAAGAGGGAAACCAGGGAAAAGAGGGAAACCAGGGAAAAGAGACAGGCGAGGGGAAAAGAGGTAAAAGAGGCAAGCTAGGGGAAGGAGGGAAAAGAGAGAGTTCGGGGAAAACAGAGAAAAGACACATGCAACGGCAAAGAGGGAAAAGAGAGTTGAGGGAAAAGAGGGAAACCAGGGAAGAGACACAGGCGAGGGGAAAGAGGGAAAAGAGAGAGTTCATGGAAAAAGGGCAACCAGGTAAAAGAGAGAGAATGGAAAAATAGAGAAAACAGACAGCCGAGGGGAATGTGGGAAAAGAGATGGTTGAGGGAAAATAAGCAAAAGAGACAAGCGAGGGGAAAGAGGGAAAAGAGAGAGTTCAGGGGAAAAGAGGAAAACCAGGGAAGAGACACAGGCGAGGGGAAAGAGCGAAATGAGAGAGTTGAGGGAAAAGAGGGAAAAGAGAGAGTTCATGGAAAAAGGGCAACCAGGTAAAAGAGAGAGAATGGAAAAATAGAGAAAACAGACAGCCGAGGGGAATGTGGGAAAAGAGATGGGTGAGGGAAAATAAGTAAAAGAGACAAGCGAGGGGAAAGAGGGAAAAGAGAGAGTTGAGGGAATGCAGAGGAAAGAGACAAGCGAGTGAAAAGAGGGGAAAGAGAGAGTTCAGGGGAAAAGAGGGAAACCAGGGGAAAGAGACATGAGAGGGGAAAAGAGGGAAAGGAGACAAGCGAGGGAAAGGAGGGAAAAGAGAGAGTTGAGGGAAAAGAGGGAAACCATGGAGAAGAGAGAGGAAAAGGGGAAAGAGGGAAAAGAAAGAGTTGAGGGAAAATAGGGAAAAAAGGTAAAAGAGACAAGCGAGGGAAAGGAGGGAAAAGAGAGAGTTGATGGAAAACAGGGAAAAGACACAGGTGTCAGCAAAGAGGGAAGAGAGAGTTGAGGGAAAAGAGGTGAGAGAGACAGGCGAGGGTAAAGAGGGAAAAGAGAGAGTTTGTGGAAAAGAAGGAAACCAGGGAAAAGAGGCAGGTGTGGGAAAAGAGGTGAGAGAGAGACAGGCGAGGGGAAAGAGGGAAGAGACCGTTAAAGGAAAAGAGGGAAACCAGGGAGAAGAGACGGGAAAGGGGAAAAGAGAGAGTGGAGGGACTACAGGGAAAAGAGACAAGCGAGTGAAAAGAGGGAAAAGGGAATAGCGAGGGAAAGGAGGGAAAAGAGAGAGTTGAGGGAAAATAAGTGAGAGAGACAGGCGAGGGGAAAGAGGGAAAAGAGAGCGTTCAGGGGAAAGAGGGAAACCAGGGAAAAGAGACATGAGGGGGGAAGATTGAAAAGAGAGGGTTCAGGGAAAAGAGGGAAACCAGGGAAAAGAGACAGGCGAGGGGAAAAGAGGTAAAAGAGACAAGCTAGGGGAAGGAGGGAAAAGAGAGAGTTCGGGGAAAACAGGGAAAAGACACATGCAACGGCAAAGAGGGAAAAGAGAGTTGAGGGAAAAGAAGTAAAAGAGACAGGCGAGGGGGGAGAGTGAAAAGAGAGAGTTCAGGGAAAAGAGGGAAACCATGGAGAAGAGACAGGAAAAGGGGAAAGAGGGAAAAGAGAGAGTTGAGGGAAAATAGGGAAACCAGGGAAAAGAGAGAGAATGGAAAAATAGAGAAAACAGACAGCCGAGGGGAATGTGGGAAAAGAGATGGTTGAGGGAAAATAAGTAAAAGAGACATGCGAGGGGAAAGAGGGAAAAGAGAGAGTTGAGGGAAAAGAGGGAAACCAGGGAAAAGAGCCATGAGAGGGGAAAGAGGGGAAAGAGAGAGTTGAGGGAATGCAGGGGAAAGAGACAAGCGAGTGAAAAGAGGGGACAGAGAGACTTCGGGGAAAAGAGGGAAACCGGGGAAAGAGACATGAGAGGGGAAAAGAGGGAAAGGAGACAAGCGAGGGAAAGGAGGGAAAAGAGAGAGTTGAGGGCAAATAAGTAAAAGAGACAGGCGAGGGGAAAGAGGGAAAATAGAGCGTTCAGGGAAAAGAGGGAAACCAGGGAAAAGAGACATGAGGGGGGAAGATTGAAAAGAGGGAAACCAGGGAAAAGAGGGAAACCAGGGAAAAGAGACAGGAGGGGGGAAAAGAGGTAAAAGAGACAAGGTAGGGGAAGGAGGGAAAAGAGAGAGTTCGGGGAAAACAGGGAAAAGACACATGCAACGGCAAAGAGGGCAAAGAGAGTTGAGGGAAAAGAAGTAAAAGAGACAGGCGAGGGGGGAGAGTGAAAAGAGAGAGTTCAGGGAAAAGAGGGAAACCATGGAGAAGAGACAGGAAAAGGGGAAAGAGGGAAAAGAGAGAGTTGAGGGAAAATAGGGAAACCAGGGAAAAGAGACAGGCGAGGGAAAAGAGGGAAAAGAGAGAGTTGAGGGAATGCAGGGAAAAGAGACAAGCGAGGGAAAAGAGGGGAAAGAGAGAGTTCAGGGGAAAAGAGGGAAACCAGGGGAAAGAGACATGAGAGGGGAAAAGAGGGAAAGGAGACAAGCGAGGGAAAGGAGGGAAAAGAGAGAGTTGAGGGAAAAGAGGGAAACCATGGAGAAGAGAGAGGAAAAGGGGAAAGAGGGAAAAGAGAGAGTTCATGGAAAATAGGGCAACCAGGTAAAAGAGAGAGAATGGAAAAATAGAGAAAACAGACAGCCGAGGGGAATGTGGGAAAAGAGATGGTTGAGGGAAAATAAGTAAAAGAGACATGCGAGGGGAAAGAGGGAAAAGAGAGAGTTGAGGGAAAAGAGGGAAACCAGGGAAAAGAGCCATGAGAGGGGAAAGAGGGGAAAGAGAGAGTTGAGGGAATGCAGGGGAAAGAGACAAGCGAGTGAAAAGAGGGGACAGAGAGACTTCGGGGAAAAGAGGGAAACCGGGGAAAGAGACATGAGAGGGGAAAAGAGGGAAAGGAGACAAGCGAGGGAAAGGAGGGAAAAGAGAGAGTTGAGGGCAAATAAGTAAAAGAGACAGGCGAGGGGAAAGAGGGAAAATAGAGCGTTCAGGGAAAAGAGGGAAACCAGGGAAAAGAGACATGAGGGGGGAAGATTGAAAAGAGGGAAACCAGGGAAAAGAGGGAAACCAGGGAAAAGAGACAGGAGGGGGGAAAAGAGGTAAAAGAGACAAGGTAGGGGAAGGAGGGAAAAGAGAGAGTTCGGGGAAAACAGAGAAAAGACACATGCAACGGCAAAGAGGGCAAAGAGAGTTGAGGGAAAAGAAGTAAAAGAGACAGGCGAGGGGGGAGAGTGAAAAGAGAGAGTTCAGGGAAAAGAGGGAAACCATGGAGAAGAGACAGGAAAAGGGGAAAGAGGGAAAAGAGAGAGTTGAGGGAAAATAGGGAAACCAGGGAAAAGAGACAGGCGAGGGAAAAGAGGGAAAAGAGAGAGTTGAGGGAATGCAGGGAAAAGAGACAAGCGAGGGAAAAGAGGGGAAAGAGAGAGTTCAGGGGAAAAGAGGGAAACCAGGGGAAAGAGACATGAGAGGGGAAAAGAGGGAAAGGAGACAAGCGAGGGAAAGGAGGGAAAAGAGAGAGTTGAGGGAAAAGAGGGAAACCATGGAGAAGAGAGAGGAAAAGGGGAAAGAGGGAAAAGAGAGAGTTCATGGAAAATAGGGCAACCAGGTAAAAGAGAGAGAATGGAAAAATAGAGAAAACAGACAGCCGAGGGGAATGTGGGAAAAGAGATGGTTGAGGGAAAATAAGTAAAAGAGACATGCGAGGGGAAAGAGGGAAAAGAGAGAGTTGAGGGAAAAGAGGGAAACCAGGGAAAAGAGCCATGAGAGGGGAAAGAGGAGAAAGAGAGAGTTGAGGGAATGCAGGGGAAAGAGACAAGCGAGTGAAAAGAGGGGACAGAGAGACTTCGGGGAAAAGAGGGAAACCGGGGAAAGAGACATGAGAGGGGAAAAGAGGGAAAGGAGACAAGCGAGGGAAAGGAGGGAAAAGAGAGAGTTGAGGGCAAATAAGTAAAAGAGACAGGCGAGGGGAAAGAGGGAAAATAGAGCGTTCAGGGAAAAGAGGGAAACCAGGGAAAAGAGACATGAGGGGGGAAGATTGAAAAGAGGGAAACCAGGGAAAAGAGGGAAACCAGGGAAAAGAGACAGGAGGGGGGAAAAGAGGTAAAAGAGACAAGGTAGGGGAAGGAGGGAAAAGAGAGAGTTCGGGGAAAACAGAGAAAAGACACATGCAACGGCAAAGAGGGCAAAGAGAGTTGAGGGAAAAGAAGTAAAAGAGACAGGCGAGGGGGGAGAGTGAAAAGAGAGAGTTCAGGGAAAAGAGGGAAACCATGGAGAAGAGACAGGAAAAGGGGAAAGAGGGAAAAGAGAGAGTTGAGGGAAAATAGGGAAACCAGGGAAAAGAGACAGGCGAGGGAAAAGAGGGAAAAGAGAGAGTTGAGGGAATGCAGGGAAAAGAGACAAGCGAGGGAAAAGAGGGGAAAGAGAGAGTTCAGGGGAAAAGAGGGAAACCAGGGGAAAGAGACATGAGAGGGGAAAAGAGGGAAAGGAGACAAGCGAGGGAAAGGAGGGAAAAGAGAGAGTTGAGGGAAAAGAGGGAAACCATGGAGAAGAGAGAGGAAAAGGGGAAAGAGGGAAAAGAGAGAGTTCATGGAAAATAGGGCAACCAGGTAAAAGAGAGAGAATGGAAAAATAGAGAAAACAGACAGCCGAGGGGAATGTGGGAAAAGAGATGGTTGAGGGAAAATAAGTAAAAGAGACATGCGAGGGGAAAGAGGGAAAAGAGAGAGTTGAGGGAAAAGAGGGAAACCAGGGAAAAGAGCCATGAGAGGGGAAAGAGGGGAAAGAGAGAGTTGAGGGAATGCAGGGGAAAGAGACAAGCGAGTGAAAAGAGGGGACAGAGAGACTTCGGGGAAAAGAGGGAAACCGGGGAAAGAGACATGAGAGGGGAAAAGAGGGAAAGGAGGCAAGCGAGGGAAAGGAGGGAAAAGAGAGAGTTGAGGGCAAATAAGTAAAAGAGACAGGCGAGGGGAAAGAGGGAAAATAGAGCGTTCAGGGAAAAGAGGGAAACCAGGGAAAAGAGACATGAGGGGGGAAGATTGAAAAGAGGGAAACCAGGGAAAAGAGGGAAACCAGGGAAAAGAGACAGGAGGGGGGAAAAGAGGTAAAAGAGGCAAGCTAGGGTAAGGAGGGAAAAGAAAGAGTTCGGGGAAAACAGAGAAAAGACACATGCAACGGCAAAGAGGGCAAAGAGAGTTCAGGGAAAAGAAGTAAAAGAGACAGGCGAGGGGGGAGAGTGAAAAGAGAGAGTTCAGGGAAAAGAGGGAAACCATGGAGAAGAGACAGGAAAAGGGGAAAGAGGGAAAAGAGAGAGTTGAGGGAAAATAGGGAAACCAGGGAAAAGAGACAGGCGAGGGAAAAGAGGGAAAAGAGAGAGTTGAGGGAATGCAGGGAAAAGAGACAAGCGAGGGAAAAGAGGGGAAAGAGAGAGTTCAGGGGAAAAGAGGGAAACCAGGGGAAAGAGACATGAGAGGGGAAAAGAGGGAAAGGAGACAAGCGAGGGAAAGGAGGGAAAAGAGAGAGTTGAGGGAAAATAAGTAAAAGAGACAGGCGAGGGGAAAGAGGGAAAAGAGAGCGTTCAGGGAAAAGAGGGAAACCAGGGAAAAGAGACATGAGGGGGGAAGATTGAAAAGAGGGAAACCAGGGAAAAGAGGGAAACCAGGGAAAAGAGACAGGCGAGGGGAAAAGAGGTAAAAGAGGCAAGCTAGGGGAAGGAGGGAAAAGAGAGAGTTCGGGGAAAACAGAGAAAAGACACATGCAACGGCAAAGAGGGAAAAGAGAGTTGAGGGAAAAGAGGGAAACCAGGGAAGAGACACAGGCGAGGGGAAAGAGGGAAAAGAGAGAGTTGAGGGAAAAGAGGGAAAAGAGAGAGTTCATGGAAAAAGGGCAACCAGGTAAAAGAGAGAGAATGGAAAAATAGAGAAAACAGACAGCCGAGGGGAATGTGGGAAAAGAGATGGTTGAGGGAAAATAAGCAAAAGAGACAAGCGAGGGGAAAGAGGGAAAAGAGAGAGTTCAGGGGAAAAGAGGAAAACCAGGGAAGAGACACAGGCGAGGGGAAAGAGCGAAATGAGAGAGTTGAGGGAAAAGAGGGAAAAGAGAGAGTTCATGGAAAAAGGGCAACCAGGTAAAAGAGAGAGAATGGAAAAATAGAGAAAACAGACAGCCGAGGGGAATGTGGGAAAAGAGATGGGTGAGGGAAAATAAGTAAAAGAGACAAGCGAGGGGAAAGAGGGAAAAGAGAGAGTTGAGGGAATGCAGAGGAAAGAGACAAGCGAGTGAAAAGAGGGGAAAGAGAGAGTTCAGGGGAAAAGAGGGAAACCAGGGGAAAGAGACATGAGAGGGGAAAAGAGGGAAAGGAGACAAGCGAGGGAAAGGAGGGAAAAGAGAGAGTTGAGGGAAAAGAGGGAAACCATGGAGAAGAGAGAGGAAAAGGGGAAAGAGGGAAAAGAAAGAGTTGAGGGAAAATAGGGAAAAAAGGTAAAAGAGACAAGCGAGGGAAAGGAGGGAAAAGAGAGAGTTGATGGAAAACAGGGAAAAGACACAGGTGTCAGCAAAGAGGGAAGAGAGAGTTGAGGGAAAAGAGGTGAGAGAGACAGGCGAGGGTAAAGAGGGAAAAGAGAGAGTTTGTGGAAAAGAAGGAAACCAGGGAAAAGAGGCAGGTGTGGGAAAAGAGGTGAGAGAGAGACAGGCGAGGGGAAAGAGGGAAGAGACAGTTAAAGGAAAAGAGGGAAACCAGGGAGAAGAGACGGGAAAGGGGGAAAAGAGAGAGTGGAGGGACTACAGGGAAAAGAGACAAGCGAGTGAAAAGAGGGAAAAGGGAATAGCGAGGGAAAGGAGGGAAAAGAGAGAGTTGAGGGAAAATAAGTGAGAGAGACAGGCGAGGGGAAAGAGGGAAAAGAGAGCGTTCAGGGGAAAGAGGGAAACCAGGGAAAAGTGACAGGCGAGGGGAAAAGAGGTAAAAGAGACAAGGTAGGGGAAGGAGGGAAAAGAGAGAGTTCGGGGGAAAACAGGGAAAAGACACATGCAACGGCAAAGAGGGAAAAGAGAGTTGAGGGAAAAGAAGTAAAAGAGACAGGCGAGGGGGGAGAGTGAAAAGAGAGAGTTCAGGGAAAAGAGGGAAACCATGGAGAAGAGAGAGGAAAAGGGGAAAGAGGGAAAAGAGAGAGTTCATGGAAAATAGGGCAACCAGGTAAAAGAGAGAGAATGGAAAAATAGAGAAAACAGACAGCCGAGGGGAATGTGGGAAAAGAGATGGTTGAGGGAAAATAAGTAAGAGAGACATGCGAGGGGAAAGAGGGAAAAGAGAGAGTTGAGGGAAAAGAGGGAAACCAGGGAAAAGAGCCATGAGAGGGGAAAGAGGGGAAAGAGAGAGTTGAGGGAATGCAGGGGAAAGAGACAAGCGAGTGAAAAGAGGGGACAGAGAGACTTCGGGGAAAAGAGGGAAACCGGGGAAAGAGACATGAGAGGGGAAAAGAGGGAAAGGAGACAAGCGAGGGAAAGGAGGGAAAAGAGAGAGTTGAGGGCAAATAAGTAAAAGAGACAGGCGAGGGGAAAGAGGGAAAATAGAGCGTTCAGGGAAAAGAGGGAAACCAGGGAAAAGAGACATGAGGGGGGAAGATTGAAAAGAGGGAAACCAGGGAAAAGAGGGAAACCAGGGAAAAGAGACAGGAGGGGGGAAAAGAGGTAAAAGAGACAAGGTAGGGGAAGGAGGGAAAAGAGAGAGTTCGGGGAAAACAGAGAAAAGACACATGCAACGGCAAAGAGGGCAAAGAGAGTTGAGGGAAAAGAAGTAAAAGAGACAGGCGAGGGGGGAGAGTGAAAAGAGAGAGTTCAGGGAAAAGAGGGAAACCATGGAGAAGAGACAGGAAAAGGGGAAAGAGGGAAAAGAGAGAGTTGAGGGAAAATAGGGAAACCAGGGAAAAGAGACAGGCGAGGGAAAAGAGGGAAAAGAGAGAGTTGAGGGAATGCAGGGAAAAGAGACAAGCGAGGGAAAAGAGGGGAAAGAGAGAGTTCAGGGGAAAAGAGGGAAACCAGGGGAAAGAGACATGAGAGGGGAAAAGAGGGAAAGGAGACAAGCGAGGGAAAGGAGGGAAAAGAGAGAGTTGAGGGAAAAGAGGGAAACCATGGAGAAGAGAGAGGAAAAGGGGAAAGAGGGAAAAGAGAGAGTTCATGGAAAATAGGGCAACCAGGTAAAAGAGAGAGAATGGAAAAATAGAGAAAACAGACAGCCGAGGGGAATGTGGGAAAAGAGATGGTTGAGGGAAAATAAGTAAAAGAGACATGCGAGGGGAAAGAGGGAAAAGAGAGAGTTGAGGGAAAAGAGGGAAACCAGGGAAAAGAGCCATGAGAGGGGAAAGAGGGGAAAGAGAGAGTTGAGGGAATGCAGGGGAAAGAGACAAGCGAGTGAAAAGAGGGGACAGAGAGACTTCGGGGAAAAGAGGGAAACCGGGGAAAGAGACATGAGAGGGGAAAAGAGGGAAAGGAGACAAGCGAGGGAAAGGAGGGAAAAGAGAGAGTTGAGGGCAAATAAGTAAAAGAGACAGGCGAGGGGAAAGAGGGAAAATAGAGCGTTCAGGGAAAAGAGGGAAACCAGGGAAAAGAGACATGAGGGGGGAAGATTGAAAAGAGGGAAACCAGGGAAAAGAGGGAAACCAGGGAAAAGAGACAGGAGGGGGGAAAAGAGGTAAAAGAGACAAGGTAGGGGAAGGAGGGAAAAGAGAGAGTTCGGGGAAAACAGAGAAAAGACACATGCAACGGCAAAGAGGGCAAAGAGAGTTGAGGGAAAAGAAGTAAAAGAGACAGGCGAGGGGGGAGAGTGAAAAGAGAGAGTTCAGGGAAAAGAGGGAAACCATGGAGAAGAGACAGGAAAAGGGGAAAGAGGGAAAAGAGAGAGTTGAGGGAAAATAGGGAAACCAGGGAAAAGAGACAGGCGAGGGAAAAGAGGGAAAAGAGAGAGTTGAGGGAATGCAGGGAAAAGAGACAAGCGAGGGAAAAGAGGGGAAAGAGAGAGTTCAGGGGAAAAGAGGGAAACCAGGGGAAAGAGACATGAGAGGGGAAAAGAGGGAAAGGAGACAAGCGAGGGAAAGGAGGGAAAAGAGAGAGTTGAGGGAAAAGAGGGAAACCATGGAGAAGAGAGAGGAAAAGGGGAAAGAGGGAAAAGAAAGAGTTGAGGGAAAATAGGGAAAAAAGGTAAAAGAGACAAGCGAGGGAAAGGAGGGAAAAGAGAGAGTTGATGGAAAACAGGGAAAAGACACAGGTGTCAGCAAAGAGGGAAGAGAGTGTTGAGGGAAAAGAGGTGAGAGAGACAGGCGAGGGTAAAGAGGGAAAAGAGAGAGTTTGTGGAAAAGAAGGAAACCAGGGAAAAGAGGCAGGTGTGGGAAAAGAGGTGAGAGAGAGACAGGCGAGGGGAAAGAGGGAAGAGACCGTTAAAGGAAAAGAGGGAAACCAGGGAGAAGAGACGGGAAAGGGGAAAAGAGAGAGTGGAGGGACTACAGGGAAAAGAGACAAGCGAGTGAAAAGAGGGAAAAGGGACTAGCGAGGGAAAGGAGGGAAAAGAGAGAGTTGAGGGAAAATAAGTAAAAGAGACAGGCGAGGGGAAAGAGGGAAAATAGAGCATTCAGGGGAAAGAGGGAAACCAGGGAAAAGAGACATGAGGGGGGAAGATTGAAAAGAGAGGGTTCAGGGAAAAGAGGGAAACCAGGGAAAAGAGACAGGCGAGGGGAAAAGAGGTAAAAGAGACAAGGTAGGGGAAGGAGGGAAAAGAGAGTGTTCGGGGAAAACAGGGAAAAGACACATGCAACGGCAAAGAGGGAAAAGAGAGTTGAGGGAAAAGAAGTAAAAGAGACAGGCGAGGGGGGAGAGTGAAAAGAGAGAGTTCAGGGAAAAGAGGGAAACCATGGAGAAGAGACAGGAAAAGGGGAAAGAGGGAAAAGAGAGAGTTCATGGAAAATAGGGCAACCAGGTAAAAGAGAGAGAATGGAAAAATAGAGAAAACAGACAGCCGAGGGGAATGTGGGAAAAGAGATGGTTGAGGGAAAATAAGTAAAAGAGACAAGCGAGGGGAAAGAGGGAAAAGAGAGAGTTGAGGGAAAAGAGGGAAACCAGGGAAAAGAGCCATGAGAGGGGAAAGAGGGGAAAGAGAGAGTTGAGGGAATGCAGGGGAAAGAGACAAGCGAGTGAAAAGAGGGGACAGAGAGACTTCGGGGAAAAGAGGGAAACCGGGGAAAGAGACATGAGAGGGGAAAAGAGGGAAAGGAGACAAGCGAGGGAAAGGAGGGAAAAGAGAGAGTTGAGGGCAAATAAGTAAAAGAGACAGGCGAGGGGAAAGAGGGAAAATAGAGCGTTCAGGGAAAAGAGGGAAACCAGGGAAAAGAGACATGAGGGGGGAAGATTGAAAAGAGGGAAACCAGGGAAAAGAGGGAAACCAGGGAAAAGAGACAGGAGGGGGGAAAAGAGGTAAAAGAGACAAGGTAGGGGAAGGAGGGAAAAGAGAGAGTTCGGGGAAAACAGAGAAAAGACACATGCAACGGCAAAGAGGGCAAAGAGAGTTGAGGGAAAAGAAGTAAAAGAGACAGGCGAGGGGGGAGAGTGAAAAGAGAGAGTTCAGGGAAAAGAGGGAAACCATGGAGAAGAGACAGGAAAAGGGGAAAGAGGGAAAAGAAAGAGTTGAGGGAAAATAGGGAAAAAAGGTAAAAGAGACAAGCGAGGGAAAGGAGGGAAAAGAGAGAGTTGATGGAAAACAGGGAAAAGACACAGGTGTCAGCAAAGAGGGAAGAGAGAGTTGAGGGAAAAGAGGTGAGAGAGACAGGCGAGGGTAAAGAGGGAAAAGAGAGAGTTTGTGGAAAAGAAGGAAACCAGGGAAAAGAGGCAGGTGTGGGAAAAGAGGTGAGAGAGAGACAGGCGAGGGGAAAGAGGGAAGAGACCGTTAAAGGAAAAGAGGGAAACCAGGGAGAAGAGACGGGAAAGGGGAAAAGAGAGAGTGGAGGGACTACAGGGAAAAGAGACAAGCGAGTGAAAAGAGGGAAAAGGGACTAGCGAGGGAAAGGAGGGAAAAGAGAGAGTTGAGGGAAAATAAGTAAAAGAGACAGGCGAGGGGAAAGAGGGAAAAGAGAGCGTTCAGGGGAAAGAGGGAAAAGAGAGAGTTCATGGAAAAACGGCAACCAGGTAACAGAGAGAGAATGGAAAAATAGAAAAAACAGACAGCCGAGGGGAATGTGGGAAAAGAGATGGTTGAGGGAAAATAAGTAAAAGAGACAAGCGAGGGGAAAGAGGGAAAAGAGAGAGTTGAGGGAATGCAGGGGAAAGAGACAGGCGAGTGAAAAGAGGGGAAAGAGAGAGTTCAGGGGAAAAGAGGGTAACCAGGGGAAAGAGACATGAGAGGGGAAAAGAGGGAAAGGAGACAAGCGAGGGAAAGGAGGGAAAAGAGCGAGTTGAGGGAAAAGAGGGAAACCAGGGAAGAGACACAGGCTAGGGGAAAGAGGGAAATGAGAGAGTTGAGGGAAAAGAGGGAAACCATGGAGAAGAGACAGGAAAAGGGGAAAGAGGGAAAAGAAAGAGTTGAGGGAAAGTAGGGAAAAAAGGTAAAAGAGACAAGCAAGGGAAAGGAGGGAAAAGAGAGTTGATGGAAAACAGGGAAAAGACACAGGTGTCAGCAAAGAGGGAAGAGAGAGTTGAGGGAAAAGAGGTGAGAGAGACAGGCGAGGGGAAAGAGGGAAGAGACCGTTAAAGGAAAAGAGGGAAACCAGGGAGAAGAGACGGGAAAGGGGAAAAGAGAGAGTTGAGGGAATACAGGGAAAGAGACAAGCGAGTGAAAAGAGGGAAAAGGGACTAGCGAGGGAAAGGAGGGAAAAGAGAGAGTTGAGGGAAAATAAGTAAAAGAGACAGGCGAGGGGAAAGAGGGAAAATAGAGCGTTCAGGGAAAAGAGGGAAACCAGGGAAAAGAGACATGAGGGGGGAAGATTGAAAAGAGGGAAACCAGGGAAAAGAGGGAAACCAGGGAAAAGAGACAGGAGGGGGGAAAAGAGGTAAAAGAGACAAGCTAGGGGAAGGAGGGAAAAGAGAGAGTTCGGGGAAAACAGGGAAAAGACACATGCAACGGCAAAGAGGGAAAAGAGAGTTGAGGGAAAAGAAGTAAAAGAGACAGGCGAGCGGGGAGAGTGAAAAGAGAGAGTTCAGGGAAAAGAGGGAAACCATGGAGAAGAGACAGGAAAAGGGGAAAGAGGGAAAAGAGAGAGTTGAGGGAAAATAGGGCAACCAGGGAAAAGAGACAGGCGAGGGAAAAGAGGGAAAAGAGAGAGTTCATGGAAAAAGGGCAACGAGGTAAAAGAGAGAGAATGGAAAAATAGAGAAAACAGACAGCCGAGGGGAATGTGGGAAAAGAGATGGGTGAGGGAAAATAAGTAAAAGAGACAAGCGAGGGGAAAGAGGGAAAAGAAAGAGTTGAGGGAAAACAGGGAAAAAAGGTAAAAGAGACAAGCGAGGGAAAGGAGGGAAAAGAGAGAGTTGATGGAAAACAGGGAAAAGACACAGGTGTCAGCAAAGAGGGAAGAGAGAGTTGAGGGAAAAGAGGTGAGAGAGACAGGCGAGGGTAAAGAGGGAAAAGAGAGAGTTTGTGGAAAAGAAGGAAACCAGGGAAAAGAGACATGACGGGGGAAGATTGAAAAGAGAGGGTTCAGGGAAAAGAGGGAAACCAGGGAAAAGAGACAGGCGAGGGGAAAAGAGGTAAAAGAGACAAGGTAGGGGAAGGAGGGAAAAGAGAGAGTTCGGGGAAAACAGGGAAAAGACACATGCAACGGCAAAGAGGGAAAAGAGAGTTGAGGGAAAAGAAGTAAAAGAGACAGGCGAGGGGGGAGAGTGAAAAGAGAGAGTTCAGGGAAAAGAGGGAAACCATGGAGAAGAGACAGGAAAAGGGGAAAGAGGGAAAAGAGAGAGTTGAGTGAATGCAGGGGAAGAGACAAGCGAGTGAAAAGAGGGGACAGAGAGAGTTCAGGGGAAAAGAGGGAAACCAGGGGAAAGAGACATGAGAGGGGGAAAGAGGGAAAGGAGACAAGCGAGGGGAAAGAGGGAAAAGAGAGAGTTGAGGGAAAAGAGGGAAACCATGGAGAAGAGACAGGAAAAGGGGAAAGAGGGAAAAGAAAGAGTTGAGGGAAAGTAGGGAAAAAAGGTAAAAGAGACAAGCAAGGGAAAGGAGGGAAAAGAGAGTTGATGGAAAACAGGGAAAAGACACAGGTGTCAGCAAAGAGGGAAGAGAGAGTTGAGGGAAAAGAGGTGAGAGAGACAGGCGAGGGGAAAGAGGGAAGAGACCGTTAAAGGAAAAGAGGGAAACCAGGGAGAAGAGACGGGAAAGGGGAAAAGAGAGAGTTGAGGGAATACAGGGAAAGAGACAAGCGAGTGAAAAGAGGGAAAAGGGACTAGCGAGGGAAAGGAGGGAAAAGAGAGAGTTGAGGGAAAATAAGTAAAAGAGACAGGCGAGGGGAAAGAGGGAAAATAGAGCGTTCAGGGAAAAGAGGGAAACCATGGAGAAGAGACAGGAAAAGGGGAAAGAGGGAAAAGAGAGAGTTCATGGAAAATAGGGCAACCAGGTAAAAGAGAGAGAATGGAAAAAATAGAGAAAACAGACAGCCGAGGGGAATGTGGGAAAAGAGATGGTTGAGGGAAAATAAGTAAAAGAGACAAGCGAGGGGGAAGAGGGAAAAGAGAGAGTTGATGGAAAACAGGGAAAAGACACAGGTGTCAGCAAAGAGGGAAGAGAGAGTTGAGGGAAAAGAGGTGAGAGAGACAGGCGAGGGTAAAGAGGGAAAAGAGAGAGTTTGTGGAAAAGAAGGAAACCAGGGAAAAGAGGCAGGTGTGGGAAAAGAGGTGAGAGAGAGACAGGCGAGGGGAAAGAGGGAAGAGACCGTTAAAGGAAAAGAGGGAAACCAGGGAGAAGAGACGGGAAAGGGGAAAAGAGAGAGTGGAGGGAATACAGGGAAAAGAGACAAGCGAGTGAAAAGAGGGAAAAGGGACTAGCGAGGGAAAGGAGGGAAAAGAGAGAGTTGAGGGAAAATAAGTAAGAGAGACAGGCGAGGGGAAAGAGGGAAAAGAGAGCGTTCAGGGGAAAGAGGGAAACCAGGGAAAAGAGACATGAGGGGGGAAGATTGAAAAGAGGGAAACCAGGGAAAAGAGGGAAACCAGGGAAAAGAGACAGGCGAGGGGAAAAGAGGGAAAAGAGACAAGGTAGGGGAAGGAGGGAAAAGAGAGAGTTCGGGGAAAACAGGGAAAAGACACATGCAACGGCAAAGAGGGAAAAGAGAGTTGAGGGAAAAGAAGTAAGAGAGACATGCGAGGGGAAAGAGGGAAAAGAGAGAGTTGAGGGAAAAGAGGGAAACCAGGGAAAAGAGCCATGAGAGGGGAAAGAGGGGAAAGAGAGAGTTGAGGGAATGCAGGGGAAAGAGACAAGCGAGTGAAAAGAGGGGACAGAGAGACTTCGGGGAAAAGAGGGAAACCGGGGAAAGAGACATGAGAGGGGAAAAGAGGGAAAGGAGACAAGCGAGGGAAAGGAGGGAAAAGAGAGAGTTGAGGGCAAATAAATAAAAGAGACAGGCGAGGGGAAAGAGGGAAAATAGAGCGTTCAGGGAAAAGAGGGAAACTAGGGAAAAGAGACATGAGGGGGAAGATTGAAAAGAGGGAAACCAGGGAAAAGAGGGAAACCAGGGAAAAGAGACAGGAGGGGGGAAAAGAGGTAAAAGAGACAAGCTAGGGGAAGGAGGGAAAAGAGAGAGTTCGGGGAAAACAGAGAAAAGACACATGCAACGGCAAAGAGGGAAAAGAGAGTTGAGGGAAAAGAAGTAAAAGAGAGAGGCGAGGGGGGAGAGTGAAAAGAGAGAGTTCAGGGAAAAGAGGGAAACCATGGAGAAGAGACAGGAAAAGGGGAAAGAGGGAAAAGAGAGAGTTGAGGGAAAATAGGGAAACGAGGGAAAAGAGACAGGCGAGGGAAAAGAGGGAAAAGAGAGAGTTGAGGGAATGCAGGGAAAAGAGACAAGCGAGGGAAAAGAGGGGAAAGAGAGAGTTCAGGGGAAAAGAGGGAAACCAGGGGAAAGAGACATGAGAGGGGAAAAGAGGGAAAGGAGACAAGGGAGGGAAAGGAGGGAAAAGAGAGAGTTGAGGGAAAAGAGGGAAACCATGGAGAAGAGAGAGGAAAAGGGGAAAGAGGGAAAAGAAAGAGTTGAGGGAAAATAGGGAAAAAAGGTAAAAGAGACAAGCGAGGGAAAGGAGGGAAAAGAGAGAGTTGATGGAAAACAGGGAAAAGACACAGGTGTCAGCAAAGAGGGAAGAGAGAGTTGAGGGAAAAGAGGTGAGAGAGACAGGCGAGGGTAAAGAGGGAAAAGAGAGAGTTTGTGGAAAAGAAGGAAACCAGGGAAAAGAGGCAGGTGTGGGAAAAGAGGTGAGAGAGAGACAGGCGAGGGGAAAGAGGGAAGAGACCGTTAAAGGAAAAGAGGGAAACCAGGGAGAAGAGACGGGAAAGGGGAAAAGAGAGAGTGGAGGGAATACAGGGAAAAGAGACAAGCGAGTGAAAAGAGGGAAAAGGGACTAGCGAGGGAAAGGAGGGAAAAGAGAGAGTTGAGGGAAAATAAGTAAAAGAGAGGCGAGGGGAAAGAGGGAAAATAGAGCGTTCAGGGAAAAGAGGGAAACCAGGGAAAAGAGACATGAGGGGGGAAGATTGAAAAGAGGGAAACCAGGGAAAAGAGGGAAACCAGGGAAAAGAGACAGGAGGGGGGAAAAGAGGTAAAAGAGACAAGCTAGGGGAAGGAGGGAAAAGAGAGAGTTCGGGGAAAACAGGGAAAAGACACATGCAACGGCAAAGAGGGAAAAGAGAGTTGAGGGAAAAGAAGTAAAAGAGACAGGCGAGCGGGGAGAGTGAAAAGAGAGAGTTCAGGGAAAAGAGGGAAACCATGGAGAAGAGACAGGAAAAGGGGAAAGAGGGAAAAGAGAGAGTTGAGGGAAAATAGGGCAACCAGGGAAAAGAGACAGGCGAGGGAAAAGAGGGAAAAGAGAGAGTTCATGGAAAAAGGGCAACGAGGTAAAAGAGAGAGAATGGAAAAATAGAGAAAACAGACAGCCGAGGGGAATGTGGGAAAAGAGATGGGTGAGGGAAAATAAGTAAAAGAGACAAGCGAGGGGAAAGAGGGAAAAGAGAGAGTTGAGGGAAAAGAGGGAAACCATGGAGAAGAGACAGGAAAAGGGGAAAGAGGGAAAAGAAAGAGTTGAGGGAAAACAGGGAAAAAAGGTAAAAGAGACAAGCGAGGGAAAGGAGGGAAAAGAGAGAGTTGATGGAAAACAGGGAAAAGACACAGGTGTCAGCAAAGAGGGAAGAGAGAGTTGAGGGAAAAGAGGTGAGAGAGACAGGCGAGGGTAAAGAGGGAAAAGAGAGAGTTTGTGGAAAAGAAGGAAACCAGGGAAAAGAGACATGACGGGGGAAGATTGAAAAGAGAGGGTTCAGGGAAAAGAGGGAAACCAGGGAAAAGAGACAGGCGAGGGGAAAAGAGGTAAAAGAGACAAGGTAGGGGAAGGAGGGAAAAGAGAGAGTTCGGGGAAAACAGGGAAAAGACACATGCAACGGCAAAGAGGGAAAAGAGAGTTGAGGGAAAAGAAGTAAAAGAGACAGGCGAGGGGGGAGAGTGAAAAGAGAGAGTTCAGGGAAAAGAGGGAAACCATGGAGAAGAGACAGGAAAAGGGGAAAGAGGGAAAAGAGAGAGTTGAGTGAATGCAGGGGAAGAGACAAGCGAGTGAAAAGAGGGGACAGAGAGAGTTCAAGGGGAAAAGAGGGAAACCAGGGGAAAGAGACATGAGAGGGGGAAAGAGGGAAAGGAGACAAGCGAGGGGAAAGAGGGAAAAGAGAGAGTTGAGGGAAAAGAGGGAAACCATGGAGAAGAGACAGGAAAAGGGGAAAGAGGGAAAAGAAAGAGTTGAGGGAAAGTAGGGAAAAAAGGTAAAAGAGACAAGCAAGGGAAAGGAGGGAAAAGAGAGTTGATGGAAAACAGGGAAAAGACACAGGTGTCAGCAAAGAGGGAAGAGAGAGTTGAGGGAAAAGAGGTGAGAGAGACAGGCGAGGGGAAAGAGGGAAGAGACCGTTAAAGGAAAAGAGGGAAACCAGGGAGAAGAGACGGGAAAGGGGAAAAGAGAGAGTTGAGGGAATACAGGGAAAGAGACAAGCGAGTGAAAAGAGGGAAAAGGGACTAGCGAGGGAAAGGAGGGAAAAGAGAGAGTTGAGGGAAAATAAGTAAAAGAGACAGGCGAGGGGAAAGAGGGAAAATAGAGCGTTCAGGGAAAAGAGGGAAACCATGGAGAAGAGACAGGAAAAGGGGAAAGAGGGAAAAGAGAGAGTTCATGGAAAATAGGGCAACCAGGTAAAAGAGAGAGAATGGAAAAAATAGAGAAAACAGACAGCCGAGGGGAATGTGGGAAAAGAGATGGTTGAGGGAAAATAAGTAAAAGAGACAAGCGAGGGGGAAGAGGGAAAAGAGAGAGTTGATGGAAAACAGGGAAAAGACACAGGTGTCAGCAAAGAGGGAAGAGAGAGTTGAGGGAAAAGAGGTGAGAGAGACAGGCGAGGGTAAAGAGGGAAAAGAGAGAGTTTGTGGAAAAGAAGGAAACCAGGGAAAAGAGGCAGGTGTGGGAAAAGAGGTGAGAGAGAGACAGGCGAGGGGAAAGAGGGAAGAGACCGTTAAAGGAAAAGAGGGAAACCAGGGAGAAGAGACGGGAAAGGGGAAAAGAGAGAGTGGAGGGAATACAGGGAAAAGAGACAAGCGAGTGAAAAGAGGGAAAAGGGACTAGCGAGGGAAAGGAGGGAAAAGAGAGAGTTGAGGGAAAATAAGTAAGAGAGACAGGCGAGGGGAAAGAGGGAAAAGAGAGCGTTCAGGGGAAAGAGGGAAACCAGGGAAAAGAGACATGAGGGGGGAAGATTGAAAAGAGGGAAACCAGGGAAAAGAGGGAAACCAGGGAAAAGAGACAGGCGAGGGGAAAAGAGGGAAAAGAGACAAGGTAGGGGAAGGAGGGAAAAGAGAGAGTTCGGGGAAAACAGGGAAAAGACACATGCAACGGCAAAGAGGGAAAAGAGAGTTGAGGGAAAAGAAGTAAGAGAGACATGCGAGGGGAAAGAGGGAAAAGAGAGAGTTGAGGGAAAAGAGGGAAACCAGGGAAAAGAGCCATGAGAGGGGAAAGAGGGGAAAGAGAGAGTTGAGGGAATGCAGGGGAAAGAGACAAGCGAGTGAAAAGAGGGGACAGAGAGACTTCGGGGAAAAGAGGGAAACCGGGGAAAGAGACATGAGAGGGGAAAAGAGGGAAAGGAGACAAGCGAGGGAAAGGAGGGAAAAGAGAGAGTTGAGGGCAAATAAATAAAAGAGACAGGCGAGGGGAAAGAGGGAAAATAGAGCGTTCAGGGAAAAGAGGGAAACTAGGGAAAAGAGACATGAGGGGGAAGATTGAAAAGAGGGAAACCAGGGAAAAGAGGGAAACCAGGGAAAAGAGACAGGAGGGGGGAAAAGAGGTAAAAGAGACAAGCTAGGGGAAGGAGGGAAAAGAGAGAGTTCGGGGAAAACAGAGAAAAGACACATGCAACGGCAAAGAGGGAAAAGAGAGTTGAGGGAAAAGAAGTAAAAGAGAGAGGCGAGGGGGGAGAGTGAAAAGAGAGAGTTCAGGGAAAAGAGGGAAACCATGGAGAAGAGACAGGAAAAGGGGAAAGAGGGAAAAGAGAGAGTTGAGGGAAAATAGGGAAACGAGGGAAAAGAGACAGGCGAGGGAAAAGAGGGAAAAGAGAGAGTTGAGGGAATGCAGGGAAAAGAGACAAGCGAGGGAAAAGAGGGGAAAGAGAGAGTTCAGGGGAAAAGAGGGAAACCAGGGGAAAGAGACATGAGAGGGGAAAAGAGGGAAAGGAGACAAGGGAGGGAAAGGAGGGAAAAGAGAGAGTTGAGGGAAAAGAGGGAAACCATGGAGAAGAGAGAGGAAAAGGGGAAAGAGGGAAAAGAAAGAGTTGAGGGAAAATAGGGAAAAAAGGTAAAAGAGACAAGCGAGGGAAAGGAGGGAAAAGAGAGAGTTGATGGAAAACAGGGAAAAGACACAGGTGTCAGCAAAGAGGGAAGAGAGAGTTGAGGGAAAAGAGGTGAGAGAGACAGGCGAGGGTAAAGAGGGAAAAGAGAGAGTTTGTGGAAAAGAAGGAAACCAGGGAAAAGAGGCAGGTGTGGGAAAAGAGGTGAGAGAGAGACAGGCGAGGGGAAAGAGGGAAGAGACCGTTAAAGGAAAAGAGGGAAACCAGGGAGAAGAGACGGGAAAGGGGAAAAGAGAGAGTGGAGGGAATACAGGGAAAAGAGACAAGCGAGTGAAAAGAGGGAAAAGGGACTAGCGAGGGAAAGGAGGGAAAAGAGAGAGTTGAGGGAAAATAAGTAAAAGAGAGGCGAGGGGAAAGAGGGAAAAGAGAGCGTTCAGGGGAAAGAGGGAAAAGAGAGAGTTCATGGAAAAACGGCAACCAGGTAAAAGAGAGAGAATGGAAAAATAGAAAAAACAGACAGCCGAGGGGAATGTGGGAAAAGAGATGGTTGAGGGAAAATAAGTAAAAGAGACAAGCGAGGGGAAAGAGGGAAAAGAGAGAGTTGAGGGAATGCAGGGGAAAGAGACAGGCGAGTGAAAAGAGGGGAAAGAGAGAGTTCAGGGGAAAAGAGGGAAACCAGGGGAAAGAGACATGAGAGGGGAAAAGAGGGAAAGGAGACAAGCGAGGGAAAGGAGGGAAAAGAGCGAGTTGAGGGAAAAGAGGGAAATCAGGGAAGAGACACAGGCTAGGGGAAAGAGGGAAATGAGAGAGTTGAGGGAAAAGAGGGAAACCATGGAGAAGAGACAGGAAAAGGGGAAAGAGGGAAAAGAAAGAGTTGAGGGAAAGTAGGGAAAAAAGGTAAAAGAGACAAGCAAGGGAAAGGAGGGAAAAGAGAGTTGATGGAAAACAGGGAAAAGACACAGGTGTCAGCAAAGAGGGAAGAGAGAGTTGAGGGAAAAGAGGTGAGAGAGACAGGCGAGGGGAAAGAGGGAAGAGACCGTTAAAGGAAAAGAGGGAAACCAGGGAGAAGAGACGGGAAAGGGGAAAAGAGAGAGTTGAGGGAATACAGGGAAAGAGACAAGCGAGTGAAAAGAGGGAAAAGGGACTAGCGAGGGAAAGGAGGGAAAAGAGAGAGTTGAGGGAAAATAAGTAAAAGAGACAGGCGAGGGGAAAGAGGGAAAATAGAGCGTTCAGGGAAAAGAGGGAAACCAGGGAAAAGAGACATGAGGGGGGAAGATTGAAAAGAGGGAAACCAGGGAAAAGAGGGAAACCAGGGAAAAGAGACAGGAGGGGGGAAAAGAGGTAAAAGAGACAAGCTAGGGGAAGGAGGGAAAAGAGAGAGTTCGGGGAAAACAGGGAAAAGACACATGCAACGGCAAAGAGGGAAAAGAGAGTTGAGGGAAAAGAAGTAAAAGAGACAGGCGAGCGGGGAGAGTGAAAAGAGAGAGTTCAGGGAAAAGAGGGAAACCATGGAGAAGAGACAGGAAAAGGGGAAAGAGGGAAAAGAGAGAGTTGAGGGAAAATAGGGAAACCAGGGAAAAGAGACAGGCGAGGGAAAAGAGGGAAAAGAGAGAGTTCATGGAAAAAGGGCAACGAGGTAAAAGAGAGAGAATGGAAAAATAGAGAAAACAGACAGCCGAGGGGAATGTGGGAAAAGAGATGGGTGAGGGAAAATAAGTAAAAGAGACAAGCGAGGGGAAAGAGGGAAAAGAGAGAGTTGAGGGAAAAGAGGGAAACCATGGAGAAGAGACAGGAAAAGGGGAAAGAGGGAAAAGAAAGAGTTGAGGGAAAACAGGGAAAAAAGGTAAAAGAGACAAGCGAGGGAAAGGAGGGAAAAGAGAGAGTTGATGGAAAACAGGGAAAAGACACAGGTGTCAGCAAAGAGGGAAGAGAGAGTTGAGGGAAAAGAGGTGAGAGAGACAGGCGAGGGTAAAGAGGGAAAAGAGAGAGTTTGTGGAAAAGAAGGAAACCAGGGAAAAGAGACATGAGGGGGGAAGATTGAAAAGAGAGGGTTCAGGGAAAAGAGGGAAACCAGGGAAAAGAGACAGGCGAGGGGAAAAGAGGTAAAAGAGACAAGGTAGGGGAAGGAGGGAAAAGAGAGAGTTCGGGGAAAACAGGGAAAAGACACATGCAACGGCAAAGAGGGAAAAGAGAGTTGAGGGAAAAGAAGTAAAAGAGACAGGCGAGCGGGGAGAGTGAAGAGAGAGAGTTCAGGGAAAAGAGGGAAACCATGGAGAAGAGACAGGAAAAGGGGAAAGAGGGAAAAGAGAGAGTTCATGGAAAATAGGGCAACCAGGTAAAAGAGAGAGAATGGAAAAATAGAGAAAACAGACAGCCGAGGGGAATGTAGGAAAAGAGATGGTTGAGGGAAAATAAGTAAGAGAGACATGCGAGGGGAAAGAGGGAAAAGAGAGAGTTGAGGGAAAAGAGGGAAACCATGGAGAAGAGACAGGAAAAGGGGAAAGAGGGAAAAGAAAGAGTTCAGGGAAAATAGGGAAAAAAGGTAAAAGAGACAAGCAAGGGAAAGGAGGGAAAAGAGAGAGTTGACGGAAAACAGGTAAAAGACACCGGTGTCAGCAAAGAGGGAAGAGAGAGTTGAGGGAAAAGAGGTGAGAGAGACAGGCGAGGGGAAAGAGGGAAGAGACCGTTAAAGGAAAAGAGGGAAACCAGGGAGAAGAGACGGGAAAGGGGAAAAGAGAGAGTGGAGGGAATACAGGGAAAAGAGACAAGCGAGTGAAAAGAGGGAAAATGGACTAGCGAGGGAAAGGAGGGAAAAGAGAGAGTTGAGGGAAAATAAGTAAAAGAGACAGGCGAGGGGAAAGAGGGAAAATAGAGCGTTCAGGGAAAAGAGGGAAACCAGGGAAAAGAGACATGAGGGGGGAAGATTGAAAAGAGGGAAACCAGGGAAAAGAGGGAAACCAGGGAAAAGAGACAGGAGGGGGGAAAAGAGGTAAAAGAGACAAGCTAGGGGAAGGAGGGAAAAGAGAGAGTTCGGGGAAAACAGGGAAAAGACACATGCAACTGCAAAGAGGGAAAAGAGAGTTGAGGGAAAAGAAGTAAAAGAGACAGGCGAGGGGGGAGAGTGAAGAGAGAGAGTTCAGGGAAAAGAGGGAAACCATGGAGAAGAGACAGGAAAAGGGGAAAGAGGGAAAAGAGAGAGATGAGGGGAAATTGGGAAACCAGGGAAAAGAGACAGGCGAGGGAAAAGAGGGAAAAGAGAGAGTTCATGGAAAAAGGGCAACCAGGTAAAAGAGAGAGAATGGAAAAATAGAGAAAACAGACAGCCGAGGGGAATGTGGGAAAAGAGATGGTTGAGGGAAAATAAGCAAAAGAGACATGAGAGGGGAAAGAGGGAAAAGAGAGAGTTCAGGGAAAAGAGGGAAACCAGGGAAGAGACACAGGCGAGGGGAAAGAGGGAAATGAGAGAGTTGAGGGAAAAGAGGGAAAAGAGAGAGTTCATGGAAAAAGGGCAACCAGGTAAAAGAGAGAGAATGGAAAAATAGAGAAAACAGACAGCCGAGGGGAATGTGGGAAAAGAGATGGTTGAGGGAAAATAAGTAAAAGAGACAAGCGAGGGGAAAGAGGGAAAAGAGAGAGTTGAGGGAATGCAGGGGAAAGAGACAGGCGAGTGAAAAGAGGGGAAAGAGAGAGTTCAGGGGAAAAGAGGGAAACCAGGGGAAAGAGACATGAGAGGGGAAAAGAGGGAAAGGAGACAAGCGAGGGAAAGGAGGGAAAAGAGCGAGTTGAGGGAAAAGAGGGAAACCAGGGAAGAGACACAGGCTAGGGGAAAGAGGGAAATGAGAGAGTTGAGGGAAAAGAGGGAAAAGAGAGAGTTCATGGAAAAAGGGCAACCAGGTAAAAGAGAGAGAATGGAAAAATAGAGAAAACAGACAGCCGAGGGGAATGTGGGAAAAGAGATGGGTGAGGGAAAATAAGTAAAAGAGACAAGCGAGGGGAAAGAGGGAAAAGAGAGAGTTCAGGGGAAAAGAGGAAAACCAGGGAAGAGAGACATGAGAGGGGAAAGAGGGAAAAGAGAGAGTTCAGGGAAAAGAGGGAAACCAGGGAAGAGACACAGGCGAGGGGAAAGAGGGAAATGAGAGAGTTGAGGGAAAAGAGGGAAAAGAGAGAGTTCATGGAAAAAGGGCAACCAGGTAAAAGAGAGAGAATGGAAAAATAGAGAAAACAGGCAGCCGAGGGGAATGTGGGAAAAGAGATGGTTGAGGGAAAATAAGTAAAAGAGACAAGCGAGGGGAAAGAGGGAAAAGAGAGAGTTGAGGGAATGCAGAGGAAAGAGACAAGCGAGTGAAAAGAGGGGAAAGAGAGAGTTCAGGGGAAAAGAGGGAAACCAGGGGAAGGAGACATGAGAGGGGAAAAGAGGGAAAGGAGACAAGGGAGGGAAAGGAGGGAAAAGAGAGAGTTGAGGGAAAAGAGGGAAACCATGGAGAAGAGACAGGAAAAGGGGAAAGAGGGAAAAGAAAGAGTTGAGGGAAAATAGGGAAAAAAGGTAAAAGAGACAAGCGAGGGAAAGGAGGGAAAAGAGAGAGTTGATGGAAAACAGGGAAAAGACACAGGTGTCAGCAAAGAGGGAAGAGAGAGTTGAGGGAAAAGAGGTGAGAGAGACAGGCGAGGGTAAAGAGGGAAAAGAGAGAGTTTGTGGAAAAGAAGGAAACCAGGGAAAAGAGGCAGGTGTGGGAAAAGAGGTGAGAGAGAGACAGGCGAGGGGAAAGAGGGAAGAGACCGTTAAAGGAAAAGAGGGAAACCAGGGCGAAGAGACGGGAAAGGGGAAAAGAGAGAGTGGAGGGACTACAGGGAAAAGAGACAAGCGAGTGAAAAGAGGGAAAAGGGACTAGCGAGGGAAAGGAGGGAAAAGAGAGAGTTGAGGGAAAATAAGTAAAAGAGACAGGCGAGGGGAAAGAGGGAAAAGAGAGCGTTCAGGGGAAAGAGGGAAACCAGGGAAAAGAGACATGAGGGGGGAAGATTGAAAAGAGAGGGTTCAGGGAAAAGAGGGAAACCAGGGAAAAGAGACAGGCGAGGGGAAAAGAGGTAAAAGAGACAAGGTAGGGGAAGGAGGGAAAAGAGAGAGTTCGGGGAAAACGGGGAAAAGACACATGCAACGGCAAAGAGGGAAGAGAGAGTTGAGGGAAAAGAAGTAAAAGAGACAGGCGAGGGGGGAGAGTGAAAAGAGAGAGTTCAGGGAAAAGAGGGAAACCATGGAGAAGAGACAGGAAAAGGGGAAAGAGGGAAAAGAGAGAGTTCATGGAAAATAGGGCAACCAGGTAAAAGAGAGAGAATGGAAAAATAGAGAAAACAGACAGCCGAGGGGAATGTGGGAAAAGAGATGGGTGAGGGAAAATAAGTAAAAGAGACAAGCGAGGGGAAAGAGGGAAAAGAGAGAGTTGAGGGAATGCAGAGGAAAGAGACAAGCGAGTGAAAAGAGGGGACAGAGAGAGTTCAGGGGAAAAGAGGGAAACCAGGGGAAAGAGACATGAGAGTGGAAAAGAGGGAAAGGAGACAAGCGAGGGAAAGGAGGGAAAAGAGAGAGTTGAGGGAAAAGAGGGAAACCATGGAGAAGAGAGAGGAAAAGGGGAAAGAGGGAAAAGAAAGAGTTGAGGGAAAATAGGGAAAAAAGGTAAAAGAGACAAGCGAGGGAAAGGAGGGAAAAGAGAGAGTTGATGGAAAACAGGGAAAAGACACAGGTGTCAGCAAAGAGGGAAGAGAGAGTTGAGGGAAAAGAGGTGAGAGAGACAGGCGAGGGTAAAGAGGGAAAAGAGAGAGTTTGTGGAAAAGAAGGAAACCAGGGAAAAGAGGCAGGTGTGGGAAAAGAGGTGAGAGAGAGACAGGCGAGGGGAAAGAGGGAAGAGACCGTTAAAGGAAAAGAGGGAAACCAGGGAGAAGAGACGGGAAAGGGGAAAAGAGAGAGTGGAGGGACTACAGGGAAAAGAGACAAGCGAGTGAAAAGAGGGAAAAGGGACTAGCGAGGGAAAGGAGGGAAAAGAGAGAGTTGAGGGAAAATAAGTGAGAGAGACAGGCGAGGGGAAAGAGGGAAAAGAGAGCGTTCAGGGGAAAGAGGGAAACCAGGGAAAAGAGACAGGCGAGGGGAAAAGAGGTAAAAGAGACAAGGTAGGGGAAGGAGGGAAAAGAGAGAGTTCGGGGAAAACAGGGAAAAGACACATGCAACGGCAAAGAGGGAAAAGAGAGTTGAGGGAAAAGAAGTAAAAGAGACAGGCGAGGGGGGAGAGTGAAAAGAGAGAGTTCAGGGAAAAGAGGGAAACCATGGAGAAGAGACAGGAAAAGGGGAAAGAGGGAAAAGAGAGAGTTCATGGAAAATAGGGCAACCAGGTAAAAGAGAGAGAATGGAAAAATAGAGAAAACAGACAGCCGAGGGGAATGTGGGAAAAGAGATGGTTGAGGGAAAATAAGTAAAAGAGACATGCGAGGGGAAAGAGGGAAAAGAGAGAGTTGAGGGAAAAGAGGGAAACCAGGGAAAAGAGCCATGAGAGGGGAAAGAGGGGAAAGAGAGAGTTGAGGGAATGCAGGGGAAAGAGACAAGCGAGTGAAAAGAGGGGACAGAGAGACTTCGGGGAAAAGAGGGAAACCGGGGAAAGAGACATGAGAGGGGAAAAGAGGGAAAGGAGACAAGCGAGGGAAAGGAGGGAAAAGAGAGAGTTGAGGGCAAATAAGTAAAAGAGACAGGCGAGGGGAAAGAGGGAAAATAGAGCGTTCAGGGAAAAGAGGGAAACCAGGGAAAAGAGACATGAGGGGGGAAGATTGAAAAGAGGGAAACCAGGGAAAAGAGGGAAACCAGGGAAAAGAGACAGGAGGGGGGAAAAGAGGTAAAAGAGACAAGCTAGGGGAAGGAGGGAAAAGAGAGAGTTCGGGGAAAACAGAGAAAAGACACATGCAACGGCAAAGAGGGCAAAGAGAGTTGAGGGAAAAGAAGTAAAAGAGACAGGCGAGGGGGGAGAGTGAAAAGAGAGAGTTCAGGGAAAAGAGGGAAACCATGGAGAAGAGACAGGAAAAGGGGAAAGAGGGAAAAGAGAGAGTTGAGGGAAAATAGGGAAACCAGGGAAAAGAGACAGGCGAGGGAAAAGAGGGAAAAGAGAGAGTTGAGGGAATGCAGGGAAAAGAGACAAGCGAGGGAAAAGAGGGGAAAGAGAGAGTTCAGGGGAAAAGAGGGAAACCAGGGGAAAGAGACATGAGAGGGGAAAAGAGGGAAAGGAGACAAGCGAGGGAAAGGAGGGAAAAGAGAGAGTTGAGGGAAAAGAGGGAAACCATGGAGAAGAGAGAGGAAAAGGGGAAAGAGGGAAAAGAAAGAGTTGAGGGAAAATAGGGAAAAAAGGTAAAAGAGACAAGCGAGGGAAAGGAGGGAAAAGAGAGAGTTGATGGAAAACAGGGAAAAGACACAGGTGTCAGCAAAGAGGGAAGAGAGAGTTGAGGGAAAAGAGGTGAGAGAGACAGGCGAGGGTAAAGAGGGAAAAGAGAGAGTTTGTGGAAAAGAAGGAAACCAGGGAAAAGAGGCAGGTGTGGGAAAAGAGGTGAGAGAGAGACAGGCGAGGGGAAAGAGGGAAGAGACCGTTAAAGGAAAAGAGGGAAACCAGGGAGAAGAGACGGGAAAGGGGAAAAGAGAGAGTGGAGGGACTACAGGGAAAAGAGACAAGCGAGTGAAAAGAGGGAAAAGGGACTAGCGAGGGAAAGGAGGGAAAAGAGAGAGTTGAGGGAAAATAAGTAAAAGAGACAGGCGAGGGGAAAGAGGGAAAAGAGAGCGTTCAGGGGAAAGAGGGAAAAGAGAGAGTTCATGGAAAATAGGGCAACCAGGTAAAAGAGAGAGAATGGAAAAATAGAGAAAACAGACAGCCGAGGGGAATGTGGGAAAAGAGATGGTTGAGGGAAAATAAGTAAAAGAGACAAGCGAGGGGAAAGAGGGAAAAGAGAGAGTTGAGGGAATGCAGGGGAAAGAGACAGGCGAGTGAAAAGAGGGGAAAGAGAGAGTTCAGGGGAAAAGAGGGAAACCAGGGGAAAGAGACATGAGAGGGGAAAAGAGGGAAAGGAGACAAGCGAGGGAAAGGAGGGAAAAGAGCGAGTTGAGGGAAAAGAGGGAAACCAGGGAAGAGACACAGGCTAGGGGAAAGAGGGAAATGAGAGAGTTGAGGGAAAAGAGGGAAAAGAGAGAGTTCATGGAAAAAGGGCAACCAGGTAAAAGAGAGAGAATGGAAAAATAGAGAAAACAGGCAGCTGAGGGGAATGTGGGAAAAGAGATGGTTGAGGGAAAATAAGCAAAAGAGACAAGCGAGGGGAAAGAGGGAAAAGAGAGAGTTCAGGGGAAAAGAGGAAAACCAGGGAAGAGAGACATGAGAGGGGAAAGAGGGAAAAGAGAGAGTTCAGGGAAAAGAGGGAAACCAGGGAAGAGACACAGGCGAGGGGGAAGAGCGAAATGAGAGAGTTGAGGGAAAAGAGGGAAAAGAGAGAGTTCATGGAAAAAGGGCAACCAGGTAAAAGAGAGAGAATGGAAAAATAGAGAAAACAGGCAGCCGAGGGGAATGTGGGAAAAGAGATGGTTGAGGGAAAATAAGTAAAAGAGACAAGCGAGGGGAAAGAGGGAAAAGAGAGAGTTCATGGAAAATAGGGCAACCAGGTAAAAGAGAGAGAATGGAAAAATAGAGAAAACAGACAGCCGAGGGGAATGTGGGAAAAGAGATGGTTGAGGGAAAATAAGTAAAAGAGACAAGCGAGGGGAAAGAGGGAAAAGAGAGAGTTGAGGGAATGCAGGGGAAAGAGACAGGCGAGTGAAAAGAGGGGAAAGAGAGAGTTCAGGGGAAAAGAGGGAAACCAGGGGAAAGAGACATGAGAGGGGAAAAGAGGGAAAGGAGACAAGCGAGGGAAAGGAGGGAAAAGAGCGAGTTGAGGGAAAAGAGGGAAACCAGGGAAGAGACACAGGCTAGGGGAAAGAGGGAAATGAGAGAGTTGAGGGAAAAGAGGGAAAAGAGAGAGTTCATGGAAAAAGGGCAACCAGGTAAAAGAGAGAGAATGGAAAAATAGAGAAAACAGGCAGCCGAGGGGAATGTGGGAAAAGAGATGGTTGAGGGAAAATAAGCAAAAGAGACAAGCGAGGGGAAAGAGGGAAAAGAGAGAGTTCAGGGGAAAAGAGGAAAACCAGGGAAGAGAGACATGAGAGGGGAAAGAGGGAAAAGAGAGAGTTCAGGGAAAAGAGGGAAACCAGGGAAGAGACACAGGCGAGGGGAAAGAGCGAAATGAGAGAGTTGAGGGAAAAGAGGGAAAAGAGAGAGTTCATGGAAAAAGGGCAACCAGGTAAAAGAGAGAGAATGGAAAAATAGAGAAAACAGGCAGCCGAGGGGAATGTGGGAAAAGAGATGGTTGAGGGAAAATAAGTAAAAGAGACAAGCGAGGGGAAAGAGGGAAAAGAGAGAGTTGAGGGAATGCAGAGGAAAGAGACAAGCGAGTGAAAAGAGGGGAAAGAGAGAGTTCAGGGGAAAAGAGGGAAACCAGGGGAAAGAGACATGAGAGGGGAAAAGAGGGAAAGGAGACAAGGGAGGGAAAGGAGGGAAAAGAGAGAGTTGAGGGAAAAGAGGGAAACCATGGAGAAGAGACAGGAAAAGGGGAAAGAGGGAAAAGAAAGAGTTGAGGGAAAATAGGGAAAAAAGGTAAAAGAGACAAGCGAGGGAAAGGAGGGAAAAGAGAGAGTTGATGGAAAACAGGGAAAAGACACAGGTGTCAGCAAAGAGGGAAGAGAGAGTTGAGGGAAAAGAGGTGAGAGAGACAGGCGAGGGTAAAGAGGGAAAAGAGAGAGTTTGTGGAAAAGAAGGAAACCAGGGAAAAGAGGCAGGTGTGGGAAAAGAGGTGAGAGAGAGACAGGCGAGGGGAAAGAGGGAAGAGACCGTTAAAGGAAAAGAGGGAAACCAGGGAGAAGAGACGGGAAAGGGGAAAAGAGAGAGTGGAGGGAATACAGGGAAAAGAGACAAGCGAGTGAAAAGAGGGAAAAGGGACTAGCGAGGGAAAGGAGGGAAAAGAGAGAGTTGAGGGAAAATAAGTAAAAGAGAGAGGCGAGGGGAAAGAGGGAAAAGAGAGCGTTCAGGGGAAAGAGGGAAACCAGGGAAAAGAGACATGAGGGGGGAAGATTGAAAAGAGAGGGTTCAGGGAAAAGAGGGAAACCAGGGAAAAGAGACAGGCGAGGGGAAAAGAGGTAAAAGAGACAAGGTAGGGGAAGGAGGGAAAAGAGAGAGTTCGGGGAAAACGGGGAAAAGACACATGCAACGGCAAAGAGGGAAGAGAGAGTTGAGGGAAAAGAAGTAAAAGAGACAGGCGAGGGGGGAGAGTGAAAAGAGAGAGTTCAGGGAAAAGAGGGAAACCATGGAGAAGAGACAGGAAAAGGGGAAAGAGGGAAAAGAGAGAGTTCATGGAAAATAGGGCAACCAGGTAAAAGAGAGAGAATGGAAAAATAGAGAAAACAGACAGCCGAGGGGAATGTGGGAAAAGAGATGGGTGAGGGAAAATAAGTAAAAGAGACATGCGAGGGGAAAGAGGGAAAAGAGAGAGTTGAGGGAAAAGAGGGAAACCAGGGAAAAGAGCCATGAGAGGGGAAAGAGGGGAAAGAGAGAGTTGAGGGAATGCAGGGGAAAGAGACAAGCGAGTGAAAAGAGGGGACAGAGAGACTTCGGGGAAAAGAGGGAAACCGGGGAAAGAGACATGAGAGGGGAAAAGAGGGAAAGGAGACAAGCGAGGGAAAGGAGGGAAAAGAGAGAGTTGAGGGCAAATAAGTAAAAGAGACAGGCGAGGGGAAAGAGGGAAAATAGAGCGTTCAGGGAAAAGAGGGAAACCAGGGAAAAGAGACATGAGGGGGGAAGATTGAAAAGAGAGGGTTCAGGGAAAAGAGGGAAACCAGGGAAAAGAGACAGGCGAGGGGAAAAGAGGTAAAAGAGACAAGGTAGGGGAAGGAGGGAAAAGAGAGAGTTCGGGGAAAACGGGGAAAAGACACATGCAACGGCAAAGAGGGAAGAGAGAGTTGAGGGAAAAGAAGTAAAAGAGACAGGCGAGGGGGGAGAGTGAAAAGAGAGAGTTCAGGGAAAAGAGGGAAACCATGGAGAAGAGACAGGAAAAGGGGAAAGAGGGAAAAGAGAGAGTTCATGGAAAATAGGGCAACCAGGTAAAAGAGAGAGAATGGAAAAATAGAGAAAACAGACAGCCGAGGGGAATGTGGGAAAAGAGATGGGTGAGGGAAAATAAGTAAAAGAGACAAGCGAGGGGAAAGAGGGAAAAGAGAGAGTTGAGGGAATGCAGAGGAAAGAGACAAGCGAGTGAAAAGAGGGGACAGAGAGAGTTCAGGGGAAAAGAGGGAAACCAGGGGAAAGAGACATGAGAGTGGAAAAGAGGGAAAGGAGACAAGCGAGGGAAAGGAGGGAAAAGAGAGAGTTGAGGGAAAAGAGGGAAACCATGGAGAAGAGAGAGGAAAAGGGGAAAGAGGGAAAAGAAAGAGTTGAGGGAAAATAGGGAAAAAAGGTAAAAGAGACAAGCGAGGGAAAGGAGGGAAAAGAGAGAGTTGATGGAAAACAGGGAAAAGACACAGGTGTCAGCAAAGAGGGAAGAGAGAGTTGAGGGAAAAGAGGTGAGAGAGACAGGCGAGGGTAAAGAGGGAAAAGAGAGAGTTTGTGGAAAAGAAGGAAACCAGGGAAAAGAGGCAGGTGTGGGAAAAGAGGTGAGAGAGAGACAGGCGAGGGGAAAGAGGGAAGAGACCGTTAAAGGAAAAGAGGGAAACCAGGGAGAAGAGACGGGAAAGGGGAAAAGAGAGAGTGGAGGGACTACAGGGAAAAGAGACAAGCGAGTGAAAAGAGGGAAAAGGGACTAGCGAGGGAAAGGAGGGAAAAGAGAGAGTTGAGGGAAAATAAGTGAGAGAGACAGGCGAGGGGAAAGAGGGAAAAGAGAGCGTTCAGGGGAAAGAGGGAAACCAGGGAAAAGAGACAGGCGAGGGGAAAAGAGGTAAAAGAGACAAGGTAGGGGAAGGAGGGAAAAGAGAGAGTTCGGGGAAAACAGGGAAAAGACACATGCAACGGCAAAGAGGGAAAAGAGAGTTGAGGGAAAAGAAGTAAAAGAGACAGGCGAGGGGGGAGAGTGAAAAGAGAGAGTTCAGGGAAAAGAGGGAAACCATGGAGAAGAGACAGGAAAAGGGGAAAGAGGGAAAAGAGAGAGTTCATGGAAAATAGGGCAACCAGGTAAAAGAGAGAGAATGGAAAAATAGAGAAAACAGACAGCCGAGGGGAATGTGGGAAAAGAGATGGTTGAGGGAAAATAAGTAAAAGAGACATGCGAGGGGAAAGAGGGAAAAGAGAGAGTTGAGGGAAAAGAGGGAAACCAGGGAAAAGAGCCATGAGAGGGGAAAGAGGGGAAAGAGAGAGTTGAGGGAATGCAGGGGAAAGAGACAAGCGAGTGAAAAGAGGGGACAGAGAGACTTCGGGGAAAAGAGGGAAACCGGGGAAAGAGACATGAGAGGGGAAAAGAGGGAAAGGAGACAAGCGAGGGAAAGGAGGGAAAAGAGAGAGTTGAGGGCAAATAAGTAAAAGAGACAGGCGAGGGGAAAGAGGGAAAATAGAGCGTTCAGGGAAAAGAGGGAAACCAGGGAAAAGAGACATGAGGGGGGAAGATTGAAAAGAGGGAAACCAGGGAAAAGAGGGAAACCAGGGAAAAGAGACAGGAGGGGGGAAAAGAGGTAAAAGAGACAAGCTAGGGGAAGGAGGGAAAAGAGAGAGTTCGGGGAAAACAGAGAAAAGACACATGCAACGGCAAAGAGGGCAAAGAGAGTTGAGGGAAAAGAAGTAAAAGAGACAGGCGAGGGGGGAGAGTGAAAAGAGAGAGTTCAGGGAAAAGAGGGAAACCATGGAGAAGAGACAGGAAAAGGGGAAAGAGGGAAAAGAGAGAGTTGAGGGAAAATAGGGAAACCAGGGAAAAGAGACAGGCGAGGGAAAAGAGGGAAAAGAGAGAGTTGAGGGAATGCAGGGAAAAGAGACAAGCGAGGGAAAAGAGGGGAAAGAGAGAGTTCAGGGGAAAAGAGGGAAACCAGGGGAAAGAGACATGAGAGGGGAAAAGAGGGAAAGGAGACAAGCGAGGGAAAGGAGGGAAAAGAGAGAGTTGAGGGAAAAGAGGGAAACCATGGAGAAGAGAGAGGAAAAGGGGAAAGAGGGAAAAGAAAGAGTTGAGGGAAAATAGGGAAAAAAGGTAAAAGAGACAAGCGAGGGAAAGGAGGGAAAAGAGAGAGTTGATGGAAAACAGGGAAAAGACACAGGTGTCAGCAAAGAGGGAAGAGAGAGTTGAGGGAAAAGAGGTGAGAGAGACAGGCGAGGGTAAAGAGGGAAAAGAGAGAGTTTGTGGAAAAGAAGGAAACCAGGGAAAAGAGGCAGGTGTGGGAAAAGAGGTGAGAGAGAGACAGGCGAGGGGAAAGAGGGAAGAGACCGTTAAAGGAAAAGAGGGAAACCAGGGAGAAGAGACGGGAAAGGGGAAAAGAGAGAGTGGAGGGACTACAGGGAAAAGAGACAAGCGAGTGAAAAGAGGGAAAAGGGACTAGCGAGGGAAAGGAGGGAAAAGAGAGAGTTGAGGGAAAATAAGTAAAAGAGACAGGCGAGGGGAAAGAGGGAAAAGAGAGCGTTCAGGGGAAAGAGGGAAAAGAGAGAGTTCATGGAAAATAGGGCAACCAGGTAAAAGAGAGAGAATGGAAAAATAGAGAAAACAGACAGCCGAGGGGAATGTGGGAAAAGAGATGGTTGAGGGAAAATAAGTAAAAGAGACAAGCGAGGGGAAAGAGGGAAAAGAGAGAGTTGAGGGAATGCAGGGGAAAGAGACAGGCGAGTGAAAAGAGGGGAAAGAGAGAGTTCAGGGGAAAAGAGGGAAACCAGGGGAAAGAGACATGAGAGGGGAAAAGAGGGAAAGGAGACAAGCGAGGGAAAGGAGGGAAAAGAGCGAGTTGAGGGAAAAGAGGGAAACCAGGGAAGAGACACAGGCTAGGGGAAAGAGGGAAATGAGAGAGTTGAGGGAAAAGAGGGAAAAGAGAGAGTTCATGGAAAAAGGGCAACCAGGTAAAAGAGAGAGAATGGAAAAATAGAGAAAACAGGCAGCTGAGGGGAATGTGGGAAAAGAGATGGTTGAGGGAAAATAAGCAAAAGAGACAAGCGAGGGGAAAGAGGGAAAAGAGAGAGTTCAGGGGAAAAGAGGAAAACCAGGGAAGAGAGACATGAGAGGGGAAAGAGGGAAAAGAGAGAGTTCAGGGAAAAGAGGGAAACCAGGGAAGAGACACAGGCGAGGGGGAAGAGCGAAATGAGAGAGTTGAGGGAAAAGAGGGAAAAGAGAGAGTTCATGGAAAAAGGGCAACCAGGTAAAAGAGAGAGAATGGAAAAATAGAGAAAACAGGCAGCCGAGGGGAATGTGGGAAAAGAGATGGTTGAGGGAAAATAAGTAAAAGAGACAAGCGAGGGGAAAGAGGGAAAAGAGAGAGTTCATGGAAAATAGGGCAACCAGGTAAAAGAGAGAGAATGGAAAAATAGAGAAAACAGACAGCCGAGGGGAATGTGGGAAAAGAGATGGTTGAGGGAAAATAAGTAAAAGAGACAAGCGAGGGGAAAGAGGGAAAAGAGAGAGTTGAGGGAATGCAGGGGAAAGAGACAGGCGAGTGAAAAGAGGGGAAAGAGAGAGTTCAGGGGAAAAGAGGGAAACCAGGGGAAAGAGACATGAGAGGGGAAAAGAGGGAAAGGAGACAAGCGAGGGAAAGGAGGGAAAAGAGCGAGTTGAGGGAAAAGAGGGAAACCAGGGAAGAGACACAGGCTAGGGGAAAGAGGGAAATGAGAGAGTTGAGGGAAAAGAGGGAAAAGAGAGAGTTCATGGAAAAAGGGCAACCAGGTAAAAGAGAGAGAATGGAAAAATAGAGAAAACAGGCAGCCGAGGGGAATGTGGGAAAAGAGATGGTTGAGGGAAAATAAGCAAAAGAGACAAGCGAGGGGAAAGAGGGAAAAGAGAGAGTTCAGGGGAAAAGAGGAAAACCAGGGAAGAGAGACATGAGAGGGGAAAGAGGGAAAAGAGAGAGTTCAGGGAAAAGAGGGAAACCAGGGAAGAGACACAGGCGAGGGGAAAGAGCGAAATGAGAGAGTTGAGGGAAAAGAGGGAAAAGAGAGAGTTCATGGAAAAAGGGCAACCAGGTAAAAGAGAGAGAATGGAAAAATAGAGAAAACAGGCAGCCGAGGGGAATGTGGGAAAAGAGATGGTTGAGGGAAAATAAGTAAAAGAGACAAGCGAGGGGAAAGAGGGAAAAGAGAGAGTTGAGGGAATGCAGAGGAAAGAGACAAGCGAGTGAAAAGAGGGGAAAGAGAGAGTTCAGGGGAAAAGAGGGAAACCAGGGGAAAGAGACATGAGAGGGGAAAAGAGGGAAAGGAGACAAGGGAGGGAAAGGAGGGAAAAGAGAGAGTTGAGGGAAAAGAGGGAAACCATGGAGAAGAGACAGGAAAAGGGGAAAGAGGGAAAAGAAAGAGTTGAGGGAAAATAGGGAAAAAAGGTAAAAGAGACAAGCGAGGGAAAGGAGGGAAAAGAGAGAGTTGATGGAAAACAGGGAAAAGACACAGGTGTCAGCAAAGAGGGAAGAGAGAGTTGAGGGAAAAGAGGTGAGAGAGACAGGCGAGGGTAAAGAGGGAAAAGAGAGAGTTTGTGGAAAAGAAGGAAACCAGGGAAAAGAGGCAGGTGTGGGAAAAGAGGTGAGAGAGAGACAGGCGAGGGGAAAGAGGGAAGAGACCGTTAAAGGAAAAGAGGGAAACCAGGGAGAAGAGACGGGAAAGGGGAAAAGAGAGAGTGGAGGGAATACAGGGAAAAGAGACAAGCGAGTGAAAAGAGGGAAAAGGGACTAGCGAGGGAAAGGAGGGAAAAGAGAGAGTTGAGGGAAAATAAGTAAAAGAGAGAGGCGAGGGGAAAGAGGGAAAAGAGAGCGTTCAGGGGAAAGAGGGAAACCAGGGAAAAGAGACATGAGGGGGGAAGATTGAAAAGAGAGGGTTCAGGGAAAAGAGGGAAACCAGGGAAAAGAGACAGGCGAGGGGAAAAGAGGTAAAAGAGACAAGGTAGGGGAAGGAGGGAAAAGAGAGAGTTCGGGGAAAACGGGGAAAAGACACATGCAACGGCAAAGAGGGAAGAGAGAGTTGAGGGAAAAGAAGTAAAAGAGACAGGCGAGGGGGGAGAGTGAAAAGAGAGAGTTCAGGGAAAAGAGGGAAACCATGGAGAAGAGACAGGAAAAGGGGAAAGAGGGAAAAGAGAGAGTTCATGGAAAATAGGGCAACCAGGTAAAAGAGAGAGAATGGAAAAATAGAGAAAACAGACAGCCGAGGGGAATGTGGGAAAAGAGATGGGTGAGGGAAAATAAGTAAAAGAGACATGCGAGGGGAAAGAGGGAAAAGAGAGAGTTGAGGGAAAAGAGGGAAACCAGGGAAAAGAGCCATGAGAGGGGAAAGAGGGGAAAGAGGGGAAAGAGAGAGTTGAGGGAATGCAGGGGAAAGAGACAAGCGAGTGAAAAGAGGGGACAGAGAGACTTCGGGGAAAAGAGGGAAACCGGGGAAAGAGACATGAGAGGGGAAAAGAGGGAAAGGAGACAAGCGAGGGAAAGGAGGGAAAAGAGAGAGTTGAGGGCAAATAAGTAAAAGAGACAGGCGAGGGGAAAGAGGGAAAATAGAGCGTTCAGGGAAAAGAGGGAAACCAGGGAAAAGAGACATGAGGGGGGAAGATTGAAAAGAGGGAAACCAGGGAAAAGAGGGAAACCAGGGAAAAGAGACAGGAGGGGGGAAAAGAGGTAAAAGAGACAAGGTAGGGGAAGGAGGGAAAAGAGAGAGTTCGGGGAAAACAGAGAAAAGACACATGCAACGGCAAAGAGGGCAAAGAGAGTTGAGGGAAAAGAAGTAAAAGAGACAGGCGAGGGGGGAGAGTGAAAAGAGAGAGTTCAGGGAAAAGAGGGAAACCATGGAGAAGAGACAGGAAAAGGGGAAAGAGGGAAAAGAGAGAGTTGAGGGAAAATAGGGAAACCAGGGAAAAGAGACAGGCGAGGGAAAAGAGGGAAAAGAGAGAGTTGAGGGAATGCAGGGAAAAGAGACAAGCGAGGGAAAAGAGGGGAAAGAGAGAGTTCAGGGGAAAAGAGGGAAACCAGGGGAAAGAGACATGAGAGGGGAAAAGAGGGAAAGGAGACAAGCGAGGGAAAGGAGGGAAAAGAGAGAGTTGAGGGAAAAGAGGGAAACCATGGAGAAGAGAGAGGAAAAGGGGAAAGAGGGAAAAGAAAGAGTTGAGGGAAAATAGGGAAAAAAGGTAAAAGAGACAAGCGAGGGAAAGGAGGGAAAAGAGAGAGTTGATGGAAAACAGGGAAAAGACACAGGTGTCAGCAAAGAGGGAAGAGAGAGTTGAGGGAAAAGAGGTGAGAGAGACAGGCGAGGGTAAAGAGGGAAAAGAGAGAGTTTGTGGAAAAGAAGGAAACCAGGGAAAAGAGGCAGGTGTGGGAAAAGAGGTGAGAGAGAGACAGGCGAGGGGAAAGAGGGAAGAGACCGTTAAAGGAAAAGAGGGAAACCAGGGAGAAGAGACGGGAAAGGGGAAAAGAGAGAGTGGAGGGAATACAGGGAAAAGAGACAAGCGAGTGAAAAGAGGGAAAAGGGACTAGCGAGGGAAAGGAGGGAAAAGAGAGAGTTGAGGGAAAATAAGTAAAAGAGAGAGGCGAGGGGAAAGAGGGAAAAGAGAGCGTTCAGGGGAAAGAGGGAAACCAGGGAAAAGAGACATGAGGGGGGAAGATTGAAAAGAGAGGGTTCAGGGAAAAGAGGGAAACCAGGGAAAAGAGACAGGCGAGGGGAAAAGAGGTAAAAGAGACAAGGTAGGGGAAGGAGGGAAAAGAGAGAGTTCGGGGAAAACGGGGAAAAGACACATGCAACGGCAAAGAGGGAAGAGAGAGTTGAGGGAAAAGAAGTAAAAGAGACAGGCGAGGGGGGAGAGTGAAAAGAGAGAGTTCAGGGAAAAGAGGGAAACCATGGAGAAGAGACAGGAAAAGGGGAAAGAGGGAAAAGAGAGAGTTCATGGAAAATAGGGCAACCAGGTAAAAGAGAGAGAATGGAAAAATAGAGAAAACAGACAGCCGAGGGGAATGTGGGAAAAGAGATGGGTGAGGGAAAATAAGTAAAAGAGACATGCGAGGGGAAAGAGGGAAAAGAGAGAGTTGAGGGAAAAGAGGGAAACCAGGGAAAAGAGCCATGAGAGGGGAAAGAGGGGAAAGAGAGAGTTGAGGGAATGCAGGGGAAAGAGACAAGCGAGTGAAAAGAGGGGACAGAGAGACTTCGGGGAAAAGAGGGAAACCGGGGAAAGAGACATGAGAGGGGAAAAGAGGGAAAGGAGACAAGCGAGGGAAAGGAGGGAAAAGAGAGAGTTGAGGGCAAATAAGTAAAAGAGACAGGCGAGGGGAAAGAGGGAAAATAGAGCGTTCAGGGAAAAGAGGGAAACCAGGGAAAAGAGACATGAGGGGGGAAGATTGAAAAGAGGGAAACCAGGGAAAAGAGGGAAACCAGGGAAAAGAGACAGGAGGGGGGAAAAGAGGTAAAAGAGACAAGGTAGGGGAAGGAGGGAAAAGAGAGAGTTCGGGGAAAACAGAGAAAAGACACATGCAACGGCAAAGAGGGCAAAGAGAGTTGAGGGAAAAGAAGTAAAAGAGACAGGCGAGGGGGGAGAGTGAAAAGAGAGAGTTCAGGGAAAAGAGGGAAACCATGGAGAAGAGACAGGAAAAGGGGAAAGAGGGAAAAGAGAGAGTTGAGGGAAAATAGGGAAACCAGGGAAAAGAGACAGGCGAGGGAAAAGAGGGAAAAGAGAGAGTTGAGGGAATGCAGGGAAAAGAGACAAGCGAGGGAAAAGAGGGGAAAGAGAGAGTTCAGGGGAAAAGAGGGAAACCAGGGGAAAGAGACATGAGAGGGGAAAAGAGGGAAAGGAGACAAGCGAGGGAAAGGAGGGAAAAGAGAGAGTTGAGGGAAAAGAGGGAAACCATGGAGAAGAGAGAGGAAAAGGGGAAAGAGGGAAAAGAAAGAGTTGAGGGAAAATAGGGAAAAAAGGTAAAAGAGACAAGCGAGGGAAAGGAGGGAAAAGAGAGAGTTGATGGAAAACAGGGAAAAGACACAGGTGTCAGCAAAGAGGGAAGAGAGAGTTGAGGGAAAAGAGGTGAGAGAGACAGGCGAGGGTAAAGAGGGAAAAGAGAGAGTTTGTGGAAAAGAAGGAAACCAGGGAAAAGAGGCAGGTGTGGGAAAAGAGGTGAGAGAGAGACAGGCGAGGGGAAAGAGGGAAGAGACCGTTAAAGGAAAAGAGGGAAACCAGGGAGAAGAGACGGGAAAGGGGAAAAGAGAGAGTGGAGGGACTACAGGGAAAAGAGACAAGCGAGTGAAAAGAGGGAAAAGGGACTAGCGAGGGAAAGGAGGGAAAAGAGAGAGTTGAGGGAAAATAAGTAAAAGAGACAGGCGAGGGGAAAGAGGGAAAAGAGAGCGTTCAGGGGAAAGAGGGAAAAGAGAGAGTTCATGGAAAATAGGGCAACCAGGTAAAAGAGAGAGAATGGAAAAATAGAGAAAACAGACAGCCGAGGGGAACGTGGGAAAAGAGATGGTTGAGGGAAAATAAGTAAAAGAGACAAGCGAGGGGAAAGAGGGAAAAGAGAGAGTTGAGGGAATGCAGGGGAAAGAGACAGGCGAGTGAAAAGAGGGGAAAGAGAGAGTTCAGGGGAAAAGAGGGAAACCAGGGGAAAGAGACATGAGAGGGGAAAAGAGGGAAAGGAGACAAGCGAGGGAAAGGAGGGAAAAGAGCGAGTTGAGGGAAAAGAGGGAAACCAGGGAAGAGACACAGGCTAGGGGAAAGAGGGAAATGAGAGAGTTGAGGGAAAAGAGGGAAAAGAGAGAGTTCATGGAAAAAGGGCAACCAGGTAAAAGAGAGAGAATGGAAAAATAGAGAAAACAGACAGCCGAGGGGAATGTGGGAAAAGAGATGGGGGAGGGAAAATAAGTAAAAGAGACAAGCGAGGGGAAAGAGGGAAAAGAGAGAGTTGAGGGAATGCAGGGGAAGAGACAAGCGAGTGAAAAGAGGGGACAGAGAGAGTTCAGGGGAAAAGAGGGAAACCGGGGAAAGAGACATGAGAGGGGGAAAGAGGGAAAGGAGACAAGCGAGGGGAAAGAGAGAAAAGAGAGAGTTGAGGGAAAAGAGGGAAACCATGGAGAAGAGACAGGAAAAGGGGAAAGAGGGAAAAGAAAGAGTTGAGGGAAAGTAGGGAAAAAAGGTAAAAGAGACAAGCAAGGGAAAGGAGGGAAAAGAGAGTTGATGGAAAACAGGGAAAAGACACAGGTGTCAGCAAAGAGGGAAGAGAGAGTTGAGGGAAAAGAGGTGAGAGAGACAGGCGAGGGGAAAGAGGGAAGAGACCGTTAAAGGAAAAGAGGGAAACCAGGGAGAAGAGACGGGAAAGGGGAAAAGAGAGAGTTGAGGGAATACAGGGAAAGAGACAAGCGAGTGAAAAGAGGGAAAAGGGACTAGCGAGGGAAAGGAGGGAAAAGAGAGAGTTGAGGGAAAATAAGTAAAAGAGACAGGCGAGGGGAAAGAGGGAAAATAGAGCGTTCAGGGAAAAGAGGGAAACCAGGGAAAAGAGACAGGAGGGGGGAAAAGAGGTAAAAGAGACAAGCTAGGGGAAGGAGGGAAAAGAGAGAGTTCGGGGAAAACAGGGAAAAGACACATGCAACGGCAAAGAGGGAAAAGAGAGTTGAGGGAAAAGAAGTAAAAGAGACAGGCGAGCGGGGAGAGTGAAAAGAGAGAGTTCAGGGAAAAGAGGGAAACCATGGAGAAGAGACAGGAAAAGGGGAAAGAGGGAAAAGAGAGAGTTGAGGGAAAATAGGGAAACCAGGCAAAAGAGACAGGCGAGGGAAAAGAGGGAAAAGAGAGAGTTCATGGAAAAAGGGCAACGAGGTAAAAGAGAGAGAATGGAAAAATAGAGAAAACAGACAGCCGAGGGGAATGTGGGAAAAGAGATGGGTGAGGGAAAATAAGTAAAAGAGACAAGCGAGGGGAAAGAGGGAAAAGAGAGAGTTGAGGGAAAAGAGGGAAACCATGGAGAAGAGACAGGAAAAGGGGAAAGAGGGAAAAGATAGAGTTGAGGGAAAACAGGGAAAAAAGGTAAAAGAGACAAGCGAGGGAAAGGAGGGAAAAGAGAGAGTTGATGGAAAACAGGGAAAAGACACAGGTGTCAGCAAAGAGGGAAGAGAGAGTTGAGGGAAAAGAGGTGAGAGAGACAGGCGAGGGTAAAGAGGGAAAAGAGAGAGTTTGTGGAAAAGAAGGAAACCAGGGAAAAGAGACATGACGGGGGAAGATTGAAAAGAGAGGGTTCAGGGAAAAGAGGGAAACCAGGGAAAAGAGACAGGCGAGGGGAAAAGAGGTAAAAGAGACAAGGTAGGGGAAGGAGGGAAAAGAGAGAGTTCGGGGAAAACAGGGAAAAGACACATGCAACGGCAAAGAGGGAAAAGAGAGTTGAGGGAAAAGAAGTAAAAGAGACAGGCGAGGGGGGAGAGTGAAAAGAGAGAGTTCAGGGAAAAGAGGGAAACCATGGAGAAGAGACAGGAAAAGGGGAAAGAGGGAAAAGAGAGAGTTGAGTGAATGCAGGGGAAGAGACAAGCGAGTGAAAGAGGGGACAGAGAGAGTTCAGGGGAAAAGAGGGAAACCAGGGGAAAGAGACATGAGAGGGGGAAAGAGGGAAAGGAGACAAGCGAGGGGAAAGAGGGAAAAGAGAGAGTTGAGGGAAAAGAGGGAAACCATGGAGAAGAGACAGGAAAAGGGGAAAGAGGGAAAAGAAAGAGTTGAGGGAAAGTAGGGAAAAAAGGTAAAAGAGACAAGCAAGGGAAAGGAGGGAAAAGAGAGTTGATGGAAAACAGGGAAAAGACACAGGTGTCAGCAAAGAGGGAAGAGAGAGTTGAGGGAAAAGAGGTGAGAGAGACAGGCGAGGGGAAAGAGGGAAGAGACCGTTAAAGGAAAAGAGGGAAACCAGGGAGAAGAGACGGGAAAGGGGAAAAGAGAGAGTTGAGGGAATACAGGGAAAGAGACAAGCGAGTGAAAAGAGGGAAAAGGGACTAGCGAGGGAAAGGAGGGAAAAGAGAGAGTTGAGGGAAAATAAGTAAAAGAGACAGGCGAGGGGAAAGAGGGAAAATAGAGCGTTCAGGGAAAAGAGGGAAACCATGGAGAAGAGACAGGAAAAGGGGAAAGAGGGAAAAGAGAGAGTTCATGGAAAATAGGGCAACCAGGTAAAAGAGAGAGAATGGAAAAAATAGAGAAAACAGACAGCCGAGGGGAATGTGGGAAAAGAGATGGTTGAGGGAAAATAAGTAAAAGAGACAAGCGAGGGGGAAGAGGGAAAAGAGAGAGTTGATGGAAAACAGGGAAAAGACACAGGTGTCAGCAAAGAGGGAAGAGAGAGTTGAGGGAAAAGAGGTGAGAGAGACAGGCGAGGGTAAAGAGGGAAAAGAGAGAGTTTGTGGAAAAGAAGGAAACCAGGGAAAAGAGGCAGGTGTGGGAAAAGAGGTGAGAGAGAGACAGGCGAGGGGAAAGAGGGAAGAGACCGTTAAAGGAAAAGAGGGAAACCAGGGAGAAGAGACGGGAAAGGGGAAAAGAGAGAGTGGAGGGAATACAGGGAAAAGAGACAAGCGAGTGAAAAGAGGGAAAAGGGACTAGCGAGGGAAAGGAGGGAAAAGAGAGAGTTGAGGGAAAATAAGTAAGAGAGACAGGCGAGGGGAAAGAGGGAAAAGAGAGCGTTCAGGGGAAAGAGGGAAACCAGGGAAAAGAGACATGAGGGGGGAAGATTGAAAAGAGGGAAACCAGGGAAAAGAGGGAAACCAGGGAAAAGAGACAGGCGAGGGGAAAAGAGGGAAAAGAGACAAGGTAGGGGAAGGAGGGAAAAGAGAGAGTTCGGGGAAAACAGGGAAAAGACACATGCAACGGCAAAGAGGGAAAAGAGAGTTGAGGGAAAAGAAGTAAGAGAGACATGCGAGGGGAAAGAGGGAAAAGAGAGAGTTGAGGGAAAAGAGGGAAACCAGGGAAAAGAGCCATGAGAGGGGAAAGAGGGGAAAGAGAGAGTTGAGGGAATGCAGGGGAAAGAGACAAGCGAGTGAAAAGAGGGGACAGAGAGACTTCGGGGAAAAGAGGGAAACCGGGGAAAGAGACATGAGAGGGGAAAAGAGGGAAAGGAGACAAGCGAGGGAAAGGAGGGAAAAGAGAGAGTTGAGGGCAAATAAATAAAAGAGACAGGCGAGGGGAAAGAGGGAAAATAGAGCGTTCAGGGAAAAGAGGGAAACCAGGGAAAAGAGGGAAACCAGGGAAAAGAGACAGGAGGGGGGAAAAGAGGTAAAAGAGACAAGCTAGGGGAAGGAGGGAAAAGAGAGAGTTCGGGGAAAACAGAGAAAAGACACATGCAACGGCAAAGAGGGAAAAGAGAGTTGAGGGAAAAGAAGTAAAAGAGAGAGGCGAGGGGGGAGAGTGAAAAGAGAGAGTTCAGGGAAAAGAGGGAAACCATGGAGAAGAGACAGGAAAAGGGGAAAGAGGGAAAAGAGAGAGTTGAGGGAAAATAGGGAAACGAGGGAAAAGAGACAGGCGAGGGAAAAGAGGGAAAAGAGAGAGTTGAGGGAATGCAGGGAAAAGAGACAAGCGAGGGAAAAGAGGGGAAAGAGAGAGTTCAGGGGAAAAGAGGGAAACCAGGGGAAAGAGACATGAGAGGGGAAAAGAGGGAAAGGAGACAAGCGAGGGAAAGGAGGGAAAAGAGAGAGTTGAGGGAAAAGAGGGAAACCATGGAGAAGAGAGAGGAAAAGGGGAAAGAGGGAAAAGAAAGAGTTGAGGGAAAATAGGGAAAAAAGGTAAAAGAGACAAGCGAGGGAAAGGAGGGAAAAGAGAGAGTTGATGGAAAACAGGGAAAAGACACAGGTGTCAGCAAAGAGGGAAGAGAGAGTTGAGGGAAAAGAGGTGAGAGAGACAGGCGAGGGTAAAGAGGGAAAAGAGAGAGTTTGTGGAAAAGAAGGAAACCAGGGAAAAGAGGCAGGTGTGGGAAAAGAGGTGAGAGAGAGACAGGCGAGGGGAAAGAGGGAAGAGACCGTTAAAGGAAAAGAGGGAAACCAGGGAGAAGAGACGGGAAAGGGGAAAAGAGAGAGTGGAGGGAATACAGGGAAAAGAGACAAGCGAGTGAAAAGAGGGAAAAGGGACTAGCGAGGGAAAGGAGGGAAAAGAGAGAGTTGAGGGAAAATAAGTAAAAGAGAGGCGAGGGGAAAGAGGGAAAAGAGAGCGTTCAGGGGAAAGAGGGAAAAGAGAGAGTTCATGGAAAAACGGCAACCAGGTAAAAGAGAGAGAATGGAAAAATAGAAAAAACAGACAGCCGAGGGGAATGTGGGAAAAGAGATGGTTGAGGGAAAATAAGTAAAAGAGACAAGCGAGGGGAAAGAGGGAAAAGAGAGAGTTGAGGGAATGCAGGGGAAAGAGACAGGCGAGTGAAAAGAGGGGAAAGAGAGAGTTCAGGGGAAAAGAGGGTAACCAGGGGAAAGAGACATGAGAGGGGAAAAGAGGGAAAGGAGACAAGCGAGGGAAAGGAGGGAAAAGAGCGAGTTGAGGGAAAAGAGGGAAACCAGGGAAGAGACACAGGCTAGGGGAAAGAGGGAAATGAGAGAGTTGAGGGAAAAGAGGGAAACCATGGAGAAGAGACAGGAAAAGGGGAAAGAGGGAAAAGAAAGAGTTGAGGGAAAGTAGGGAAAAAAGGTAAAAGAGACAAGCAAGGGAAAGGAGGGAAAAGAGAGTTGATGGAAAACAGGGAAAAGACACAGGTGTCAGCAAAGAGGGAAGAGAGAGTTGAGGGAAAAGAGGTGAGAGAGACAGGCGAGGGGAAAGAGGGAAGAGACCGTTAAAGGAAAAGAGGGAAACCAGGGAGAAGAGACGGGAAAGGGGAAAAGAGAGAGTTGAGGGAATACAGGGAAAGAGACAAGCGAGTGAAAAGAGGGAAAAGGGACTAGCGAGGGAAAGGAGGGAAAAGAGAGAGTTGAGGGAAAATAAGTAAAAGAGACAGGCGAGGGGAAAGAGGGAAAATAGAGCGTTCAGGGAAAAGAGGGAAACCAGGGAAAAGAGACATGAGGGGGGAAGATTGAAAAGAGGGAAACCAGGGAAAAGAGGGAAACCAGGGAAAAGAGACAGGAGGGGGGAAAAGAGGTAAAAGAGACAAGCTAGGGGAAGGAGGGAAAAGAGAGAGTTCGGGGAAAACAGGGAAAAGACACATGCAACGGCAAAGAGGGAAAAGAGAGTTGAGGGAAAAGAAGTAAAAGAGACAGGCGAGCGGGGAGAGTGAAAAGAGAGAGTTCAGGGAAAAGAGGGAAACCATGGAGAAGAGACAGGAAAAGGGGAAAGAGGGAAAAGAGAGAGTTGAGGGAAAATAGGGCAACCAGGGAAAAGAGACAGGCGAGGGAAAAGAGGGAAAAGAGAGAGTTCATGGAAAAAGGGCAACGAGGTAAAAGAGAGAGAATGGAAAAATAGAGAAAACAGACAGCCGAGGGGAATGTGGGAAAAGAGATGGGTGAGGGAAAATAAGTAAAAGAGACAAGCGAGGGGAAAGAGGGAAAAGAGAGAGTTGAGGGAAAAGAGGGAAACCATGGAGAAGAGACAGGAAAAGGGGAAAGAGGGAAAAGAAAGAGTTGAGGGAAAACAGGGAAAAAAGGTAAAAGAGACAAGCGAGGGAAAGGAGGGAAAAGAGAGAGTTGATGGAAAACAGGGAAAAGACACAGGTGTCAGCAAAGAGGGAAGAGAGAGTTGAGGGAAAAGAGGTGAGAGAGACAGGCGAGGGTAAAGAGGGAAAAGAGAGAGTTTGTGGAAAAGAAGGAAACCAGGGAAAAGAGACATGACGGGGGAAGATTGAAAAGAGAGGGTTCAGGGAAAAGAGGGAAACCAGGGAAAAGAGACAGGCGAGGGGAAAAGAGGTAAAAGAGACAAGGTAGGGGAAGGAGGGAAAAGAGAGAGTTCGGGGAAAACAGGGAAAAGACACATGCAACGGCAAAGAGGGAAAAGAGAGTTGAGGGAAAAGAAGTAAAAGAGACAGGCGAGGGGGGAGAGTGAAAAGAGAGAGTTCAGGGAAAAGAGGGAAACCATGGAGAAGAGACAGGAAAAGGGGAAAGAGGGAAAAGAGAGAGTTGAGTGAATGCAGGGGAAGAGACAAGCGAGTGAAAAGAGGGGACAGAGAGAGTTCAGGGGAAAAGAGGGAAACCAGGGGAAAGAGACATGAGAGGGGGAAAGAGGGAAAGGAGACAAGCGAGGGGAAAGAGGGAAAAAAGAGAGTTGAGGGAAAAGAGGGAAACCATGGAGAAGAGACAGGAAAAGGGGAAAGAGGGAAAAGAAAGAGTTGAGGAAAGTAGGGAAAAAAGGTAAAAGAGACAAGCAAGGGAAAGGAGGGAAAAGAGAGTTGATGGAAAACAGGGAAAAGACACAGGTGTCAGCAAAGAGGGAAGAGAGAGTTGAGGGAAAAGAGGTGAGAGAGACAGGCGAGGGGAAAGAGGGAAGAGACCGTTAAAGGAAAAGAGGGAAACCAGGGAGAAGAGACGGGAAAGGGGAAAAGAGAGAGTTGAGGGAATACAGGGAAAGAGACAAGCGAGTGAAAAGAGGGAAAAGGGACTAGCGAGGGAAAGGAGGGAAAAGAGAGAGTTGAGGGAAAATAAGTAAAAGAGACAGGCGAGGGGAAAGAGGGAAAATAGAGCGTTCAGGGAAAAGAGGGAAACCATGGAGAAGAGACAGGAAAAGGGGAAAGAGGGAAAAGAGAGAGTTCATGGAAAATAGGGCAACCAGGTAAAAGAGAGAGAATGGAAAAAATAGAGAAAACAGACAGCCGAGGGGAATGTGGGAAAAGAGATGGTTGAGGGAAAATAAGTAAAAGAGACAAGCGAGGGGGAAGAGGGAAAAGAGAGAGTTGATGGAAAACAGGGAAAAGACACAGGTGTCAGCAAAGAGGGAAGAGAGAGTTGAGGGAAAAGAGGTGAGAGAGACAGGCGAGGGTAAAGAGGGAAAAGAGAGAGTTTGTGGAAAAGAAGGAAACCAGGGAAAAGAGGCAGGTGTGGGAAAAGAGGTGAGAGAGAGACAGGCGAGGGGAAAGAGGGAAGAGACCGTTAAAGGAAAAGAGGGAAACCAGGGAGAAGAGACGGGAAAGGGGAAAAGAGAGAGTGGAGGGAATACAGGGAAAAGAGACAAGCGAGTGAAAAGAGGGAAAAGGGACTAGCGAGGGAAAGGAGGGAAAAGAGAGAGTTGAGGGAAAATAAGTAAAAGAGAGGCGAGGGGAAAGAGGGAAAAGAGAGCGTTCAGGGGAAAGAGGGAAAAGAGAGAGTTCATGGAAAAACGGCAACCAGGTAAAAGAGAGAGAATGGAAAAATAGAAAAAACAGACAGCCGAGGGGAATGTGGGAAAAGAGATGGTTGAGGGAAAATAAGTAAAAGAGACAAGCGAGGGGAAAGAGGGAAAAGAGAGAGTTGAGGGAATGCAGGGGAAAGAGACAGGCGAGTGAAAAGAGGGGAAAGAGAGAGTTCAGGGGAAAAGAGGGAAACCAGGGGAAAGAGACATGAGAGGGGAAAAGAGGGAAAGGAGACAAGCGAGGGAAAGGAGGGAAAAGAGCGAGTTGAGGGAAAAGAGGGAAACCAGGGAAGAGACACAGGCTAGGGGAAAGAGGGAAATGAGAGAGTTGAGGGAAAAGAGGGAAACCATGGAGAAGAGACAGGAAAAGGGGAAAGAGGGAAAAGAAAGAGTTGAGGGAAAGTAGGGAAAAAAGGTAAAAGAGACAAGCAAGGGAAAGGAGGGAAAAGAGAGTTGATGGAAAACAGGGAAAAGACACAGGTGTCAGCAAAGAGGGAAGAGAGAGTTGAGGGAAAAGAGGTGAGAGAGACAGGCGAGGGGAAAGAGGGAAGAGACCGTTAAAGGAAAAGAGGGAAACCAGGGAGAAGAGACGGGAAAGGGGAAAAGAGAGAGTTGAGGGAATACAGGGAAAGAGACAAGCGAGTGAAAAGAGGGAAAAGGGACTAGCGAGGGAAAGGAGGGAAAAGAGAGAGTTGAGGGAAAATAAGTAAAAGAGACAGGCGAGGGGAAAGAGGGAAAATAGAGCGTTCAGGGAAAAGAGGGAAACCAGGGAAAAGAGACATGAGGGGGGAAGATTGAAAAGAGGGAAACCAGGGAAAAGAGGGAAACCAGGGAAAAGAGACAGGAGGGGGGAAAAGAGGTAAAAGAGACAAGCTAGGGGAAGGAGGGAAAAGAGAGAGTTCGGGGAAAACAGGGAAAAGACACATGCAACGGCAAAGAGGGAAAAGAGAGTTGAGGGAAAAGAAGTAAAAGAGACAGGCGAGCGGGGAGAGTGAAAAGAGAGAGTTCAGGGAAAAGAGGGAAACCATGGAGAAGAGACAGGAAAAGGGGAAAGAGGGAAAAGAGAGAGTTGAGGGAAAATAGGGCAACCAGGGAAAAGAGACAGGCGAGGGAAAAGAGGGAAAAGAGAGAGTTCATGGAAAAAGGGCAACGAGGTAAAAGAGAGAGAATGGAAAAATAGAGAAAACAGACAGCCGAGGGGAATGTGGGAAAAGAGATGGGTGAGGGAAAATAAGTAAAAGAGACAAGCGAGGGGAAAGAGGGAAAAGAGAGAGTTGAGGGAAAAGAGGGAAACCATGGAGAAGAGACAGGAAAAGGGGAAAGAGGGAAAAGAAAGAGTTGAGGGAAAACAGGGAAAAAAGGTAAAAGAGACAAGCGAGGGAAAGGAGGGAAAAGAGAGAGTTGATGGAAAACAGGGAAAAGACACAGGTGTCAGCAAAGAGGGAAGAGAGAGTTGAGGGAAAAGAGGTGAGAGAGACAGGCGAGGGTAAAGAGGGAAAAGAGAGAGTTTGTGGAAAAGAAGGAAACCAGGGAAAAGAGACATGAGGGGGGAAGATTGAAAAGAGAGGGTTCAGGGAAAAGAGGGAAACCAGGGAAAAGAGACAGGCGAGGGGAAAAGAGGTAAAAGAGACAAGGTAGGGGAAGGAGGGAAAAGAGAGAGTTCGGGGAAAACAGGGAAAAGACACATGCAACGGCAAAGAGGGAAAAGAGAGTTGAGGGAAAAGAAGTAAAAGAGACAGGCGAGCGGGGAGAGTGAAGAGAGAGAGTTCAGGGAAAAGAGGGAAACCATGGAGAAGAGACAGGAAAAGGGGAAAGAGGGAAAAGAGAGAGTTCATGGAAAATAGGGCAACCAGGTAAAAGAGAGAGAATGGAAAAATAGAGAAAACAGACAGCCGAGGGGAATGTAGGAAAAGAGATGGTTGAGGGAAAATAAGTAAGAGAGACATGCGAGGGGAAAGAGGGAAAAGAGAGAGTTGAGGGAAAAGAGGGAAACCATGGAGAAGAGACAGGAAAAGGGGAAAGAGGGAAAAGAAAGAGTTCAGGGAAAATAGGGAAAAAAGGTAAAAGAGACAAGCAAGGGAAAGGAGGGAAAAGAGAGAGTTGACGGAAAACAGGTAAAAGACACCGGTGTCAGCAAAGAGGGAAGAGAGAGTTGAGGGAAAAGAGGTGAGAGAGACAGGCGAGGGGAAAGAGGGAAGAGACCGTTAAAGGAAAAGAGGGAAACCAGGGAGAAGAGACGGGAAAGGGGAAAAGAGAGAGTGGAGGGAATACAGGGAAAAGAGACAAGCGAGTGAAAAGAGGGAAAATGGACTAGCGAGGGAAAGGAGGGAAAAGAGAGAGTTGAGGGAAAATAAGTAAAAGAGACAGGCGAGGGGAAAGAGGGAAAATAGAGCGTTCAGGGAAAAGAGGGAAACCAGGGAAAAGAGACATGAGGGGGGAAGATTGAAAAGAGGGAAACCAGGGAAAAGAGGGAAACCAGGGAAAAGAGACAGGAGGGGGGAAAAGAGGTAAAAGAGACAAGCTAGGGGAAGGAGGGAAAAGAGAGAGTTCGGGGAAAACAGGGAAAAGACACATGCAACTGCAAAGAGGGAAAAGAGAGTTGAGGGAAAAGAAGTAAAAGAGACAGGCGAGGGGGGAGAGTGAAGAGAGAGAGTTCAGGGAAAAGAGGGAAACCATGGAGAAGAGACAGGAAAAGGGGAAAGAGGGAAAAGAGAGAGATGAGGGGAAATTGGGAAACCAGGGAAAAGAGACAGGCGAGGGAAAAGAGGGAAAAGAGAGAGTTCATGGAAAAAGGGCAACCAGGTAAAAGAGAGAGAATGGAAAAATAGAGAAAACAGACAGCCGAGGGGAATGTGGGAAAAGAGATGGTTGAGGGAAAATAAGCAAAAGAGACATGAGAGGGGAAAGAGGGAAAAGAGAGAGTTCAGGGAAAAGAGGGAAACCAGGGAAGAGACACAGGCGAGGGGAAAGAGGGAAATGAGAGAGTTGAGGGAAAAGAGGGAAAAGAGAGAGTTCATGGAAAAAGGGCAACCAGGTAAAAGAGAGAGAATGGAAAAATAGAGAAAACAGACAGCCGAGGGGAATGTGGGAAAAGAGATGGTTGAGGGAAAATAAGTTAGAGAGACAAGCGAGGGGAAAGAGGGAAAAGAGAGAGTTGAGGGAATGCAGGGGAAAGAGACAGGCGAGTGAAAAGAGGGGAAAGAGAGAGTTCAGGGGAAAAGAGGGAAACCAGGGGAAAGAGACATGAGAGGGGAAAAGAGGGAAAGGAGACAAGCGAGGGAAAGGAGGGAAAAGAGCGAGTTGAGGGAAAAGAGGGAAACCAGGGAAGAGACACAGGCTAGGGGAAAGAGGGAAATGAGAGAGTTGAGGGAAAAGAGGGAAAAGAGAGAGTTCATGGAAAAAGGGCAACCAGGTAAAAGAGAGAGAATGGAAAAATAGAGAAAACAGACAGCCGAGGGGAATGTGGGAAAAGAGATGGGTGAGGGAAAATAAGTAAAAGAGACAAGCGAGGGGAAAGAGGGAAAAGAGAGAGTTCAGGGGAAAAGAGGAAAACCAGGGAAGAGAGACATGAGAGGGGAAAGAGGGAAAAGAGAGAGTTCAGGGAAAAGAGGGAAACCAGGGAAGAGACACAGGCGAGGGGAAAGAGGGAAATGAGAGAGTTGAGGGAAAAGAGGGAAAATAGAGAGTTCATGGAAAAAGGGCAACCAGGTAAAAGAGAGAGAATGGAAAAATAGAGAAAACAGGCAGCCGAGGGGAATGTGGGAAAAGAGATGGTTGAGGGAAAATAAGTAAAAGAGACAAGCGAGGGGAAAGAGGGAAAAGAGAGAGTTGAGGGAATGCAGAGGAAAGAGACAAGCGAGTGAAAAGAGGGGAAAGAGAGAGTTCAGGGGAAAAGAGGGAAACCAGGGGAAGGAGACATGAGAGGGGAAAAGAGGGAAAGGAGACAAGGGAGGGAAAGGAGGGAAAAGAGAGAGTTGAGGGAAAAGAGGGAAACCATGGAGAAGAGACAGGAAAAGGGGAAAGAGGGAAAAGAAAGAGTTGAGGGAAAATAGGGAAAAAAGGTAAAAGAGACAAGCGAGGGAAAGGAGGGAAAAGAGAGAGTTGATGGAAAACAGGGAAAAGACACAGGTGTCAGCAAAGAGGGAAGAGAGAGTTGAGGGAAAAGAGGTGAGAGAGACAGGCGAGGGTAAAGAGGGAAAAGAGAGAGTTTGTGGAAAAGAAGGAAACCAGGGAAAAGAGGCAGGTGTGGGAAAAGAGGTGAGAGAGAGACAGGCGAGGGGAAAGAGGGAAGAGACCGTTAAAGGAAAAGAGGGAAACCAGGGCGAAGAGACGGGAAAGGGGAAAAGAGAGAGTGGAGGGACTACAGGGAAAAGAGACAAGCGAGTGAAAAGAGGGAAAAGGGACTAGCGAGGGAAAGGAGGGAAAAGAGAGAGTTGAGGGAAAATAAGTAAAAGAGACAGGCGAGGGGAAAGAGGGAAAAGAGAGCGTTCAGGGGAAAGAGGGAAACCAGGGAAAAGAGACATGAGGGGGGAAGATTGAAAAGAGAGGGTTCAGGGAAAAGAGGGAAACCAGGGAAAAGAGACAGGCGAGGGGAAAAGAGGTAAAAGAGACAAGGTAGGGGAAGGAGGGAAAAGAGAGAGTTCGGGGAAAACGGGGAAAAGACACATGCAACGGCAAAGAGGGAAGAGAGAGTTGAGGGAAAAGAAGTAAAAGAGACAGGCGAGGGGGGAGAGTGAAAAGAGAGAGTTCAGGGAAAAGAGGGAAACCATGGAGAAGAGACAGGAAAAGGGGAAAGAGGGAAAAGAGAGAGTTCATGGAAAATAGGGCAACCAGGTAAAAGAGAGAGAATGGAAAAATAGAGAAAACAGACAGCCGAGGGGAATGTGGGAAAAGAGATGGGTGAGGGAAAATAAGTAAAAGAGACAAGCGAGGGGAAAGAGGGAAAAGAGAGAGTTGAGGGAATGCAGAGGAAAGAGACAAGCGAGTGAAAAGAGGGGACAGAGAGAGTTCAGGGGAAAAGAGGGAAACCAGGGGAAAGAGACATGAGAGTGGAAAAGAGGGAAAGGAGACAAGCGAGGGAAAGGAGGGAAAAGAGAGAGTTGAGGGAAAAGAGGGAAACCATGGAGAAGAGAGAGGAAAAGGGGAAAGAGGGAAAAGAAAGAGTTGAGGGAAAATAGGGAAAAAAGGTAAAAGAGACAAGCGAGGGAAAGGAGGGAAAAGAGAGAGTTGATGGAAAACAGGGAAAAGACACAGGTGTCAGCAAAGAGGGAAGAGAGAGTTGAGGGAAAAGAGGTGAGAGAGACAGGCGAGGGTAAAGAGGGAAAAGAGAGAGTTTGTGGAAAAGAAGGAAACCAGGGAAAAGAGGCAGGTGTGGGAAAAGAGGTGAGAGAGAGACAGGCGAGGGGAAAGAGGGAAGAGACCGTTAAAGGAAAAGAGGGAAACCAGGGAGAAGAGACGGGAAAGGGGAAAAGAGAGAGTGGAGGGACTACAGGGAAAAGAGACAAGCGAGTGAAAAGAGGGAAAAGGGACTAGCGAGGGAAAGGAGGGAAAAGAGAGAGTTGAGGGAAAATAAGTGAGAGAGACAGGCGAGGGGAAAGAGGGAAAAGAGAGCGTTCAGGGGAAAGAGGGAAACCAGGGAAAAGAGACAGGCGAGGGGAAAAGAGGTAAAAGAGACAAGGTAGGGGAAGGAGGGAAAAGAGAGAGTTCGGGGAAAACAGGGAAAAGACACATGCAACGGCAAAGAGGGAAAAGAGAGTTGAGGGAAAAGAAGTAAAAGAGACAGGCGAGGGGGGAGAGTGAAAAGAGAGAGTTCAGGGAAAAGAGGGAAACCATGGAGAAGAGACAGGAAAAGGGGAAAGAGGGAAAAGAGAGAGTTCATGGAAAATAGGGCAACCAGGTAAAAGAGAGAGAATGGAAAAATAGAGAAAACAGACAGCCGAGGGGAATGTGGGAAAAGAGATGGTTGAGGGAAAATAAGTAAAAGAGACATGCGAGGGGAAAGAGGGAAAAGAGAGAGTTGAGGGAAAAGAGGGAAACCAGGGAAAAGAGCCATGAGAGGGGAAAGAGGGGAAAGAGAGAGTTGAGGGAATGCAGGGGAAAGAGACAAGCGAGTGAAAAGAGGGGACAGAGAGACTTCGGGGAAAAGAGGGAAACCGGGGAAAGAGACATGAGGGGGAAAAGAGGGAAAGGAGACAAGCGAGGGAAAGGAGGGAAAAGAGAGAGTTGAGGGCAAATAAGTAAAAGAGACAGGCGAGGGGAAAGAGGGAAAATAGAGCGTTCAGGGAAAAGAGGGAAACCAGGGAAAAGAGACATGAGGGGGGAAGATTGAAAAGAGGGAAACCAGGGAAAAGAGGGAAACCAGGGAAAAGAGACAGGAGGGGGGAAAAGAGGTAAAAGAGACAAGCTAGGGGAAGGAGGGAAAAGAGAGAGTTCGGGGAAAACAGAGAAAAGACACATGCAACGGCAAAGAGGGCAAAGAGAGTTGAGGGAAAAGAAGTAAAAGAGACAGGCGAGGGGGGAGAGTGAAAAGAGAGAGTTCAGGGAAAAGAGGGAAACCATGGAGAAGAGACAGGAAAAGGGGAAAGAGGGAAAAGAGAGAGTTGAGGGAAAATAGGGAAACCAGGGAAAAGAGACAGGCGAGGGAAAAGAGGGAAAAGAGAGAGTTGAGGGAATGCAGGGAAAAGAGACAAGCGAGGGAAAAGAGGGGAAAGAGAGAGTTCAGGGGAAAAGAGGGAAACCAGGGGAAAGAGACATGAGAGGGGAAAAGAGGGAAAGGAGACAAGCGAGGGAAAGGAGGGAAAAGAGAGAGTTGAGGGAAAAGAGGGAAACCATGGAGAAGAGAGAGGAAAAGGGGAAAGAGGGAAAAGAAAGAGTTGAGGGAAAATAGGGAAAAAAGGTAAAAGAGACAAGCGAGGGAAAGGAGGGAAAAGAGAGAGTTGATGGAAAACAGGGAAAAGACACAGGTGTCAGCAAAGAGGGAAGAGAGAGTTGAGGGAAAAGAGGTGAGAGAGACAGGCGAGGGTAAAGAGGGAAAAGAGAGAGTTTGTGGAAAAGAAGGAAACCAGGGAAAAGAGGCAGGTGTGGGAAAAGAGGTGAGAGAGAGACAGGCGAGGGGAAAGAGGGAAGAGACCGTTAAAGGAAAAGAGGGAAACCAGGGAGAAGAGACGGGAAAGGGGAAAAGAGAGAGTGGAGGGAATACAGGGAAAAAAGACAAGCGAGTGAAAAGAGGGAAAAGGGACTAGCGAGGGAAAGGAGGGAAAAGAGAGAGTTGAGGGAAAATAAGTAAAAGAGACAGGCGAGGGGAAAGAGGGAAAATAGAGCGTTCAGGGGAAAGAGGGAAACCAGGGAAAAGAGACATGAGGGGGGAAGATTGAAAAGAGAGGGTTCAGGGAAAAGAGGGAAACCAGGGAAAAGAGACAGGCGAGGGGAAAAGAGGTAAAAGAGACAAGGTAGGGGAAGGAGGGAAAAGAGAGAGTTCGGGGAAAACGGGGAAAAGACACATGCAACGGCAAAGAGGGAAGAGAGAGTTGAGGGAAAAGAAGTAAAAGAGACAGGCGAGGGGGGAGAGTGAAAAGAGAGAGTTCAGGGAAAAGAGGGAAACCATGGAGAAGAGACAGGAAAAGGGGAAAGAGGGAAAAGAGAGAGTTCATGGAAAATAGGGCAACCAGGTAAAAGAGAGAGAATGGAAAAATAGAGAAAACAGACAGCCGAGGGGAATGTGGGAAAAGAGATGGGTGAGGGAAAATAAGTAAAAGAGACAAGCGAGGGGAAAGAGGGAAAAGAGAGAGTTGAGGGAATGCAGAGGAAAGAGACAAGCGAGTGAAAAGAGGGGACAGAGAGAGTTCAGGGGAAAAGAGGGAAACCGGGGAAAGAGACATGAGAGTGGAAAAGAGGGAAAGGAGACAAGCGAGGGAAAGGAGGGAAAAGAGAGAGTTGAGGGAAAAGAGGGAAACCATGGAGAAGAGAGAGGAAAAGGGGAAAGAGGGAAAAGAAAGAGTTGAGGGAAAATAGGGAAAAAAGGTAAAAGAGACAAGCGAGGGAAAGGAGGGAAAAGAGAGAGTTGATGGAAAACAGGGAAAAGACACAGGTGTCAGCAAAGAGGGAAGAGAGAGTTGAGGGAAAAGAGGTGAGAGAGACAGGCGAGGGTAAAGAGGGAAAAGAGAGAGTTTGTGGAAAAGAAGGAAACCAGGGAAAAGAGGCAGGTGTGGGAAAAGAGGTGAGAGAGAGACAGGCGAGGGGAAAGAGGGAAGAGACCGTTAAAGGAAAAGAGGGAAACCAGGGAGAAGAGACGGGAAAGGGGAAAAGAGAGAGTGGAGGGAATACAGGGAAAAGAGACAAGCGAGTGAAAAGAGGGAAAAGGGAATAGCGAGGGAAAGGAGGGAAAAGAGAGAGTTGAGGGAAAATAAGTGAGAGAGACAGGCGAGGGGAAAGAGGGAAAAGAGAGCGTTCAGGGGAAAGAGGGAAACCAGGGAAAAGAGACAGGCGAGGGGAAAAGAGGTAAAAGAGACAAGCTAGGGGAAGGAGGGAAAAGAGAGAGTTCGGGGAAAACAGGGAAAAGACACATGCAACGGCAAAGAGGGAAAAGAGAGTTGAGGGAAAAGAAGTAAAAGAGACAGGCGAGGGGGGAGAGTGAAAAGAGAGAGTTCAGGGAAAAGAGGGAAACCATGGAGAAGAGACAGGAAAAGGGGAAAGAGGGAAAAGAGAGAGTTCATGGAAAATAGGGCAACCAGGTAAAAGAGAGAGAATGGAAAAATAGAGAAAACAGCCGAGGGGAATGTGGGAAAAGAGATGGTTGAGGGAAAATAAGTAAAAGAGACATGCGAGGGGAAAGAGGGAAAAGAGAGAGTTGAGGGAAAAGAGGGAAACCAGGGAAAAGAGCCATGAGAGGGGAAAGAGGGGAAAGAGAGAGTTGAGGGAATGCAGGGGAAAGAGACAAGCGAGTGAAAAGAGGGGACAGAGAGACTTCGCGGAAAAGAGGGAAACCGGGGAAAGAGACATGAGAGGGGAAAAGAGGGAAAGGGGACAAGCGAGGGAAAGGAGGGAAAAGAGAGAGTTGAGGGCAAATAAGTAAAAGAGACAGGCGAGGGGAAAGAGGGAAAATAGAGCGTTCAGGGAAAAGAGGGAAACCAGGGAAAAGAGACATGAGGGGGGAAGATTGAAAAGAGGGAAACCAGGGAAAAGAGGGAAACCAGGGAAAAGAGACAGGAGGGGGGAAAAGAGGTAAAAGAGACAAGGTAGGGGAAGGAGGGAAAAGAGAGAGTTCGGGGAAAACAGAGAAAAGACACATGCAACGGCAAAGAGGGCAAAGAGAGTTGAGGGAAAAGAAGTAAAAGAGACAGGCGAGGGGGGAGAGTGAAAAGAGAGAGTTCAGGGAAAAGAGGGAAACCATGGAGAAGAGACAGGAAAAGGGGAAAGAGGGAAAAGAGAGAGTTGAGGGAAAATAGGGAAACCAGGGAAAAGAGACAGGCGAGGGAAAAGAGGGAAAAGAGAGAGTTGAGGGAATGCAGGGAAAAGAGACAAGCGAGGGAAAAGAGGGGAAAGAGAGAGTTCAGGGGAAAAGAGGGAAACCAGGGGAAAGAGACATGAGAGGGGAAAAGAGGGAAAGGAGACAAGCGAGGGAAAGGAGGGAAAAGAGAGAGTTGAGGGAAAAGAGGGAAACCATGGAGAAGAGAGAGGAAAAGGGGAAAGAGGGAAAAGAAAGAGTTGAGGGAAAATAGGGAAAAAAGGTAAAAGAGACAAGCGAGGGAAAGGAGGGAAAAGAGAGAGTTGATGGAAAACAGGGAAAAGACACAGGTGTCAGCAAAGAGGGAAGAGAGAGTTGAGGGAAAAGAGGTGAGAGAGACAGGCGAGGGTAAAGAGGGAAAAGAGAGAGTTTGTGGAAAAGAAGGAAACCAGGGAAAAGAGGCAGGTGTGGGAAAAGAGGTGAGAGAGAGACAGGCGAGGGGAAAGAGGGAAGAGACCGTTAAAGGAAAAGAGGGAAACCAGGGAGAAGAGACGGGAAAGGGGAAAAGAGAGAGTGGAGGGACTACAGGGAAAAGAGACAAGCGAGTGAAAAGAGGGAAAAGGGACTAGCGAGGGAAAGGAGGGAAAAGAGAGAGTTGAGGGAAAATAAGTAAAAGAGACAGGCGAGGGGAAAGAGGGAAAAGAGAGCGTTCAGGGGAAAGAGGGAAAAGAGAGAGTTCATGGAAAATAGGGCAACCAGGTAAAAGAGAGAGAATGGAAAAATAGAGAAAACAGACAGCCGAGGGGAATGTGGGAAAAGAGATGGTTGAGGGAAAATAAGTAAAAGAGACAAGCGAGGGGAAAGAGGGAAAAGAGAGAGTTGAGGGAATGCAGGGGAAAGAGACAGGCGAGTGAAAAGAGGGGAAAGAGAGAGTTCAGGGGAAAAGAGGGAAACCAGGGGAAAGAGACATGAGAGGGGAAAAGAGGGAAAGGAGACAAGCGAGGGAAAGGAGGGAAAAGAGCGAGTTGAGGGAAAGGAGGGAAACCAGGGAAGAGACACAGGCTAGGGGAAAGAGGGAAATGAGAGAGTTGAGGGAAAAGAGGGAAAAGAGAGAGTTCATGGAAAAAGGGCAACCAGGTAAAAGAGAGAGAATGGAAAAATAGAGAAAACAGATAGCCGAGGGGAATGTGGGAAAAGAGATGGTTGAGGGAAAATAAGTAAAAGAGACAAGCGAGGGGAAAGAGGGAAAAGAGAGAGTTCAGGGGAAAAGAGGAAAACCAGGGAAGAGAGACATGAGAGGGGAAAGAGGGAAAAGAGAGAGTTCAGGGAAAAGAGGGAAACCAGGGAAGAGACACAGGCGAGGGGAAAGAGGGAAATGAGAGAGTTGAGGGAAAAGAGGGAAAAGAGAGAGTTCATGGAAAAAGGGCAACCAGGTAAAAGAGAGAGAATGGAAAAATAGAGAAAACAGGCAGCCGAGGGGAATGTGGGAAAAGAGATGGTTGAGGGAAAATAAGTAAAAGAGACAAGCGAGGGGAAAGAGGGAAAAGAGAGAGTTGAGGGAATGCAGAGGAAAGAGACAAGCGAGTGAAAAGAGGGGAAAGAGAGAGTTCAGGGGAAAAGAGGGAAACCAGGGGAAAGAGACATGAGAGGGGAAAAGAGGGAAAGGAGACAAGGGAGGGAAAGGAGGGAAAAGAGAGAGTTGAGGGAAAAGAGGGAAACCATGGAGAAGAGAGAGGAAAAGGGGAAAGAGGGAAAAGAAAGAGTTGAGGGAAAATAGGGAAAAAAGGTAAAAGAGACAAGCGAGGGAAAGGAGGGAAAAGAGAGAGTTGATGGAAAACAGGGAAAAGACACAGGTGTCAGCAAAGAGGGAAGAGAGAGTTGAGGGAAAAGAGGTGAGAGAGACAGGCGAGGGTAAAGAGGGAAAAGAGAGAGTTTGTGGAAAAGAAGGAAACCAGGGAAAAGAGGCAGGTGTGGGAAAAGAGGTGAGAGAGAGACAGGCGAGGGGAAAGAGGGAAGAGACCGTTAAAGGAAAAGAGGGAAACCAGGGCGAAGAGACGGGAAAGGGGAAAAGAGAGAGTGGAGGGACTACAGGGAAAAGAGACAAGCGAGTGAAAAGAGGGAAAAGGGACTAGCGAGGGAAAGGAGGGAAAAGAGAGAGTTGAGGGAAAATAAGTAAAAGAGACAGGCGAGGGGAAAGAGGGAAAAGAGAGCGTTCAGGGGAAAGAGGGAAACCAGGGAAAAGAGACATGAGGGGGGAAGATTGAAAAGAGAGGGTTCAGGGAAAAGAGGGAAACCAGGGAAAAGAGACAGGCGAGGGGAAAAGAGGTAAAAGAGACAAGGTAGGGGAAGGAGGGAAAAGAGAGAGTTCGGGGAAAACAGGGAAAAGACACATGCAACGGCAAAGAGGGAAGAGAGAGTTGAGGGAAAAGAAGTAAAAGAGACAGGCGAGGGGGGAGAGTGAAAAGAGAGAGTTCAGGGAAAAGAGGGAAACCATGGAGAAGAGACAGGAAAAGGGGAAAGAGGGAAAAGAGAGAGTTCATGGAAAATAGGGCAACCAGGTAAAAGAGAGAGAATGGAAAAATAGAGAAAACAGACAGCCGAGGGGAATGTGGGAAAAGAGATGGGTGAGGGAAAATAAGTAAAAGAGACAAGCGAGGGGAAAGAGGGAAAAGAGAGAGTTGAGGGAATGCAGAGGAAAGAGACAAGCGAGGGAAAAGAGGGGACAGAGAGAGTTCAGGGGAAAAGAGGGAAACCAGGGGAAAGAGACATGAGAGTGGAAAAGAGGGAAAGGAGACAAGCGAGGGAAAGGAGGGAAAAGAGAGAGTTGAGGGAAAAGAGGGAAACCATGGAGAAGAGAGAGGAAAAGGGGAAAGAGGGAAAAGAAAGAGTTGAGGGAAAATAGGGAAAAAAGGTAAAAGAGACAAGCGAGGGAAAGGAGGGAAAAGAGAGAGTTGATGGAAAACAGGGAAAAGACACAGGTGTCAGCAAAGAGGGAAGAGAGAGTTGAGGGAAAAGAGGTGAGAGATACAGGCGAGGGTAAAGAGGGAAAAGAGAGAGTTTGTGGAAAAGAAGGAAACCAGGGAAAAGAGGCAGGTGTGGGAAAAGAGGTGAGAGAGAGACAGGCGAGGGGAAAGAGGGAAGAGACCGTTAAAGGAAAAGAGGGAAACCAGGGAGAAGAGACGGGAAAGGGGAAAAGAGAGAGTGGAGGGAATACAGGGAAAAGAGACAAGCGAGTGAAAAGAGGGAAAAGGGACTAGCGAGGGAAAGGAGGGAAAAGAGAGAGTTGAGGGAAAATAAGTGAGAGAGACAGGCGAGGGGAAAGAGGGAAAAGAGAGCGTTCAGGGGAAAGAGGGAAACCAGGGAAAAGAGACAGGCGAGGGGAAAAGAGGTAAAAGAGACAAGGTAGGGGAAGGAGGGAAAAGAGAGAGTTCGGGGAAAACAGGGAAAAGACACATGCAACGGCAAAGAGGGAAAAGAGAGTTGAGGGAAAAGAAGTAAAAGAGACAGGCGAGGGGGGAGAGTGAAAAGAGAGAGTTCAGGGAAAAGAGGGAAACCATGGAGAAGAGACAGGAAAAGGGGAAAGAGGGAAAAGAGAGAGTTCATGGAAAATAGGGCAACCAGGTAAAAGAGAGAGAATGGAAAAATAGAGAAAACAGACAGCCGAGGGGAATGTGGGAAAAGAGATGGTTGAGGGAAAATAAGTAAAAGAGACATGCGAGGGGAAAGAGGGAAAAGAGAGAGTTGAGGGAAAAGAGGGAAACCAGGGAAAAGAGCCATGAGAGGGGAAAGAGGGGAAAGAGAGAGTTGAGGGAATGCAGGGGAAAGAGACAAGCGAGTGAAAAGAGGGGACAGAGAGACTTCGGGGAAAAGAGGGAAACCGGGGAAAGAGACATGAGAGGGGAAAAGAGGGAAAGGAGACAAGCGAGGGAAAGGAGGGAAAAGAGAGAGTTGAGGGCAAATAAGTAAAAGAGACAGGCGAGGGGAAAGAGGGAAAATAGAGCGTTCAGGGAAAAGAGGGAAACCAGGGAAAAGAGACATGAGGGGGGAAGATTGAAAAGAGGGAAACCAGGGAAAAGAGGGAAACCAGGGAAAAGAGACAGGAGGGGGGAAAAGAGGTAAAAGAGACAAGGTAGGGGAAGGAGGGAAAAGAGAGAGTTCGGGGAAAACAGAGAAAAGACACATGCAACGGCAAAGAGGGCAAAGAGAGTTGAGGGAAAAGAAGTAACAGAGACAGGCGAGGGGGGAGAGTGAAAAGAGAGAGTTCAGGGAAAAGAGGGAAACCATGGAGAAGAGACAGGAAAAGGGGAAAGAGGGAAAAGAGAGAGTTGAGGGAAAATAGGGAAACCAGGGAAAAGAGACAGGCGAGGGAAAAGAGGGAAAAGAGAGAGTTGAGGGAATGCAGGAAAAAGAGACAAGCGAGGGAAAAGAGGGGAAAGAGAGAGTTCAGGGGAAAAGAGGGAAACCAGGGGAAAGAGACATGAGAGGGGAAAAGAGGGAAAGGAGACAAGCGAGGGAAAGGAGGGAAAAGAGAGAGTTGAGGGAAAAGAGGGAAACCATGGAGAAGAGAGAGGAAAAGGGGAAAGAGGGAAAAGAAAGAGTTGAGGGAAAATAGGGAAAAAAGGTAAAAGAGACAAGCGAGGGAAAGGAGGGAAAAGAGAGAGTTGATGGAAAACAGGGAAAAGACACAGGTGTCAGCAAAGAGGGAAGAGAGAGTTGAGGGAAAAGAGGTGAGAGAGACAGGCGAGGGTAAAGAGGGAAAAGAGAGAGTTTGTGGAAAAGAAGGAAACCAGGGAAAAGAGGCAGGTGTGGGAAAAGAGGTGAGAGAGAGACAGGCGAGGGGAAAGAGGGAAGAGACCGTTAAAGGAAAAGAGGGAAACCAGGGAGAAGAGACGGGAAAGGGGAAAAGAGAGAGTGGAGGGAATACAGGGAAAAGAGACAAGCGAGTGAAAAGAGGGAAAAGGGACTAGCGAGGGAAAGGAGGGAAAAGAGAGAGTTGAGGGAAAATAAGTGAGAGAGACAGGCGAGGGGAAAGAGGGAAAAGAGAGCGTTCAGGGGAAAGAGGGAAACCAGGGAAAAGAGACAGGCGAGGGGAAAAGAGGTAAAAGAGACAAGGTAGGGGAAGGAGGGAAAAGAGAGAGTTCGGGGAAAACAGGGAAAAGACACATGCAACGGCAAAGAGGGAAAAGAGAGTTGAGGGAAAAGAAGTAAAAGAGACAGGCGAGGGGGGAGAGTGAAAAGAGAGAGTTCAGGGAAAAGAGGGAAACCATGGAGAAGAGACAGGAAAAGGGGAAAGAGGGAAAAGAGAGAGTTCATGGAAAATAGGGCAACCAGGTAAAAGAGAGAGAATGGAAAAATAGAGAAAACAGACAGCCGAGGGGAATGTGGGAAAAGAGATGGTTGAGGGAAAATAAGTAAAAGAGACATGCGAGGGGAAAGAGGGAAAAGAGAGAGTTGAGGGAAAAGAGGGAAACCAGGGAAAAGAGCCATGAGAGGGGAAAGAGGGGAAAGAGAGAGTTGAGGGAATGCAGGGGAAAGAGACAAGCGAGTGAAAAGAGGGGACAGAGAGACTTCGGGGAAAAGAGGGAAACCGGGGAAAGAGACATGAGAGGGGAAAAGAGGGAAAGGAGACAAGCGAGGGAAAGGAGGGAAAAGAGAGAGTTGAGGGCAAATAAGTAAAAGAGACAGGCGAGGGGAAAGAGGGAAAATAGAGCGTTCAGGGAAAAGAGGGAAACCAGGGAAAAGAGACATGAGGGGGGAAGATTGAAAAGAGGGAAACCAGGGAAAAGAGGGAAACCAGGGAAAAGAGACAGGAGGGGGGAAAAGAGGTAAAAGAGACAAGGTAGGGGAAGGAGGGAAAAGAGAGAGTTCGGGGAAAACAGAGAAAAGACACATGCAACGGCAAAGAGGGCAAAGAGAGTTGAGGGAAAAGAAGTAACAGAGACAGGCGAGGGGGGAGAGTGAAAAGAGAGAGTTCAGGGAAAAGAGGGAAACCATGGAGAAGAGACAGGAAAAGGGGAAAGAGGGAAAAGAGAGAGTTGAGGGAAAATAGGGAAACCAGGGAAAAGAGACAGGCGAGGGAAAAGAGGGAAAAGAGAGAGTTGAGGGAATGCAGGAAAAAGAGACAAGCGAGGGAAAAGAGGGGAAAGAGAGAGTTCAGGGGAAAAGAGGGAAACCAGGGGAAAGAGACATGAGAGGGGAAAAGAGGGAAAGGAGACAAGCGAGGGAAAGGAGGGAAAAGAGAGAGTTGAGGGAAAAGAGGGAAACCATGGAGAAGAGAGAGGAAAAGGGGAAAGAGGGAAAAGAAAGAGTTGAGGGAAAATAGGGAAAAAAGGTAAAAGAGACAAGCGAGGGAAAGGAGGGAAAAGAGAGAGTTGATGGAAAACAGGGAAAAGACACAGGTGTCAGCAAAGAGGGAAGAGAGAGTTGAGGGAAAAGAGGTGAGAGAGACAGGCGAGGGTAAAGAGGGAAAAGAGAGAGTTTGTGGAAAAGAAGGAAACCAGGGAAAAGAGGCAGGTGTGGGAAAAGAGGTGAGAGAGAGACAGGCGAGGGGAAAGAGGGAAGAGACCGTTAAAGGAAAAGAGGGAAACCAGGGAGAAGAGACGGGAAAGGGGAAAAGAGAGAGTGGAGGGACTACAGGGAAAAGAGACAAGCGAGTGAAAAGAGGGAAAAGGGACTAGCGAGGGAAAGGAGGGAAAAGAGAGAGTTGAGGGAAAATAAGTAAAAGAGACAGGCGAGGGGAAAGAGGGAAAAGAGAGCGTTCAGGGGAAAGAGGGAAAAGAGAGAGTTCATGGAAAATAGGGCAACCAGGTAAAAGAGAGAGAATGGAAAAATAGAGAAAACAGACAGCCGAGGGGAATGTGGGAAAAGAGATGGTTGAGGGAAAATAAGTAAAAGAGACAAGCGAGGGGAAAGAGGGAAAAGAGAGAGTTGAGGGAATGCAGGGGAAAGAGACAGGCGAGTGAAAAGAGGGGAAAGAGAGAGTTCAGGGGAAAAGAGGGAAACCAGGGGAAAGAGACATGAGAGGGGAAAAGAGGGAAAGGAGACAAGCGAGGGAAAGGAGGGAAAAGAGCGAGTTGAGGGAAAAGAGGGAAACCAGGGAAGAGACACAGGCTAGGGGAAAGAGGGAAATGAGAGAGTTGAGGGAAAAGAGGGAAAAGAGAGAGTTCATGGAAAAAGGGCAACCAGGTAAAAGAGAGAGAATGGAAAAATAGAGAAAACAGACAGCCGAGGGGAATGTGGGAAAAGAGATGGGTGAGGGAAAATAAGTAAAAGAGACAAGCGAGGGGAAAGAGGGAAAAGAGAGAGTTGAGGGAATGCAGGGGAAGAGACAAGCGAGTGAAAAGAGGGGACAGAGAGAGTTCAGGGGAAAAGAGGGAAACCGGGGAAAGAGACATGAGAGGGGGAAAGAGGGAAAGGAGACAAGCGAGGGGAAAGAGGGAAAAGAGAGAGTTGAGGGAAAAGAGGGAAACCATGGAGAAGAGACAGGAAAAGGGGAAAGAGGGAAAAGAAAGAGTTGAGGGAAAGTAGGGAAAAAAGGTAAAAGAGACAAGCAAGGGAAAGGAGGGAAAAGAGAGTTGATGGAAAACAGGGAAAAGACACAGGTGTCAGCAAAGAGGGAAGAGAGAGTTGAGGGAAAAGAGGTGAGAGAGACAGGCGAGGGGAAAGAGGGAAGAGACCGTTAAAGGAAAAGAGGGAAACCAGGGAGAAGAGACGGGAAAGGGGAAAAGAGAGAGTTGAGGGAATACAGGGAAAGAGACAAGCGAGTGAAAAGAGGGAAAAGGGACTAGCGAGGGAAAGGAGGGAAAAGAGAGAGTTGAGGGAAAATAAGTAAAAGAGACAGGCGAGGGGAAAGAGGGAAAATAGAGCGTTCAGGGAAAAGAGGGAAACCAGGGAAAAGAGACAGGAGGGGGGAAAAGAGGTAAAAGAGACAAGCTAGGGGAAGGAGGGAAAAGAGAGAGTTCGGGGAAAACAGGGAAAAGACACATGCAACGGCAAAGAGGGAAAAGAGAGTTGAGGGAAAAGAAGTAAAAGAGACAGGCGAGCGGGGAGAGTGAAAAGAGAGAGTTCAGGGAAAAGAGGGAAACCATGGAGAAGAGACAGGAAAAGGGGAAAGAGGGAAAAGAGAGAGTTCATGGAAAAAGGGCAACGAGGTAAAAGAGAGAGAATGGAAAAATAGAGAAAACAGACAGCCGAGGGGAATGTGGGAAAAGAGATGGGTGAGGGAAAATAAGTAAAAGAGACAAGCGAGGGGAAAGAGGGAAAAGAGAGAGTTGAGGGAAAAGAGGGAAACCATGGAGAAGAGACAGGAAAAGGGGAAAGAGGGAAAAGATAGAGTTGAGGGAAAACAGGGAAAAAAGGTAAAAGAGACAAGCGAGGGAAAGGAGGGAAAAGAGAGAGTTGATGGAAAACAGGGAAAAGACACAGGTGTCAGCAAAGAGGGAAGAGAGAGTTGAGGGAAAAGAGGTGAGAGAGACAGGCGAGGGTAAAGAGGGAAAAGAGAGAGTTTGTGGAAAAGAAGGAAACCAGGGAAAAGAGACATGACGGGGGAAGATTGAAAAGAGAGGGTTCAGGGAAAAGAGGGAAACCAGGGAAAAGAGACAGGCGAGGGGAAAAGAGGTAAAAGAGACAAGGTAGGGGAAGGAGGGAAAAGAGAGAGTTCGGGGAAAACAGGGAAAAGACACATGCAACGGCAAAGAGGGAAAAGAGAGTTGAGGGAAAAGAAGTAAAAGAGACAGGCGAGGGGGGAGAGTGAAAAGAGAGAGTTCAGGGAAAAGAGGGAAACCATGGAGAAGAGACAGGAAAAGGGGAAAGAGGGAAAAGAGAGAGTTGAGTGAATGCAGGGGAAGAGACAAGCGAGTGAAAAGAGGGGACAGAGAGAGTTCAGGGGAAAAGAGGGAAACCAGGGGAAAGAGACATGAGAGGGGGAAAGAGGGAAAGGAGACAAGCGAGGGGAAAGAGGGAAAAGAGAGAGTTGAGGGAAAAGAGGGAAACCATGGAGAAGAGACAGGAAAAGGGGAAAGAGGGAAAAGAAAGAGTTGAGGGAAAGTAGGGAAAAAAGGTAAAAGAGACAAGCAAGGGAAAGGAGGGAAAAGAGAGTTGATGGAAAACAGGGAAAAGACACAGGTGTCAGCAAAGAGGGAAGAGAGAGTTGAGGGAAAAGAGGTGAGAGAGACAGGCGAGGGGAAAGAGGGAAGAGACCGTTAAAGGAAAAGAGGGAAACCAGGGAGAAGAGACGGGAAAGGGGAAAAGAGAGAGTTGAGGGAATACAGGGAAAGAGACAAGCGAGTGAAAAGAGGGAAAAGGGACTAGCGAGGGAAAGGAGGGAAAAGAGAGAGTTGAGGGAAAATAAGTAAAAGAGACAGGCGAGGGGAAAGAGGGAAAATAGAGCGTTCAGGGAAAAGAGGGAAACCATGGAGAAGAGACAGGAAAAGGGGAAAGAGGGAAAAGAGAGAGTTCATGGAAAATAGGGCAACCAGGTAAAAGAGAGAGAATGGAAAAAATAGAGAAAACAGACAGCCGAGGGGAATGTGGGAAAAGAGATGGTTGAGGGAAAATAAGTAAAAGAGACAAGCGAGGGGGAAGAGGGAAAAGAGAGAGTTGATGGAAAACAGGGAAAAGACACAGGTGTCAGCAAAGAGGGAAGAGAGAGTTGAGGGAAAAGAGGTGAGAGAGACAGGCGAGGGTAAAGAGGGAAAAGAGAGAGTTTGTGGAAAAGAAGGAAACCAGGGAAAAGAGGCAGGTGTGGGAAAAGAGGTGAGAGAGAGACAGGCGAGGGGAAAGAGGGAAGAGACCGTTAAAGGAAAAGAGGGAAACCAGGGAGAAGAGACGGGAAAGGGGAAAAGAGAGAGTGGAGGGAATACAGGGAAAAGAGACAAGCGAGTGAAAAGAGGGAAAAGGGACTAGCGAGGGAAAGGAGGGAAAAGAGAGAGTTGAGGGAAAATAAGTAAGAGAGACAGGCGAGGGGAAAGAGGGAAAAGAGAGCGTTCAGGGGAAAGAGGGAAACCAGGGAAAAGAGACATGAGGGGGGGAAGATTGAAAAGAGGGAAACCAGGGAAAAGAGGGAAACCAGGGAAAAGAGACAGGCGAGGGGAAAAGAGGGAAAAGAGACAAGGTAGGGGAAGGAGGGAAAAGAGAGAGTTCGGGGAAAACAGGGAAAAGACACATGCAACGGCAAAGAGGGAAAAGAGAGTTGAGGGAAAAGAAGTAAGAGAGACATGCGAGGGGAAAGAGGGAAAAGAGAGAGTTGAGGGAAAAGAGGGAAACCAGGGAAAAGAGCCATGAGAGGGGAAAGAGGGGAAAGAGAGAGTTGAGGGAATGCAGGGGAAAGAGACAAGCGAGTGAAAAGAGGGGACAGAGAGACTTCGGGGAAAAGAGGGAAACCGGGGAAAGAGACATGAGAGGGGAAAAGAGGGAAAGGAGACAAGCGAGGGAAAGGAGGGAAAAGAGAGAGTTGAGGGCAAATAAATAAAAGAGACAGGCGAGGGGAAAGAGGGAAAATAGAGCGTTCAGGGAAAAGAGGGAAACTAGGGAAAAGAGACATGAGGGGGAAGATTGAAAAGAGGGAAACCAGGGAAAAGAGGGAAACCAGGGAAAAGAGACAGGAGGGGGGAAAAGAGGTAAAAGAGACAAGCTAGGGGAAGGAGGGAAAAGAGAGAGTTCGGGGAAAACAGAGAAAAGACACATGCAACGGCAAAGAGGGAAAAGAGAGTTGAGGGAAAAGAAGTAAAAGAGAGAGGCGAGGGGGGAGAGTGAAAAGAGAGAGTTCAGGGAAAAGAGGGAAACCATGGAGAAGAGACAGGAAAAGGGGAAAGAGGGAAAAGAGAGAGTTGAGGGAAAATAGGGAAACGAGGGAAAAGAGACAGGCGAGGGAAAAGAGGGAAAAGAGAGAGTTGAGGGAATGCAGGGAAAAGAGACAAGCGAGGGAAAAGAGGGGAAAGAGAGAGTTCAGGGGAAAAGAGGGAAACCAGGGGAAAGAGACATGAGAGGGGAAAAGAGGGAAAGGAGACAAGCGAGGGAAAGGAGGGAAAAGAGAGAGTTGAGGGAAAAGAGGGAAACCATGGAGAAGAGAGAGGAAAAGGGGAAAGAGGGAAAAGAAAGAGTTGAGGGAAAATAGGGAAAAAAGGTAAAAGAGACAAGCGAGGGAAAGGAGGGAAAAGAGAGAGTTGATGGAAAACAGGGAAAAGACACAGGTGTCAGCAAAGAGGGAAGAGAGAGTTGAGGGAAAAGAGGTGAGAGAGACAGGCGAGGGTAAAGAGGGAAAAGAGAGAGTTTGTGGAAAAGAAGGAAACCTGGGAAAAGAGGCAGGTGTGGGAAAAGAGGTGAGAGAGAGACAGGCGAGGGGAAAGAGGGAAGAGACCGTTAAAGGAAAAGAGGGAAACCAGGGAGAAGAGACGGGAAAGGGGAAAAGAGAGAGTGGAGGGAATACAGGGAAAAGAGACAAGCGAGTGAAAAGAGGGAAAAGGGACTAGCGAGGGAAAGGAGGGAAAAGAGAGAGTTGAGGGAAAATAAGTAAAAGAGAGGCGAGGGGAAAGAGGGAAAAGAGAGCGTTCAGGGGAAAGAGGGAAAAGAGAGAGTTCATGGAAAATAGGGCAACCAGGTAAAAGAGAGAGAATGGAAAAATAGAAAAAACAGACAGCCGAGGGGAATGTGGGAAAAGAGATGGTTGAGGGAAAATAAGTAAAAGAGACAAGCGAGGGGAAAGAGGGAAAAGAGAGAGTTGAGGGAATGCAGGGGAAAGAGACAGGCGAGTGAAAAGAGGGGAAAGAGAGAGTTCAGGGGAAAAGAGGGAAACCAGGGGAAAGAGACATGAGAGGGGAAAAGAGGGAAAGGAGACAAGCGAGGGAAAGGAGGGAAAAGAGCGAGTTGAGGGAAAAGAGGGAAACCAGGGAAGAGACACAGGCTAGGGGAAAGAGGGAAATGAGAGAGTTGAGGGAAAAGAGGGAAACCATGGAGAAGAGACAGGAAAAGGGGAAAGAGGGAAAAGAAAGAGTTGAGGGAAAGTAGGGAAAAAAGGTAAAAGAGACAAGCAAGGGAAAGGAGGGAAAAGAGAGTTGATGGAAAACAGGGAAAAGACACAGGTGTCAGCAAAGAGGGAAGAGAGAGTTGAGGGAAAAGAGGTGAGAGAGACAGGCGAGGGGAAAGAGGGAAGAGACCGTTAAAGGAAAAGAGGGAAACCAGGGAGAAGAGACGGGAAAGGGGAAAAGAGAGAGTTGAGGGAATACAGGGAAAGAGACAAGCGAGTGAAAAGAGGGAAAAGGGACTAGCGAGGGAAAGGAGGGAAAAGAGAGAGTTGAGGGAAAATAAGTAAAAGAGACAGGCGAGGGGAAAGAGGGAAAATAGAGCGTTCAGGGAAAAGAGGGAAACCAGGGAAAAGAGACATGAGGGGGGAAGATTGAAAAGAGGGAAACCAGGGAAAAGAGGGAAACCAGGGAAAAGAGACAGGAGGGGGGAAAAGAGGTAAAAGAGACAAGCTAGGGGAAGGAGGGAAAAGAGAGAGTTCGGGGAAAACAGGGAAAAGACACATGCAACGGCAAAGAGGGAAAAGAGAGTTGAGGGAAAAGAAGTAAAAGAGACAGGCGAGCGGGGAGAGTGAAAAGAGAGAGTTCAGGGAAAAGAGGGAAACCATGGAGAAGAGACAGGAAAAGGGGAAAGAGGGAAAAGAGAGAGTTGAGGGAAAATAGGGCAACCAGGGAAAAGAGACAGGCGAGGGAAAAGAGGGAAAAGAGAGAGTTCATGGAAAAAGGGCAACGAGGTAAAAGAGAGAGAATGGAAAAATAGAGAAAACAGACAGCCGAGGGGAATGTGGGAAAAGAGATGGGTGAGGGAAAATAAGTAAAAGAGACAAGCGAGGGGAAAGAGGGAAAAGAGAGAGTTGAGGGAAAAGAGGGAAACCATGGAGAAGAGAGAGGAAAAGGGGAAAGAGGGAAAAGAAAGAGTTGAGGGAAAATAGGGAAAAAAGGTAAAAGAGACAAGCGAGGGAAAGGAGGGAAAAGAGAGAGTTGATGGAAAACAGGGAAAAGACACAGGTGTCAGCAAAGAGGGAAGAGAGAGTTGAGGGAAAAGAGGTGAGAGAGACAGGCGAGGGTAAAGAGGGAAAAGAGAGAGTTTGTGGAAAAGAAGGAAACCAGGGAAAAGAGACATGAGGGGGGAAGATTGAAAAGAGAGGGTTCAGGGAAAAGAGGGAAACCAGGGAAAAGAGACAGGCGAGGGGAAAAGAGGTAAAAGAGACAAGGTAGGGGAAGGAGGGAAAAGAGAGAGTTCGGGGAAAACAGGGAAAAGACACATGCAACGGCAAAGAGGGAAAAGAGAGTTGAGGGAAAAGAAGTAAAAGAGACAGGCGAGGTGGGAGAGTGAAGAGAGAGAGTTCAGGGAAAAGAGGGAAACCATGGAGAAGAGACAGGAAAAGGGGAAAGAGGTAAAAGAGAGAGTTCATGGAAAATAGGGCAACCAGGTAAAAGAGAGAGAATGGAAAAATAGAGAAAACAGACAGACGAGGGGAATGTAGGAAAAGAGATGGTTGAGGGAAAATAAGTAAGAGAGACATGCGAGGGGAAAGAGGGAAAAGAGAGAGTTGAGGGAAAAGAGGGAAACCATGGAGAAGAGACAGGAAAAGGGGAAAGAGGGAAAAGAAAGAGTTCAGGGAAAATAGGGAAAAAAGGTAAAAGAGACAAGCAAGGGAAAGGAGGGAAAAGAGAGAGTTGACGGAAAACAGGTAAAAGACACCGGTGTCAGCAAAGAGGGAAGAGAGAGTTGAGGGAAAAGAGGTGAGAGAGACAGGCGAGGGGAAAGAGGGAAGAGACCGTTAAAGGAAAAGAGGGAAACCAGGGAGAAGAGACGGGAAAGGGGAAAAGAGAGAGTGGAGGGAATACAGGGAAAAGAGACAAGCGAGTGAAAAGAGGGAAAATGGACTAGCGAGGGAAAGGAGGGAAAAGAGAGAGTTGAGGGAAAATAAGTAAAAGAGACAGGCGAGGGGAAAGAGGGAAAATAGAGCGTTCAGGGAAAAGAGGGAAACCAGGGAAAAGAGACATGAGGGGGGAAGATTGAAAAGAGGGAAACCAGGGAAAAGAGGGAAACCAGGGAAAAGAGACAGGAGGGGGGAAAAGAGGTAAAAGAGACAAGCTAGGGGAAGGAGGGAAAAGAGAGAGTTCGGGGAAAACAGAGAAAAGACACATGCAACTGCAAAGAGGGAAAAGAGAGTTGAGGGAAAAGAAGTAAAAGAGACAGGCGAGGGGGGAGAGTGAAGAGAGAGAGTTCAGGGAAAAGAGGGAAACCATGGAGAAGAGACAGGAAAAGGGGAAAGAGGGAAAAGAGAGAGATGAGGGGAAATTGGGAAACCAGGGAAAAGAGACAGGCGAGGGAAAAGAGGGAAAAGAGAGAGTTCATGGAAAAAGGGCAACCAGGTAAAAGAGAGAGAATGGAAAAATAGAGAAAACAGACAGCCGAGGGGAATGTGGGAAAAGAGATGGTTGAGGGAAAATAAGCAAAAGAGACATGAGAGGGGAAAGAGGGAAAAGAGAGAGTTCAGGGAAAAGAGGGAAACCAGGGAAGAGACACAGGCGAGGGGAAAGAGGGAAATGAGAGAGTTGAGGGAAAAGAGGGAAAAGAGAGAGTTCATGGAAAAAGGGCAACCAGGTAAAAGAGAGAGAATGGAAAACTAGAGAAAACAGACAGCCGAGGGGAATGTGGGAAAAGAGATGGTTGAGGGAAAATAAGTAAAAGAGACAAGCGAGGGGAAAGAGGGAAAAGAGAGAGTTGAGGGAATGCAGGGGAAAGAGACAGGCGAGTGAAAAGAGGGGAAAGAGAGAGTTCAGGGGAAAAGAGGGAAACCAGGGGAAAGAGACATGAGAGGGGAAAAGAGGGAAAGGAGACAAGCGAGGGAAAGGAGGGAAAAGAGCGAGTTGAGGGAAAAGAGGGAAACCAGGGAAGAGACACAGGCTAGGGGAAAGAGGGAAATGAGAGAGTTGAGGGAAAAGAGGGAAAAGAGAGAGTTCATGGAAAAAGGGCAACCAGGTAAAAGAGAGAGAATGGAAAAACAGAGAAAACAGACAGCCGAGGGGAATGTGGGAAAAGAGATGGGTGAGGGAAAATAAGTAAAAGAGACAAGCGAGGGGAAAGAGGGAAAAGAGAGAGTTCAGGGGAAAAGAGGAAAACCAGGGAAGAGAGACATGAGAGGGGAAAGAGGGAAAAGAGAGAGTTCAGGGAAAAGAGGGAAACCAGGGAAGAGACACAGGCGAGGGGAAAGAGGGAAATGAGAGAGTTGAGGGAAAAGAGGGAAAAGAGAGAGTTCATGGAAAAAGGGCAACCAGGTAAAAGAGAGAGAATGGAAAAATAGAGAAAACAGGCAGCCGAGGGGAATGTGGGAAAAGAGATGGTTGAGGGAAAATAAGTAAAAGAGACAAGCGAGGGGAAAGAGGGAAAAGAGAGAGTTGAGGGAATGCAGAGGAAAGAGACAAGCGAGTGAAAAGAGGGGAAAGAGAGAGTTCAGGGGAAAAGAGGGAAACCAGGGGAAGGAGACATGAGAGGGGAAAAGAGGGAAAGGAGACAAGGGAGGGAAAGGAGGGAAAAGAGAGAGTTGAGGGAAAAGAGGGAAACCATGGAGAAGAGAGAGGAAAAGGGGAAAGAGGGAAAAGAAAGAGTTGAGGGAAAATAGGGAAAAAAGGTAAAAGAGACAAGCGAGGGAAAGGAGGGAAAAGAGAGAGTTGATGGAAAACAGGGAAAAGACACAGGTGTCAGCAAAGAGGGAAGAGAGAGTTGAGGGAAAAGAGGTGAGAGAGACAGGCGAGGGTAAAGAGGGAAAAGAGAGAGTTTGTGGAAAAGAAGGAAACCAGGGAAAAGAGGCAGGTGTGGGAAAAGAGGTGAGAGAGAGACAGGCGAGGGGAAAGAGGGAAGAGACCGTTAAAGGAAAAGAGGGAAACCAGGGCGAAGAGACGGGAAAGGGGAAAAGAGAGAGTGGAGGGACTACAGGGAAAAGAGACAAGCGAGTGAAAAGAGGGAAAAGGGACTAGCGAGGGAAAGGAGGGAAAAGAGAGAGTTGAGGGAAAATAAGTAAAAGAGACAGGCGAGGGGAAAGAGGGAAAAGAGAGCGTTCAGGGGAAAGAGGGAAACCAGGGAAAAGAGACAGGCGAGGGGAAAAGAGGTAAAAGAGACAAGGTAGGGGAAGGAGGGAAAAGAGAGAGTTCGGGGAAAACAGGGAAAAGACACATGCAACGGCAAAGAGGGAAAAGAGAGTTGAGGGAAAAGAAGTAAAAGAGACAGGCGAGGGGGGAGAGTGAAAAGAGAGAGTTCAGGGAAAAGAGGGAAACCATGGAGAAGAGACAGGAAAAGGGGAAAGAGGGAAAAGAGAGAGTTCATGGAAAATAGGGCAACCAGGTAAAAGAGAGAGAATGGAAAAATAGAGAAAACAGACAGCCGAGGGGAATGTGGGAAAAGAGATGGTTGAGGGAAAATAAGTAAAAGAGACATGCGAGGGGAAAGAGGGAAAAGAGAGAGTTGAGGGAAAAGAGGGAAACCAGGGAAAAGAGCCATGAGAGGGGAAAGAGGGGAAAGAGAGAGTTGAGGGAATGCAGGGGAAAGAGACAAGCGAGTGAAAAGAGGGGACAGAGAGACTTCGGGGAAAAGAGGGAAACCGGGGAAAGAGACATGAGAGGGGAAAAGAGGGAAAGGAGACAAGCGAGGGAAAGGAGGGAAAAGAGAGAGTTGAGGGCAAATAAGTAAAAGAGACAGGCGAGGGGAAAGAGGGAAAATAGAGCGTTCAGGGAAAAGAGGGAAACCAGGGAAAAGAGACATGAGGGGGGAAGATTGAAAAGAGGGAAACCAGGGAAAAGAGGGAAACCAGGGAAAAGAGACAGGAGGGGGGAAAAGAGGTAAAAGAGACAAGGTAGGGGAAGGAGGGAAAAGAGAGAGTTCGGGGAAAACAGAGAAAAGACACATGCAACGGCAAAGAGGGCAAAGAGAGTTGAGGGAAAAGAAGTAAAAGAGACAGGCGAGGGGGGAGAGTGAAAAGAGAGAGTTCAGGGAAAAGAGGGAAACCATGGAGAAGAGACAGGAAAAGGGGAAAGAGGGAAAAGAGAGAGTTGAGGGAAAATAGGGAAACCAGGGAAAAGAGACAGGCGAGGGAAAAGAGGGAAAAGAGAGAGTTGAGGGAATGCAGGGAAAAGAGACAAGCGAGGGAAAAGAGGGGAAAGAGAGAGTTCAGGGGAAAAGAGGGAAACCAGGGGAAAGAGACATGAGAGGGGAAAAGAGGGAAAGGAGACAAGCGAGGGAAAGGAGGGAAAAGAGAGAGTTGAGGGAAAAGAGGGAAACCATGGAGAAGAGAGAGGAAAAGGGGAAAGAGGGAAAAGAAAGAGTTGAGGGAAAATAGGGAAAAAAGGTAAAAGAGACAAGCGAGGGAAAGGAGGGAAAAGAGAGAGTTGATGGAAAACAGGGAAAAGACACAGGTGTCAGCAAAGAGGGAAGAGAGAGTTGAGGGAAAAGAGGTGAGATAGACAGGCGAGGGTAAAGAGGGAAAAGAGAGAGTTTGTGGAAAAGAAGGAAACCAGGGAAAAGAGGCAGGTGTGGGAAAAGAGGTGAGAGAGAGACAGGCGAGGGGAAAGAGGGAAGAGACCGTTAAAGGAAAAGAGGGAAACCAGGGAGAAGAGACGGGAAAGGGGAAAAGAGAGAGTGGAGGGACTACAGGGAAAAGAGACAAGCGAGTGAAAAGAGGGAAAAGGGACTAGCGAGGGAAAGGAGGGAAAAGAGAGAGTTGAGGGAAAATAAGTAAAAGAGACAGGCGAGGGGAAAGAGGGAAAAGAGAGCGTTCAGGGGAAAGAGGGAAAAGAGAGAGTTCATGGAAAATAGGGCAACCAGGTAAAAGAGAGAGAATGGAAAAATAGAGAAAACAGACAGCCGAGGGGAATGTGGGAAAAGAGATGGTTGAGGGAAAATAAGTAAAAGAGACAAGCGAGGGGAAAGAGGGAAAAGAGAGAGTTGAGGGAATGCAGGGGAAAGAGACAGGCGAGTGAAAAGAGGGGAAAGAGAGAGTTCAGGGGAAAAGAGGGAAACCAGGGGAAAGAGACATGAGAGGGGAAAAGAGGGAAAGGAGACAAGCGAGGGAAAGGAGGGAAAAGAGCGAGTTGAGGGAAAAGAGGGAAACCAGGGAAGAGACACAGGCTAGGGGAAAGAGGGAAATGAGAGAGTTGAGGGAAAAGAGGGAAAAGAGAGACTTCATGGAAAAAGGGCAACCAGGGAAAAGAGAGAGAATGGAAAAATAGAGAAAACAGACAGCCGAGGGGAATGTGGGAAAAGAGATGGGTGAGGGAAAATAAGTAAAAGAGACAAGCGAGGGGAAAGAGGCAAAAGAGAGAGTTGAGGGAATGCAGGGGAAGAGACAAGCGAGTGAAAAGAGGGGACAGAGAGAGTTCAGGGGAAAAGATGGAAACCGGGGAAAGAGACATGAGAGGGGAAAAGAGGGAAAGGAGACAAGCGAGGGGAAAGAGGGAAAAGAGAGAGTTGAGGGAAAAGAGGGAAACCATGGAGAAGAGACAGGAAAAGGGGAAAGAGGGAAAAGAAAGAGTTGAGGGAAAGTAGGGAAAAAGGTAAAAGAGACAAGCAAGGGAAAGGAGGGAAAAGAGAGTTGATGGAAAACAGGGAAAAGACACAGGTGTCAGCAAAGAGGGAAGAGAGAGTTGAGGGAAAAGAGGTGAGAGAGACAGGCGAGGGGAAAGAGGGAAGAGACCGTTAAAGGAAAAGAGGGAAACCAGGGAGAAGAGACGGGAAAGGGGAAAAGAGAGAGTTGAGGGAATACAGGGAAAGAGACAAGCGAGTGAAAAGAGGGAAAAGGGACTAGCGAGGGAAAGGAGGGAAAAGAGAGAGTTGAGGGAAAATAAGTAAAAGAGACAGGCGAGGGGAAAGAGGGAAAATAGAGCGTTCAGGGAAAAGAGGGAAACCATGGAGAAGAGACAGGAAAAGGGGAAAGAGGGAAAAGAGAGAGTTCATGGAAAATAGGGCAACCAGGTAAAAGAGAGAGAATGGAAAAAATAGAGAAAACAGACAGCCGAGGGGAATGTGGGAAAAGAGATGGTTGAGGGAAAATAAGTAAAAGAGACAAGCGAGGGGGAAGAGGGAAAAGAGAGAGTTGATGGAAAACAGGGAAAAGACACAGGTGTCAGCAAAGAGGGAAGAGAATGTTGAGGGAAAAGAGGTGAGAGAGACAGGCGAGGGTAAAGAGGGAAAAGAGAGAGTTTGTGGAAAAGAAGGAAACCAGGGAAAAGAGGCAGGTGTGGGAAAAGAGGTGAGAGAGAGACAGGCGAGGGGAAAGAGGGAAGAGACCGTTAAAGGAAAAGAGGGAAACCAGGGAGAAGAGACGGGAAAGGGGAAAAGAGAGAGTGGAGGGAATACAGGGAAAAGAGACAAGCGAGTGAAAAGAGGGAAAAGGGACTAGCGAGGGAAAGGAGGGAAAAGAGAGAGTTGAGGGAAAATAAGTAAGAGAGACAGGCGAGGGGAAAGAGGGAAAAGAGAGCGTTCAGGGGAAAGAGGGAAACCAGGGAAAAGAGACATGAGGGGGGAAGATTGAAAAGAGGGAAACCAGGGAAAAGAGGGAAACCAGGGAAAAGAGACAGGCGAGGGGAAAAGAGGGAAAAGAGACAAGGTAGGGGAAGGAGGGAAAAGAGAGAGTTCGGGGAAAACAGGGAAAAGACACATGCAACGGCAAAGAGGGAAAAGAGAGTTGAGGGAAAAGAAGTAAGAGAGACATGCGAGGGGAAAGAGGGAAAAGAGAGAGTTGAGGGAAAAGAGGGAAACCAGGGAAAAGAGCCATGAGAGGGGAAAGAGGGGAAAGAGAGAGTTGAGGGAATGCAGGGTAAAGAGACAAGCGAGTGAAAAGAGGGGACAGAGAGACTTCGGGGAAAAGAGGGAAACCGGGGAAAGAGACATGAGAGGGGAAAAGAGGGAAAGGAGACAAGCGAGGGAAAGGAGGGAAAAGAGAGAGTTGAGGGCAAATAAATAAAAGAGACAGGCGAGGGGAAAGAGGGAAAATAGAGCGTTCAGGGAAAAGAGGGAAACCAGGGAAAAGAGACATGAGGGGGAAGATTGAAAAGAGGGAAACCAGGGAAAAGAGGGAAACCAGGGAAAAGAGACAGGAGGGGGGAAAAGAGGTAAAAGAGACAAGCTAGGGGAAGGAGGGAAAAGAGAGAGTTCGGGGAAAACAGAGAAAAGACACATGCAACGGCAAAGAGGGAAAAGAGAGTTGAGGGAAAAGAAGTAAAAGAGAGAGGCGAGGGGGGAGAGTGAAAAGAGAGAGTTCAGGGAAAAGAGGGAAACCATGGAGAAGAGACAGAAAGAGGGGAAAGAGGGAAAAGAGAGAGTTGAGGGAAAATAGGGAAACCAGGGAAAAGAGACAGGCGAGGGAAAAGAGGGAAAAGAGAGAGTTGAGGGAATGCAGGGAAAAGAGACAAGCGAGGGAAAAGAGGGGAAAGAGAGAGTTCAGGGGAAAAGAGGGAAACCAGGGGAAAGAGACATGAGAGGGGAAAAGAGGGAAAGGAGACAAGGGAGGGAAAGGAGGGAAAAGAGAGAGTTGAGGGAAAAGAGGGAAACCATGGAGAAGAGACAGGAAAAGGGGAAAGAGGGAAAAGAAAGAGTTGAGGGAAAATAGGGAAAAAAGGTAAAAGAGACAAGCGAGGGAAAGGAGGGAAAAGAGAGAGTTGATGGAAAACAGGGAAAAGACACAGGTGTCAGCAAAGAGGGAAGAGAGAGTTGAGGGAAAAGAGGTGAGAGAGACAGGCGAGGGTAAAGAGGGAAAAGAGAGAGTTTGTGGAAAAGAAGGAAACCAGGGAAAAGAGGCAGGTGTGGGAAAAGAGGTGAGAGAGAGACAGGCGAGGGGAAAGAGGGAAGAGACCGTTAAAGGAAAAGAGGGAAACCAGGGAGAAGAGACGGGAAAGGGGAAAAGAGAGAGTGGAGGGAATACAGGGAAAAGAGACAAGCGAGTGAAAAGAGGGAAAAGGGACTAGCGAGGGAAAGGAGGGAAAAGAGAGAGTTGAGGGAAAATAAGTAAGAGAGACAGGCGAGGGGAAAGAGGGAAAAGAGAGCGTTCAGGGGAAAGAGGGAAACCAGGGAAGAGAGACATGAGGGGGGAAGATTGAAAAGAGGGAAACCAGGGAAAAGAGGGAAACCAGGGAAAAGAGACAGGCGAGGGGAAAAGAGGGAAAAGAGACAAGGTAGGGGAAGGAGGGAAAAGAGAGAGTTCGGGGAAAACAGGGAAAAGACACATGCAACGGCAAAGAGGGAAAAGAGAGTTGAGGGAAAAGAAGTAAGAGAGACATGCGAGGGGAAAGATGGAAAAGAGAGAGTTGAGGGAAAAGAGGGAAACCAGGGAAAAGAGCCATGAGAGGGGAAAGAGGGGAAAGAGAGAGTTGAGGGAATGCAGGGGAAAGAGACAAGCGAGTGAAAAGAGGGGACAGAGAGACTTCGGGGAAAAGAGGGAAACCGGGGAAAGAGACATGAGAGGGGAAAAGAGGGCAAGGAGACAAGCGAGGGAAAGGAGGGAAAAGAGAGAGTTGAGGGCAAATAAATAAAAGAGACAGGCGAGGGGAAAGAGGGAAAATAGAGCGTTCAGGGAAAAGAGGGAAACTAGGGAAAAGAGGGAAACCAGGGAAAAGAGACAGGAGGGGGGAAAAGAGGTAAAAGAGACAAGCTAGGGGAAGGAGGGAAAAGAGAGAGTTCGGGGAAAACAGAGAAAAGACACATGCAACGGCAAAGAGGGAAAAGAGAGTTGAGGGAAAAGAAGTAAAAGAGAGAGGCGAGGGGGGAGAGTGAAAAGAGAGAGTTCAGGGAAAAGAGGGAAACCATGGAGAAGAGACAGGAAAAGGGGAAAGAGGGAAAAGAGAGAGTTGAGGGAAAATAGGGAAACGAGGGAAAAGAGACAGGCGAGGGAAAAGAGGGAAAAGAGAGAGTTGAGGGAATGCAGGGAAAAGAGACAAGCGAGGGAAAAGAGGGGAAAGAGAGAGTTCAGGGGAAAAGAGGGAAACCAGGGGAAAGAGACATGAGAGGGGAAAAGAGGGAAAGGAGACAAGGGAGGGAAAGGAGGGAAAAGAGAGAGTTGAGGGAAAAGAGGGAAACCATGGAGAAGAGAGAGGAAAAGGGGAAAGAGGGAAAAGAAAGAGTTGAGGGAAAATAGGGAAAAAAGGTAAAAGAGACAAGCGAGGGAAAGGAGGGAAAAGAGAGAGTTGATGGAAAACAGGGAAAAGACACAGGTGTCAGCAAAGAGGGAAGAGAGAGTTGAGGGAAAAGAGGTGAGAGAGACAGGCGAGGGTAAAGAGGGAAAAGAGAGAGTTTGTGGAAAAGAAGGAAACCAGGGAAAAGAGGCAGGTGTGGGAAAAGAGGTGAGAGAGAGACAGGCGAGGGGAAAGAGGGAAGAGACCGTTAAAGGAAAAGAGGGAAACCAGGGAGAAGAGACGGGAAAGGGGAAAAGAGAGAGTGGAGGGAATACAGGGAAAAGAGACAAGCGAGTGAAAAGAGGGAAAAGGGACTAGCGAGGGAAAGGAGGGAAAAGAGAGAGTTGAGGGAAAATAAGTAAAAGAGAGGCGAGGGGAAAGAGGGAAAAGAGAGCGTTCAGGGGAAAGAGGGAAAAGAGAGAGTTCATGGAAAAACGGCAACCAGGTAAAAGAGAGAGAATGGAAAAATAGAAAAAACAGACAGCCGAGGGGAATGTGGGAAAAGAGATGGTTGAGGGAAAATAAGTAAAAGAGACAAGCGAGGGGAAAGAGGGAAAAGAGAGAGTTGAGGGAATGCAGGGGAAAGAGACAGGCGAGTGAAAAGAGGGGAAAGAGAGAGTTCAGGGGAAAAGAGGGAAACCAGGGGAAAGAGACATGAGAGGGGAAAAGAGGGAAAGGAGACAAGCGAGGGAAAGGAGGGAAAAGAGCGAGTTGAGGGAAAAGAGGGAAACCAGGGAAGAGACACAGGCTAGGGGAAAGAGGGAAATGAGAGAGTTGAGGGAAAAGAGGGAAACCATGGAGAAGAGACAGGAAAAGGGGAAAGAGGGAAAAGAAAGAGTTGAGGGAAAGTAGGGAAAAAAGGTAAAAGAGACAAGCAAGGGAAAGGAGGGAAAAGAGAGTTGATGGAAAACAGGGAAAAGACACAGGTGTCAGCAAAGAGGGAAGAGAGAGTTGAGGGAAAAGAGGTGAGAGAGACAGGCGAGGGGAAAGAGGGAAGAGACCGTTAAAGGAAAAGAGGGAAACCAGGGAGAAGAGACGGGAAAGGGGAAAAGAGAGAGTTGAGGGAATACAGGGAAAGAGACAAGCGAGTGAAAAGAGGGAAAAGGGACTAGCGAGGGAAAGGAGGGAAAAGAGAGAGTTGAGGGAAAATAAGTAAAAGAGACAGGCGAGGGGAAAGAGGGAAAATAGAGCGTTCAGGGAAAAGAGGGAAACCAGGGAAAAGAGACATGAGGGGGGAAGATTGAAAAGAGGGAAACCAGGGAAAAGAGGGAAACCAGGGTAAAGAGACAGGAGGGGGGAAAAGAGGTAAAAGAGACAAGCTAGGGGAAGGAGGGAAAAGAGAGAGTTCGGGGAAAACAGGGAAAAGACACATGCAACGGCAAAGAGGGAAAAGAGAGTTGAGGGAAAAGAAGTAAAAGAGACAGGCGAGCGGGGAGAGTGAAAAGAGAGAGTTCAGGGAAAAGAGGGAAACCATGGAGAAGAGACAGGAAAAGGGGAAAGAGGGAAAAGAGAGAGTTGAGGGAAAATAGGGCAACCAGGGAAAAGAGACAGGCGAGGGAAAAGAGGGAAAAGAGAGAGTTCATGGAAAAAGGGCAACGAGGTAAAAGAGAGAGAATGGAAAAATAGAGAAAACAGACAGCCGAGGGGAATGTGGGAAAAGAGATGGGTGAGGGAAAATAAGTAAAAGAGACAAGCGAGGGGAAAGAGGGAAAAGAGAGAGTTGAGGGAAAAGAGGGAAACCATGGAGAAGAGACAGGAAAAGGGGAAAGAGGGAAAAGAAAGAGTTGAGGGAAAACAGGGAAAAAAGGTAAAAGAGACAAGCGAGGGAAAGGAGGGAAAAGAGAGAGTTGATGGAAAACAGGGAAAAGACACAGGTGTCAGCAAAGAGGGAAGAGAGAGTTGAGGGAAAAGAGGTGAGAGAGACAGGCGAGGGTAAAGAGGGAAAAGAGAGAGTTTGTGGAAAAGAAGGAAACCAGGGAAAAGAGACATGAGGGGGGAAGATTGAAAAGAGAGGGTTCAGGGAAAAGAGGGAAACCAGGGAAAAGAGACAGGCGAGGGGAAAAGAGGTAAAAGAGACAAGGTAGGGGAAGGAGGGAAAAGAGAGAGTTCGGGGAAAACAGGGAAAAGACACATGCAACGGCAAAGAGGGAAAAGAGAGTTGAGGGAAAAGAAGTAAAAGAGACAGGCGAGCGGGGAGAGTGAAGAGAGAGAGTTCAGGGAAAAGAGGGAAACCATGGAGAAGAGACAGGAAAAGGGGAAAGAGGGAAAAGAGAGAGTTCATGGAAAATAGGGCAACCAGGTAAAAGAGAGAGAATGGCAAAATAGAGAAAACAGACAGCCGAGGGGAATGTAGGAAAAGAGATGGTTGAGGGAAAATAAGTAAGAGAGACATGCGAGGGGAAAGAGGGAAAAGAGAGAGTTGAGGGAAAAGAGGGAAACCATGGAGAAGAGACAGGAAAAGGGGAAAGAGGGAAAAGAAAGAGTTCAGGGAAAATAGGGAAAAAAGGTAAAAGAGACAAGCAAGGGAAAGGAGGGAAAAGAGAGAGTTGACGGAAAACAGGTAAAAGACACCGGTGTCAGCAAAGAGGGAAGAGAGAGTTGAGGGAAAAGAGGTGAGAGAGACAGGCGAGGGGAAAGAGGGAAGAGACCGTTAAAGGAAAAGAGGGAAACCAGGGAGAAGAGACGGGAAAGGGGAAAAGAGAGAGTGGAGGGAATACAGGGAAAAGAGACAAGCGAGTGAAAAGAGGGAAAATGGACTAGCGAGGGAAAGGAGGGAAAAGAGAGAGTTGAGGGAAAATAAGTAAAAGAGACAGGCGAGGGGAAAGAGGGAAAATAGAGCGTTCAGGGAAAAGAGGGAAACCAGGGAAAAGAGGGAAACCAGGGAAAAGAGACAGGAGGGGGGAAAAGAGGTAAAAGAGACAAGCTAGGGGAAGGAGGGAAAAGAGAGAGTTCGGGGAAAACAGGGAAAAGACACATGCAACTGCAAAGAGGGAAAAGAGAGTTGAGGGAAAAGAAGTAAAAGAGACAGGCGAGGGGGGAGAGTGAAGAGAGAGAGTTCAGGGAAAAGAGGGAAACCATGGAGAAGAGACAGGAAAAGGGGAAAGAGGGAAAAGAGAGAGATGAGGGGAAATTGGGAAACCAGGGAAAAGAGACAGGCGAGGGAAAAGAGGGAAAAGAGAGAGTTCATGGAAAAAGGGCAACCAGGTAAAAGAGAGAGAATGGAAAAATAGAGAAAACAGACAGCCGAGGGGAATGTGGGAAAAGAGATGGTTGAGGGAAAATAAGCAAAAGAGACATGAGAGGGGAAAGAGGGAAAAGAGAGAGTTCAGGGAAAAGAGGGAAACCAGGGAAGAGACACAGGCGAGGGGAAAGAGGGAAATGAGAGAGTTGAGGGAAAAGAGGGAAAAGAGAGAGTTCATGGAAAAAGGGCAACCAGGTAAAAGAGAGAGAATGGAAAAATAGAGAAAACAGACAGCCGAGGGGAATGTGGGAAAAGAGATGGTTGAGGGAAAATAAGTAAAAGAGACAAGCGAGGGGAAAGAGGGAAAAGAGAGAGTTGAGGGAATGCAGGGGAAAGAGACAGGCGAGTGAAAAGAGGGGAAAGAGAGAGTTCAGGGGAAAAGAGGGAAACCAGGGGAAGGAGACATGAGAGGGGAAAAGAGGGAAAGGAGACAAGGGAGGGAAAGGAGGGAAAAGAGAGAGTTGAGGGAAAAGAGGGAAACCATGGAGAAGAGAGAGGAAAAGGGGAAAGAGGGAAAAGAAAGAGTTGAGGGAAAATAGGGAAAAAAGGTAAAAGAGACAAGCGAGGGAAAGGAGGGAAAAGAGAGAGTTGATGGAAAACAGGGAAAAGACACAGGTGTCAGCAAAGAGGGAAGAGAGAGTTGAGGGAAAAGAGGTGAGAGAGACAGGCGAGGGTAAAGAGGGAAAAGAGAGAGTTTGTGGAAAAGAAGGAAACCAGGGAAAAGAGGCAGGTGTGGGAAAAGAGGTGAGAGAGAGACAGGCGAGGGGAAAGAGGGAAGAGACCGTTAAAGGAAAAGAGGGAAACCAGGGCGAAGAGACGGGAAAGGGGAAAAGAGAGAGTGGAGGGACTACAGGGAAAAGAGACAAGCGAGTGAAAAGAGGGAAAAGGGACTAGCGAGGGAAAGGAGGGAAAAGAGAGAGTTGAGGGAAAATAAGTAAAAGAGACAGGCGAGGGGAAAGAGGGAAAAGAGAGCGTTCAGGGGAAAGAGGGAAACCAGGGAAAAGAGACATGAGGGGGGAAGTTTGAAAAGAGAGGGTTCAGGGAAAAGAGGGAAACCAGGGAAAAGAGACAGGCGAGGGGAAAAGAGGTAAAAGAGACAAGGTAGGGGAAGGAGGGAAAAGAGAGAGTTCGGGGAAAACGGGGAAAAGACACATGCAACGGCAAAGAGGGAAGAGAGAGTTGAGGGAAAAGAAGTAAAAGAGACAGGCGAGGGGGGAGAGTGAAAAGAGAGAGTTCAGGGAAAAGAGGGAAACCATGGAGAAGAGACAGGAAAAGGGGAAAGAGGGAAAAGAGAGAGTTCATGGAAAATAGGGCAACCAGGTAAAAGAGAGAGAATGGAAAAATAGAGAAAACAGACAGCCGAGGGGAATGTGGGAAAAGAGATGGGTGAGGGAAAATAAGTAAAAGAGACAAGCGAGGGGAAAGAGGGAAAAGAGAGAGTTGAGGGAATGCAGAGGAAAGAGACAAGCGAGTGAAAAGAGGGGACAGAGAGAGTTCAGGGGAAAAGAGGGAAACCAGGGGAAAGAGACATGAGAGTGGAAAAGAGGGAAAGGAGACAAGCGAGGGAAAGGAGGGAAAAGAGAGAGTTGAGGGAAAAGAGGGAAACCATGGAGAAGAGAGAGGAAAAGGGGAAAGAGGGAAAAGAAAGAGTTGAGGGAAAATAGGGAAAAAAGGTAAAAGAGACAAGCGAGGGAAAGGAGGGAAAAGAGAGAGTTGATGGAAAACAGGGAAAAGACACAGGTGTCAGCAAAGAGGGAAGAGAGAGTTGAGGGAAAAGAGGTGAGAGAGACAGGCGAGGGTAAAGAGGGAAAAGAGAGAGTTTGTGGAAAAGAAGGAAACCAGGGAAAAGAGGCAGGTGTGGGAAAAGAGGTGAGAGAGAGACAGGCGAGGGGAAAGAGGGAAGAGACCGTTAAAGGAAAAGAGGGAAACCAGGGAGAAGAGACGGGAAAGGGGAAAAGAGAGAGTGGAGGGACTACAGGGAAAAGAGACAAGCGAGTGAAAAGAGGGAAAAGGGACTAGCGAGGGAAAGGAGGGAAAAGAGAGAGTTGAGGGAAAATAAGTGAGAGAGACAGGCGAGGGGAAAGAGGGAAAAGAGAGCGTTCAGGGGAAAGAGGGAAACCAGGGAAAAGAGACAGGCGAGGGGAAAAGAGGTAAAAGAGACAAGGTAGGGGAAGGAGGGAAAAGAGAGAGTTCGGGGAAAACAGGGAAAAGACACATGCAACGGCAAAGAGGGAAAAGAGAGTTGAGGGAAAAGAAGTAAAAGAGACAGGCGAGGGGGGAGAGTGAAAAGAGAGAGTTCAGGGAAAAGAGGGAAACCATGGAGAAGAGACAGGAAAAGGGGAAAGAGGGAAAAGAGAGAGTTCATGGAAAATAGGGCAACCAGGTAAAAGAGAGAGAATGGAAAAATAGAGAAAACAGACAGCCGAGGGGAATGTGGGAAAAGAGATGGTTGAGGGAAAATAAGTAAAAGAGACATGCGAGGGGAAAGAGGGAAAAGAGAGAGTTGAGGGAAAAGAGGGAAACCAGGGAAAAGAGCCATGAGAGGGGAAAGAGGGGAAAGAGAGAGTTGAGGGAATGCAGGGGAAAGAGACAAGCGAGTGAAAAGAGGGGACAGAGAGACTTCGGGGAAAAGAGGGAAACCGGGGAAAGAGACATGAGAGGGGAAAAGAGGGAAAGGAGACAAGCGAGGGAAAGGAGGGAAAAGAGAGAGTTGAGGGCAAATAAGTAAAAGAGACAGGCGAGGGGAAAGAGGGAAAATAGAGCGTTCAGGGAAAAGAGGGAAACCAGGGAAAAGAGACATGAGGGGGGAAGATTGAAAAGAGGGAAACCAGGGAAAAGAGGGAAACCAGGGAAAAGAGACAGGAGGGGGGAAAAGAGGTAAAAGAGACAAGGTAGGGGAAGGAGGGAAAAGAGAGAGTTCGGGGAAAACAGAGAAAAGACACATGCAACGGCAAAGAGGGCAAAGAGAGTTGAGGGAAAAGAAGTAAAAGAGACAGGCGAGGGGGGAGAGTGAAAAGAGAGAGTTCAGGGAAAAGAGGGAAACCATGGAGAAGAGACAGGAAAAGGGGAAAGAGGGAAAAGAGAGAGTTGAGGGAAAATAGGGAAACCAGGGAAAAGAGACAGGCGAGGGAAAAGAGGGAAAAGAGAGAGTTGAGGGAATGCAGGGAAAAGAGACAAGCGAGGGAAAAGAGGGGAAAGAGAGAGTTCAGGGGAAAAGAGGGAAACCAGGGGAAAGAGACATGAGAGGGGAAAAGAGGGAAAGGAGACAAGCGAGGGAAAGGAGGGAAAAGAGAGAGTTGAGGGAAAAGAGGGAAACCATGGAGAAGAGAGAGGAAAAGGGGAAAGAGGGAAAAGAAAGAGTTGAGGGAAAATAGGGAAAAAAGGTAAAAGAGACAAGCGAGGGAAAGGAGGGAAAAGAGAGAGTTGATGGAAAACAGGGAAAAGACACAGGTGTCAGCAAAGAGGGAAGAGAGAGTTGAGGGAAAAGAGGTGAGATAGACAGGCGAGGGTAAAGAGGGAAAAGAGAGAGTTTGTGGAAAAGAAGGAAACCAGGGAAAAGAGGCAGGTGTGGGAAAAGAGGTGAGAGAGAGACAGGCGAGGGGAAAGAGGGAAGAGACCGTTAAAGGAAAAGAGGGAAACCAGGGAGAAGAGACGGGAAAGGGGAAAAGAGAGAGTGGAGGGACTACAGGGAAAAGAGACAAGCGAGTGAAAAGAGGGAAAAGGGACTAGCGAGGGAAAGGAGGGAAAAGAGAGAGTTGAGGGAAAATAAGTAAAAGAGACAGGCGAGGGGAAAGAGGGAAAAGAGAGCGTTCAGGGGAAAGAGGGAAAAGAGAGAGTTCATGGAAAATAGGGCAACCAGGTAAAAGAGAGAGAATGGAAAAATAGAGAAAACAGACAGCCGAGGGGAATGTGGGAAAAGAGATGGTTGAGGGAAAATAAGTAAAAGAGACAAGCGAGGGGAAAGAGGGAAAAGAGAGAGTTGAGGGAATGCAGGGGAAAGAGACAGGCGAGTGAAAAGAGGGGAAAGAGAGAGTTCAGGGGAAAAGAGGGAAACCAGGGGAAAGAGACATGAGAGGGGAAAAGAGGGAAAGGAGACAAGCGAGGGAAAGGAGGGAAAAGAGCGAGTTGAGGGAAAAGAGGGAAACCAGGGAAGAGACACAGGCTAGGGGAAAGAGGGAAATGAGAGAGTTGAGGGAAAAGAGGGAAAAGAGAGACTTCATGGAAAAAGGGCAACCAGGGAAAAGAGAGAGAATGGAAAAATAGAGAAAACAGACAGCCGAGGGGAATGTGGGAAAAGAGATGGGTGAGGGAAAATAAGTAAAAGAGACAAGCGAGGGGAAAGAGGCAAAAGAGAGAGTTGAGGGAATGCAGGGGAAGAGACAAGCGAGTGAAAAGAGGGGACAGAGAGAGTTCAGGGGAAAAGATGGAAACCGGGGAAAGAGACATGAGAGGGGAAAAGAGGGAAAGGAGACAAGCGAGGGGAAAGAGGGAAAAGAGAGAGTTGAGGGAAAAGAGGGAAACCATGGAGAAGAGACAGGAAAAGGGGAAAGAGGGAAAAGAAAGAGTTGAGGGAAAGTAGGGAAAAAGGTAAAAGAGACAAGCAAGGGAAAGGAGGGAAAAGAGAGTTGATGGAAAACAGGGAAAAGACACAGGTGTCAGCAAAGAGGGAAGAGAGAGTTGAGGGAAAAGAGGTGAGAGAGACAGGCGAGGGGAAAGAGGGAAGAGACCGTTAAAGGAAAAGAGGGAAACCAGGGAGAAGAGACGGGAAAGGGGAAAAGAGAGAGTTGAGGGAATACAGGGAAAGAGACAAGCGAGTGAAAAGAGGGAAAAGGGACTAGCGAGGGAAAGGAGGGAAAAGAGAGAGTTGAGGGAAAATAAGTAAAAGAGACAGGCGAGGGGAAAGAGGGAAAATAGAGCGTTCAGGGAAAAGAGGGAAACCATGGAGAAGAGACAGGAAAAGGGGAAAGAGGGAAAAGAGAGAGTTCATGGAAAATAGGGCAACCAGGTAAAAGAGAGAGAATGGAAAAAATAGAGAAAACAGACAGCCGAGGGGAATGTGGGAAAAGAGATGGTTGAGGGAAAATAAGTAAAAGAGACAAGCGAGGGGGAAGAGGGAAAAGAGAGAGTTGATGGAAAACAGGGAAAAGACACAGGTGTCAGCAAAGAGGGAAGAGAATGTTGAGGGAAAAGAGGTGAGAGAGACAGGCGAGGGTAAAGAGGGAAAAGAGAGAGTTTGTGGAAAAGAAGGAAACCAGGGAAAAGAGGCAGGTGTGGGAAAAGAGGTGAGAGAGAGACAGGCGAGGGGAAAGAGGGAAGAGACCGTTAAAGGAAAAGAGGGAAACCAGGGAGAAGAGACGGGAAAGGGGAAAAGAGAGAGTGGAGGGAATACAGGGAAAAGAGACAAGCGAGTGAAAAGAGGGAAAAGGGACTAGCGAGGGAAAGGAGGGAAAAGAGAGAGTTGAGGGAAAATAAGTAAGAGAGACAGGCGAGGGGAAAGAGGGAAAAGAGAGCGTTCAGGGGAAAGAGGGAAACCAGGGAAAAGAGACATGAGGGGGGAAGATTGAAAAGAGGGAAACCAGGGAAAAGAGGGAAACCAGGGAAAAGAGACAGGCGAGGGGAAAAGAGGGAAAAGAGACAAGGTAGGGGAAGGAGGGAAAAGAGAGAGTTCGGGGAAAACAGGGAAAAGACACATGCAACGGCAAAGAGGGAAAAGAGAGTTGAGGGAAAAGAAGTAAGAGAGACATGCGAGGGGAAAGAGGGAAAAGAGAGAGTTGAGGGAAAAGAGGGAAACCAGGGAAAAGAGCCATGAGAGGGGAAAGAGGGGAAAGAGAGAGTTGAGGGAATGCAGGGTAAAGAGACAAGCGAGTGAAAAGAGGGGACAGAGAGACTTCGGGGAAAAGAGGGAAACCGGGGAAAGAGACATGAGAGGGGAAAAGAGGGAAAGGAGACAAGCGAGGGAAAGGAGGGAAAAGAGAGAGTTGAGGGCAAATAAATAAAAGAGACAGGCGAGGGGAAAGAGGGAAAATAGAGCGTTCAGGGAAAAGAGGGAAACCAGGGAAAAGAGACATGAGGGGGAAGATTGAAAAGAGGGAAACCAGGGAAAAGAGGGAAACCAGGGAAAAGAGACAGGAGGGGGGAAAAGAGGTAAAAGAGACAAGCTAGGGGAAGGAGGGAAAAGAGAGAGTTCGGGGAAAACAGAGAAAAGACACATGCAACGGCAAAGAGGGAAAAGAGAGTTGAGGGAAAAGAAGTAAAAGAGAGAGGCGAGGGGGGAGAGTGAAAAGAGAGAGTTCAGGGAAAAGAGGGAAACCATGGAGAAGAGACAGAAAAAGGGGAAAGAGGGAAAAGAGAGAGTTGAGGGAAAATAGGGAAACCAGGGAAAAGAGACAGGCGAGGGAAAAGAGGGAAAAGAGAGAGTTGAGGGAATGCAGGGAAAAGAGACAAGCGAGGGAAAAGAGGGGAAAGAGAGAGTTCAGGGGAAAAGAGGGAAACCAGGGGAAAGAGACATGAGAGGGGAAAAGAGGGAAAGGAGACAAGGGAGGGAAAGGAGGGAAAAGAGAGAGTTGAGGGAAAAGAGGGAAACCATGGAGAAGAGACAGGAAAAGGGGAAAGAGGGAAAAGAAAGAGTTGAGGGAAAATAGGGAAAAAAGGTAAAAGAGACAAGCGAGGGAAAGGAGGGAAAAGAGAGAGTTGATGGAAAACAGGGAAAAGACACAGGTGTCAGCAAAGAGGGAAGAGAGAGTTGAGGGAAAAGAGGTGAGAGAGACAGGCGAGGGTAAAGAGGGAAAAGAGAGAGTTTGTGGAAAAGAAGGAAACCAGGGAAAAGAGGCAGGTGTGGGAAAAGAGGTGAGAGAGAGACAGGCGAGGGGAAAGAGGGAAGAGACCGTTAAAGGAAAAGAGGGAAACCAGGGAGAAGAGACGGGAAAGGGGAAAAGAGAGAGTGGAGGGAATACAGGGAAAAGAGACAAGCGAGTGAAAAGAGGGAAAAGGGACTAGCGAGGGAAAGGAGGGAAAAGAGAGAGTTGAGGGAAAATAAGTAAGAGAGACAGGCGAGGGGAAAGAGGGAAAAGAGAGCGTTCAGGGGAAAGAGGGAAACCAGGGAAAAGAGACATGAGGGGGGAAGATTGAAAAGAGGGAAACCAGGGAAAAGAGGGAAACCAGGGAAAAGAGACAGGCGAGGGGAAAAGAGGGAAAAGAGACAAGGTAGGGGAAGGAGGGAAAAGAGAGAGTTCGGGGAAAACAGGGAAAAGACACATGCAACGGCAAAGAGGGAAAAGAGAGTTGAGGGAAAAGAAGTAAGAGAGACATGCGAGGGGAAAGATGGAAAAGAGAGAGTTGAGGGAAAAGAGGGAAACCAGGGAAAAGAGCCATGAGAGGGGAAAGAGGGGAAAGAGAGAGTTGAGGGAATGCAGGGGAAAGAGACAAGCGAGTGAAAAGAGGGGACAGAGAGACTTCGGGGAAAAGAGGGAAACCGGGGAAAGAGACATGAGAGGGGAAAAGAGGGCAAGGAGACAAGCGAGGGAAAGGAGGGAAAAGAGAGAGTTGAGGGCAAATAAATAAAAGAGACAGGCGAGGGGAAAGAGGGAAAATAGAGCGTTCAGGGAAAAGAGGGAAACTAGGGAAAAGAGGGAAACCAGGGAAAAGAGACAGGAGGGGGGAAAAGAGGTAAAAGAGACAAGCTAGGGGAAGGAGGGAAAAGAGAGAGTTCGGGGAAAACAGAGAAAAGACACATGCAACGGCAAAGAGGGAAAAGAGAGTTGAGGGAAAAGAAGTAAAAGAGAGAGGCGAGGGGGGAGAGTGAAAAGAGAGAGTTCAGGGAAAAGAGGGAAACCATGGAGAAGAGACAGGAAAAGGGGAAAGAGGGAAAAGAGAGAGTTGAGGGAAAATAGGGAAACGAGGGAAAAGAGACAGGCGAGGGAAAAGAGGGAAAAGAGAGAGTTGAGGGAATGCAGGGAAAAGAGACAAGCGAGGGAAAAGAGGGGAAAGAGAGAGTTCAGGGGAAAAGAGGGAAACCAGGGGAAAGAGACATGAGAGGGGAAAAGAGGGAAAGGAGACAAGGGAGGGAAAGGAGGGAAAAGAGAGAGTTGAGGGAAAAGAGGGAAACCATGGAGAAGAGAGAGGAAAAGGGGAAAGAGGGAAAAGAAAGAGTTGAGGGAAAATAGGGAAAAAAGGTAAAAGAGACAAGCGAGGGAAAGGAGGGAAAAGAGAGAGTTGATGGAAAACAGGGAAAAGACACAGGTGTCAGCAAAGAGGGAAGAGAGAGTTGAGGGAAAAGAGGTGAGAGAGACAGGCGAGGGTAAAGAGGGAAAAGAGAGAGTTTGTGGAAAAGAAGGAAACCAGGGAAAAGAGGCAGGTGTGGGAAAAGAGGTGAGAGAGAGACAGGCGAGGGGAAAGAGGGAAGAGACCGTTAAAGGAAAAGAGGGAAACCAGGGAGAAGAGACGGGAAAGGGGAAAAGAGAGAGTGGAGGGAATACAGGGAAAAGAGACAAGCGAGTGAAAAGAGGGAAAAGGGACTAGCGAGGGAAAGGAGGGAAAAGAGAGAGTTGAGGGAAAATAAGTAAAAGAGAGGCGAGGGGAAAGAGGGAAAAGAGAGCGTTCAGGGGAAAGAGGGAAAAGAGAGAGTTCATGGAAAAACGGCAACCAGGTAAAAGAGAGAGAATGGAAAAATAGAAAAAACAGACAGCCGAGGGGAATGTGGGAAAAGAGATGGTTGAGGGAAAATAAGTAAAAGAGACAAGCGAGGGGAAAGAGGGAAAAGAGAGAGTTGAGGGAATGCAGGGGAAAGAGACAGGCGAGTGAAAAGAGGGGAAAGAGAGAGTTCAGGGGAAAAGAGGGAAACCAGGGGAAAGAGACATGAGAGGGGAAAAGAGGGAAAGGAGACAAGCGAGGGAAAGGAGGGAAAAGAGCGAGTTGAGGGAAAAGAGGGAAACCAGGGAAGAGACACAGGCTAGGGGAAAGAGGGAAATGAGAGAGTTGAGGGAAAAGAGGGAAACCATGGAGAAGAGACAGGAAAAGGGGAAAGAGGGAAAAGAAAGAGTTGAGGGAAAGTAGGGAAAAAAGGTAAAAGAGACAAGCAAGGGAAAGGAGGGAAAAGAGAGTTGATGGAAAACAGGGAAAAGACACAGGTGTCAGCAAAGAGGGAAGAGAGAGTTGAGGGAAAAGAGGTGAGAGAGACAGGCGAGGGGAAAGAGGGAAGAGACCGTTAAAGGAAAAGAGGGAAACCAGGGAGAAGAGACGGGAAAGGGGAAAAGAGAGAGTTGAGGGAATACAGGGAAAGAGACAAGCGAGTGAAAAGAGGGAAAAGGGACTAGCGAGGGAAAGGAGGGAAAAGAGAGAGTTGAGGGAAAATAAGTAAAAGAGACAGGCGAGGGGAAAGAGGGAAAATAGAGCGTTCAGGGAAAAGAGGGAAACCAGGGAAAAGAGACATGAGGGGGGAAGATTGAAAAGAGGGAAACCAGGGAAAAGAGGGAAACCAGGGTAAAGAGACAGGAGGGGGGAAAAGAGGTAAAAGAGACAAGCTAGGGGAAGGAGGGAAAAGAGAGAGTTCGGGGAAAACAGGGAAAAGACACATGCAACGGCAAAGAGGGAAAAGAGAGTTGAGGGAAAAGAAGTAAAAGAGACAGGCGAGCGGGGAGAGTGAAAAGAGAGAGTTCAGGGAAAAGAGGGAAACCATGGAGAAGAGACAGGAAAAGGGGAAAGAGGGAAAAGAGAGAGTTGAGGGAAAATAGGGCAACCAGGGAAAAGAGACAGGCGAGGGAAAAGAGGGAAAAGAGAGAGTTCATGGAAAAAGGGCAACGAGGTAAAAGAGAGAGAATGGAAAAATAGAGAAAACAGACAGCCGAGGGGAATGTGGGAAAAGAGATGGGTGAGGGAAAATAAGTAAAAGAGACAAGCGAGGGGAAAGAGGGAAAAGAGAGAGTTGAGGGAAAAGAGGGAAACCATGGAGAAGAGACAGGAAAAGGGGAAAGAGGGAAAAGAAAGAGTTGAGGGAAAACAGGGAAAAAAGGTAAAAGAGACAAGCGAGGGAAAGGAGGGAAAAGAGAGAGTTGATGGAAAACAGGGAAAAGACACAGGTGTCAGCAAAGAGGGAAGAGAGAGTTGAGGGAAAAGAGGTGAGAGAGACAGGCGAGGGTAAAGAGGGAAAAGAGAGAGTTTGTGGAAAAGAAGGAAACCAGGGAAAAGAGACATGAGGGGGGAAGATTGAAAAGAGAGGGTTCAGGGAAAAGAGGGAAACCAGGGAAAAGAGACAGGCGAGGGGAAAAGAGGTAAAAGAGACAAGGTAGGGGAAGGAGGGAAAAGAGAGAGTTCGGGGAAAACAGGGAAAAGACACATGCAACGGCAAAGAGGGAAAAGAGAGTTGAGGGAAAAGAAGTAAAAGAGACAGGCGAGCGGGGAGAGTGAAGAGAGAGAGTTCAGGGAAAAGAGGGAAACCATGGAGAAGAGACAGGAAAAGGGGAAAGAGGGAAAAGAGAGAGTTCATGGAAAATAGGGCAACCAGGTAAAAGAGAGAGAATGGCAAAATAGAGAAAACAGACAGCCGAGGGGAATGTAGGAAAAGAGATGGTTGAGGGAAAATAAGTAAGAGAGACATGCGAGGGGAAAGAGGGAAAAGAGAGAGTTGAGGGAAAAGAGGGAAACCATGGAGAAGAGACAGGAAAAGGGGAAAGAGGGAAAAGAAAGAGTTCAGGGAAAATAGGGAAAAAAGGTAAAAGAGACAAGCAAGGGAAAGGAGGGAAAAGAGAGAGTTGACGGAAAACAGGTAAAAGACACCGGTGTCAGCAAAGAGGGAAGAGAGAGTTGAGGGAAAAGAGGTGAGAGAGACAGGCGAGGGGAAAGAGGGAAGAGACCGTTAAAGGAAAAGAGGGAAACCAGGGAGAAGAGACGGGAAAGGGGAAAAGAGAGAGTGGAGGGAATACAGGGAAAAGAGACAAGCGAGTGAAAAGAGGGAAAATGGACTAGCGAGGGAAAGGAGGGAAAAGAGAGAGTTGAGGGAAAATAAGTAAAAGAGACAGGCGAGGGGAAAGAGGGAAAATAGAGCGTTCAGGGAAAAGAGGGAAACCAGGGAAAAGAGGGAAACCAGGGAAAAGAGACAGGAGGGGGGAAAAGAGGTAAAAGAGACAAGCTAGGGGAAGGAGGGAAAAGAGAGAGTTCGGGGAAAACAGGGAAAAGACACATGCAACTGCAAAGAGGGAAAAGAGAGTTGAGGGAAAAGAAGTAAAAGAGACAGGCGAGGGGGGAGAGTGAAGAGAGAGAGTTCAGGGAAAAGAGGGAAACCATGGAGAAGAGACAGGAAAAGGGGAAAGAGGGAAAAGAGAGAGATGAGGGGAAATTGGGAAACCAGGGAAAAGAGACAGGCGAGGGAAAAGAGGGAAAAGAGAGAGTTCATGGAAAAAGGGCAACCAGGTAAAAGAGAGAGAATGGAAAAATAGAGAAAACAGACAGCCGAGGGGAATGTGGGAAAAGAGATGGTTGAGGGAAAATAAGCAAAAGAGACATGAGAGGGGAAAGAGGGAAAAGAGAGAGTTCAGGGAAAAGAGGGAAACCAGGGAAGAGACACAGGCGAGGGGAAAGAGGGAAATGAGAGAGTTGAGGGAAAAGAGGGAAAAGAGAGAGTTCATGGAAAAAGGGCAACCAGGTAAAAGAGAGAGAATGGAAAAATAGAGAAAACAGACAGCCGAGGGGAATGTGGGAAAAGAGATGGTTGAGGGAAAATAAGTAAAAGAGACAAGCGAGGGGAAAGAGGGAAAAGAGAGAGTTGAGGGAATGCAGGGGAAAGAGACAGGCGAGTGAAAAGAGGGGAAAGAGAGAGTTCAGGGGAAAAGAGGGAAACCAGGGGAAAGAGACATGAGAGGGGAAAAGAGGGAAAGGAGACAAGCGAGGGAAAGGAGGGAAAAGAGCGAGTTGAGGGAAAAGAGGGAAACCAGGGAAGAGACACAGGCTAGGGGAAAGAGGGAAATGAGAGAGTTGAGGGAAAAGAGGGAAAAGAGAGAGTTCATGGAAAAAGGGCAACCAGGTAAAAGAGAGAGAATGGAAAAATAGAGAAAACAGACAGCCGAGGGGAATGTGGGAAAAGAGATGGGTGAGGGAAAATAAGTAAAAGAGACAAGCGAGGGGAAAGAGGGAAAAGAGAGAGTTCAGGGGAAAAGAGGAAAACCAGGGAAGAGAGACATGAGAGGGGAAAGAGGGAAAAGAGAGAGTTCAGGGAAAAGAGGGAAACCAGGGAAGAGACACAGGCGAGGGGAAAGAGGGAAATGAGAGAGTTGAGGGAAAAGAGGGAAAAGAGAGAGTTCATGGAAAAAGGGCAACCAGGTAAAAGAGAGAGAATGGAAAAATAGAGAAAACAGGCAGCCGAGGGGAATGTGGGAAAAGAGATGGTTGAGGGAAAATAAGTAAAAGAGACAAGCGAGGGGAAAGAGGGAAAAGAGAGAGTTGAGGGAATGCAGAGGAAAGAGACAAGCGAGTGAAAAGAGGGGAAAGAGAGAGTTCAGGGGAAAAGAGGGAAACCAGGGGAAGGAGACATGAGAGGGGAAAAGAGGGAAAGGAGACAAGGGAGGGAAAGGAGGGAAAAGAGAGAGTTGAGGGAAAAGAGGGAAACCATGGAGAACAGACAGGAAAAGGGGAAAGAGGGAAAAGAAAGAGTTGAGGGAAAATAGGGAAAAAAGGTAAAAGAGACAAGCGAGGGAAAGGAGGGAAAAGAGAGAGTTGATGGAAAACAGGGAAAAGACACAGGTGTCAGCAAAGAGGGAAGAGAGAGTTGAGGGAAAAGAGGTGAGAGAGACAGGCGAGGGTAAAGAGGGAAAAGAGAGAGTTTGTGGAAAAGAAGGAAACCAGGGAAAAGAGGCAGGTGTGGGAAAAGAGGTGAGAGAGAGACAGGCGAGGGGAAAGAGGGAAGAGACCGTTAAAGGAAAAGAGGGAAACCAGGGAGAAGAGACGGGAAAGGGGGAAAGAGAGAGTGGAGGGACTACAGGGAAAAGAGACAAGCGAGTGAAAAGAGGGAAAAGGGACTAGCGAGGGAAAGGAGGGAAAAGAGAGAGTTGAGGGAAAATAAGTAAAAGAGACAGGCGAGGGGAAAGAGGGAAAAGAGAGCGTTCAGGGGAAAGAGGGAAACCAGGGAAAAGAGACATGAGGGGGGAAGATTGAAAAGAGGGAAACCAGGGAAAAGAGGGAAACCAGGGAAAAGAGACAGGCGAGGGGAAAAGAGGTAAAAGAGACAAGGTAGGGGAAGGAGGGAAAAGAGAGAGTTCGGGGAAAACGGGGAAAAGACACATGCAACGGCAAAGAGGGAAGAGAGAGTTGAGGGAAAAGAAGTAAAAGAGACAGGCGAGGGGGGAGAGTGAAAAGAGAGAGTTCAGGGAAAAGAGGGAAACCATGGAGAAGAGACAGGAAAAGGGGAAAGAGGGAAAAGAGAGAGTTCATGGAAAATAGGGCAACCAGGTAAAAGAGAGAGAATGGAAAAATAGAGAAAACAGACAGCCGAGGGGAATGTGGGAAAAGAGATGGGTGAGGGAAAATAAGTAAAAGAGACAAGCGAGGGGAAAGAGGGAAAAGAGAGAGTTGAGGGAATGCAGAGGAAAGAGACAAGCGAGTGAAAAGAGGGGACAGAGAGAGTTCAGGGGAAAAGAGGGAAACCAGGGGAAAGAGACATGAGAGTGGAAAAGAGGGAAAGGAGACAAGCGAGGGAAAGGAGGGAAAAGAGAGAGTTGAGGGAAAAGAGGGAAACCATGGAGAAGAGAGAGGAAAAGGGGAAAGAGGGAAAAGAAAGAGTTGAGGGAAAATAGGGAAAAAAGGTAAAAGAGACAAGCGAGGGAAAGGAGGGAAAAGAGAGAGTTGATGGAAAACAGGGAAAAGACACAGGTGTCAGCAAAGAGGGAAGAGAGAGTTGAGGGAAAAGAGGTGAGAGAGACAGGCGAGGGTAAAGAGGGAAAAGAGAGAGTTTGTGGAAAAGAAGGAAACCAGGGAAAAGAGGCAGGTGTGGGAAAAGAGGTGAGAGAGAGACAGGCGAGGGGAAAGAGGGAAGAGACCGTTAAAGGAAAAGAGGGAAACCAGGGAGAAGAGACAGGAAAGGGGAAAAGAGAGAGTGGAGGGAATACAGGGAAAAGAGACAAGCGAGTGAAAAGAGGGAAAAGGGACTAGCGAGGGAAAGGAGGGAAAAGAGAGAGTTGAGGGAAAATAAGTGAGAGAGACAGGCGAGGGGAAAGAGGGAAAAGAGAGCGTTCAGGGGAAAGAGGGAAACCAGGGAAAAGAGACAGGCGAGGGGAAAAGAGGTAAAAGAGACAAGGTAGGGGAAGGAGGGAAAAGAGAGAGTTCGGGGAAAACAGGGAAAAGACACATGCAACGGCAAAGAGGGAAAAGAGAGTTGAGGGAAAAGAAGTAAAAGAGACAGGCGAGGGGGGAGAGTGAAAAGAGAGAGTTCAGGGAAAAGAGGGAAACCATGGAGAAGAGACAGGAAAAGGGGAAAGAGGGAAAAGAGAGAGTTCATGGAAAATAGGGCAACCAGGTAAAAGAGAGAGAATGGAAAAATAGAGAAAACAGACAGCCGAGGGGAATGTGGGAAAAGAGATGGTTGAGGGAAAATAAGTAAAAGAGACATGCGAGGGGAAAGAGGGAAAAGAGAGAGTTGAGGGAAAAGAGGGAAACCAGGGAAAAGAGCCATGAGAGGGGAAAGAGGGGAAAGAGAGAGTTGAGGGAATGCAGGGGAAAGAGACAAGCGAGTGAAAAGAGGGGACAGAGAGACTTCGGGGAAAAGAGGGAAACCGGGGAAAGAGACATGAGAGGGGAAAAGAGGGAAAGGAGACAAGCGAGGGAAAGGAGAGAAAAGAGAGAGTTGAGGGCAAATAAGTAAAAGAGACAGGCGAGGGGAAAGAGGGAAAATAGAGCGTTCAGGGAAAAGAGGGAAACCAGGGAAAAGAGACATGAGGGGGGAAGATTGAAAAGAGGGAAACCAGGGAAAAGAGGGAAACCAGGGAAAAGAGACAGGAGGGGGGAAAAGAGGTAAAAGAGACAAGCTAGGGGAAGGAGGGAAAAGAGAGAGTTCGGGGAAAACAGAGAAAAGACACATGCAACGGAAAAGAGGGAAAAGAGAGTTGAGGGAAAAGAAGTAAAAGAGACAGGCGAGGGGGGAGAGTGAAAAGAGAGAGTTCAGGGAAAAGAGGGAAACCATGGAGAAGAGACAGGAAAAGGGGAAAGAGGGAAAAGAGAGAGTTGAGGGAAAATAGGGAAACCAGGGAAAAGAGACAGGCGAGGGAAAAGAGGGAAAAGAGAGAGTTGAGGGAATGCAGGGAAAAGAGACAAGCGAGGGAAAAGAGGGGAAAGAGAGAGTTCAGGGGAAAAGAGGGAAACCAGGGGAAAGAGACATGAGAGGGGAAAAGAGGGAAAGGAGACAAGCGAGGGAAAGGAGGGAAAAGAGAGAGTTGAGGGAAAAGAGGGAAACCATGGAGAAGAGAGAGGAAAAGGGGAAAGAGGGAAAAGAAAGAGTTGAGGGAAAATAGGGAAAAAAGGTAAAAGAGACAAGCGAGGGAAAGGAGGGAAAAGAGAGAGTTGATGGAAAACAGGGAAAAGACACAGGTGTCAGCAAAGAGGGAAGAGAGAGTTGAGGGAAAAGAGGTGAGAGAGACAGGCGAGGGTAAAGAGGGAAAAGAGAGAGTTTGTGGAAAAGAAGGAAACCAGGGAAAAGAGGCAGGTGTGGGAAAAGAGGTGAGAGAGAGACAGGCGAGGGGAAAGAGGGAAGAGACCGTTAAAGGAAAAGAGGGAAACCAGGGAGAAGAGACGGGAAAGGGGAAAAGAGAGAGTGGAGGGAATACAGGGAAAAGAGACAAGCGAGTGAAAAGAGGGAAAAGGGACTAGCGAGGGAAAGGAGGGAAAAGAGAGAGTTGAGGGAAAATAAGTAAAAGAGACAGGCGAGGGGAAAGAGGGAAAAGAGAGCGTTCAGGGGAAAGAGGGAAAAGAGAGAGTTCATGGAAAAACGGCAACCAGGTAAAAGAGAGAGAATGGAAAAATAGAAAAAACAGACAGCCGAGGGGAATGTGGGAAAAGAGATGGTTGAGGGAAAATAAGTAAAAGAGACAAGCGAGGGGAAAGAGGGAAAAGAGAGAGTTGAGGGAATGCAGGGGAAAGAGACAGGCGAGTGAAAAGAGGGGAAAGAGAGAGTTCAGGGGAAAAGAGGGAAACCAGGGGAAAGAGACATGAGAGGGGAAAAGAGGGAAAGGAGACAAGCGAGGGAAAGGAGGGAAAAGAGCGAGTTGAGGGAAAAGAGGGAAACCAGGGAAGAGACACAGGCTAGGGGAAAGAGGGAAATGAGAGAGTTGAGGGAAAAGAGGGAAACCATGGAGAAGAGACAGGAAAAGGGGAAAGAGGGAAAAGAAAGAGTTGAGGGAAAGTAGGGAAAAAAGGTAAAAGAGACAAGCAAGGGAAAGGAGGGAAAAGAGAGTTGATGGAAAACAGGGAAAAGACACAGGTGTCAGCAAAGAGGGAAGAGAGAGTTGAGGGAAAAGAGGTGAGAGAGACAGGCGAGGGGAAAGAGGGAAGAGACCGTTAAAGGAAAAGAGGGAAACCAGGGAGAAGAGACGGGAAAGGGGAAAAGAGAGAGTTGAGGGAATACAGGGAAAGAGACAAGCGAGTGAAAAGAGGGAAAAGGGACTAGCGAGGGAAAGGAGGGAAAAGAGAGAGTTGAGGGAAAATAAGTAAAAGAGACAGGCGAGGGGAAAGAGGGAAAATAGAGCGTTCAGGGAAAAGAGGGAAACCAGGGAAAAGAGACATGAGGGGGGAAGATTGAAAAGAGGGAAACCAGGGAAAAGAGGGAAACCAGGGAAAAGAGACAGGAGGGGGGAAAAGAGGTAAAAGAGACAAGCTAGGGGAAGGAGGGAAAAGAGAGAGTTCGGGGAAAACAGGGAAAAGACACATGCAACGGCAAAGAGGGAAAAGAGAGTTGAGGGAAAAGAAGTAAAAGAGACAGGCGAGCGGGGAGAGTGAAAAGAGAGAGTTCAGGGAAAAGAGGGAAACCATGGAGAAGAGACAGGAAAAGGGGAAAGAGGGAAAAGAGAGAGTTGAGGGAAAATAGGGAAACCAGGGAAAAGAGACAGGCGAGGGAAAAGAGGGAAAAGAGAGAGTTCATGGAAAAAGGGCAACGAGGTAAAAGAGAGAGAATGGAAAAATAGAGAAAACAGACAGCCGAGGGGAATGTGGGAAAAGAGATGGGTGAGGGAAAATAAGTAAAAGAGACAAGCGAGGGGAAAGAGGGAAAAGAGAGAGTTGAGGGAAAAGAGGGAAACCATGGAGAAGAGACAGGAAAAGGGGAAAGAGGGAAAAGAAAGAGTTGAGGGAAAATAGGGAAAAAAGGTAAAAGAGACAAGTGAGGGAAAGGAGGGAAAAGAGAGAGTTGATGGAAAACAGGGAAAAGACACAGGTGTCAGCAAAGAGGGAAGAGAGAGTTGAGGGAAAAGAGGTGAGAGAGACAGGCGAGGGTAAAGAGGGAAAAGAGAGAGTTTGTGGAAAAGAAGGAAACCAGGGAAAAGAGACATGAGGGGGGAAGATTGAAAAGAGAGGGTTCAGGGAAAAGAGGGAAACCAGGGAAAAGAGACAGGCGAGGGGAAAAGAGGTAAAAGAGACAAGGTAGGGGAAGGAGGGAAAAGAGAGAGTTCGGGGAAAACAGGGAAAAGACACATGCAACGGCAAAGAGGGAAAAGAGAGTTGAGGGAAAAGAAGTAAAAGAGACAGGCGAGGGGGGAGAGTGAAGAGAGAGAGTTCAGGGAAAAGAGGGAAACCATGGAGAAGAGACAGGAAAAGGGGAAAGAGGGAAAAGAGAGAGTTCATGGAAAATAGGGCAACCAGGTAAAAGAGAGAGAATGGAAAAATAGAGAAAACAGACAGCCGAGGGGAATGTGGGAAAAGAGATGGTTGAGGGAAAATAAGTAAGAGAGACATGCGAGGGGAAAGAGGGAAAAGAGAGAGTTGAGGGAAAAGAGGGAAACCATGGAGAAGAGACAGGAAAAGGGGAAAGAGGGAAAAGAAAGAGTTCAGGGAAAATAGGGAAAAAAGGTAAAAGAGACAAGCAAGGGAAAGGAGGGAAAAGAGAGAGTTGACGGAAAACAGGTAAAAGACACCGGTGTCAGCAAAGAGGGAAGAGAGAGTTGAGGGAAAAGAGGTGAGAGAGACAGGCGAGGGGAAAGAGGGAAGAGACCGTTAAAGGAAAAGAGGGAAACCAGGGAGAAGAGACGGGAAAGGGGAAAAGAGAGAGTGGAGGGAATACAGGGAAAAGAGACAAGCGAGTGAAAAGAGGGAAAATGGACTAGCGAGGGAAAGGAGGGAAAAGAGAGAGTTGAGGGAAAATAAGTAAAAGAGACAGGCGAGGGGAAAGAGGGAAAATAGAGCGTTCAGGGAAAAGAGGGAAACCAGGGAAAAGAGGGAAACCAGGGAAAAGAGACAGGAGGGGGGAAAAGAGGTAAAAGAGGCAAGCTAGGGGAAGGAGGGAAAAGGGAGAGTTCGGGGAAAACAGAGAAAAGACACATGCAACTGCAAAGAGGGAAAAGAGAGTTGAGGGAAAAGAAGTAAAAGAGACAGGCGAGGGGGGAGAGTGAAAAGAGAGAGTTCAGGGAAAAGAGGGAAACCATGGAGAAGAGACAGGAAAAGGGGAAAGAGGGAAAAGAGAGAGATGAGGGGAAATTGGGAAACCAGGGAAAAGAGACAGGCGAGGGAAAAGAGGGAAAAGAGAGAGTTCATGGAAAAAGGGCAACCAGGTAAAAGAGAGAGAATGGAAAAATAGAGAAAACAGACAGCCGAGGGGAATGTGGGAAAAGAGATGGTTGAGGGAAAATAAGCAAAAGAGACATGAGAGGGGAAAGAGGGAAAAGAGAGAGTTCAGGGAAAAGAGGGAAACCAGGGAAGAGACACAGGCGAGGGGAAAGAGGGAAATGAGAGAGTTGAGGGAAAAGAGGGAAAAGAGAGAGTTCATGGAAAAAGGGCAACCAGGTAAAAGAGAGAGAATGGAAAAATAGAGAAAACAGACAGCCGAGGGGAATGTGGGAAAAGAGATGGTTGAGGGAAAATAAGTAAAAGAGACAAGCGAGGGGAAAGAGGGAAAAGAGAGAGTTGAGGGAATGCAGAGGAAAGAGACAAGCGAGTGAAAAGAGGGGAAAGAGAGAGTTCAGGGGAAAAGAGGGAAACCAGGGGAAAGAGACATGAGAGGGGAAAAGAGGGAAAGGAGACAAGCGAGGGAAAGGAGGGAAAAGAGAGAGTTGCGGGAAAAGAGGGAAACCATGGAGAAGAGAGAGGAAAAGGGGAAAGAGGGAAAAGAAAGAGTTGAGGGAAAATAGGGAAAAAAGGTAAAAGAGACAAGCGAGGGAAAGGAGGGAAAAGAGAGAGTTGATGGAAAACAGGGAAAAGACACAGGTGTCAGCAAAGAGGGAAGAGAGAGTTGAGGGAAAAGAGGTGAGAGAGACAGGCGAGGGTAAAGAGGGAAAAGAGAGAGTTTGTGGAAAAGAAGGAAACCAGGGAAAAGAGGCAGGTGTGGGAAAAGAGGTGAGAGAGAGACAGGCGAGGGGAAAGAGGGAAGAGACCGTTAAAGGAAAAGAGGGAAACCAGGGAGAAGAGACGGGAAAGGGGAAAAGAGAGAGTGGAGGGAATACAGGGAAAAGAGACAAGCGAGTGAAAAGAGGGAAAAGGGACTAGCGAGGGAAAGGAGGGAAAAGAGAGAGTTGAGGGAAAATAAGTAAAAGAGAGGCGAGGGGAAAGAGGGAAAAGAGAGCGTTCAGGGGAAAGAGGGAAAAGAGAGAGTTCATGGAAAAACGGCAACCAGGTAAAAGAGAGAGAATGGAAAAATAGAAAAAACAGACAGCCGAGGGGAATGTGGGAAAAGAGATGGTTGAGGGAAAATAAGTAAAAGAGACAAGCGAGGGGAAAGAGGGAAAAGAGAGAGTTGAGGGAATGCAGGGGAAAGAGACAGGCGAGTGAAAAGAGGGGAAAGAGAGAGTTCGGGGAAAAGAGGGAAACCAGGGGAAAGAGACATGAGAGGGGAAAAGAGGGAAAGGAGACAAGCGAGGGAAAGGAGGGAAAAGAGCGAGTTGAGGGAAAAGAGGGAAACCAGGGAAGAGACACAGGCTAGGGGAAAGAGGGAAATGAGAGAGTTGAGGGAAAAGAGGGAAACCATGGAGAAGAGACAGGAAAAGGGGAAAGAGGGAAAAGAAAGAGTTGAGGGAAAGTAGGGAAAAAAGGTAAAAGAGACAAGCAAGGGAAAGGAGGGAAAAGAGAGTTGATGGAAAACAGGGAAAAGACACAGGTGTCAGCAAAGAGGGAAGAGAGAGTTGAGGGAAAAGAGGTGAGAGAGACAGGCGAGGGGAAAGAGGGAAGAGACCGTTAAAGGAAAAGAGGGAAACCAGGGAGAAGAGACGGGAAAGGGGAAAAGAGAGAGTTGAGGGAATACAGGGAAAGAGACAAGCGAGTGAAAAGAGGGAAAAGGGACTAGCGAGGGAAAGGAGGGAAAAGAGAGAGTTGAGGGAAAATAAGTAAAAGAGACAGGCGAGGGGAAAGAGGGAAAATAGAGCGTTCAGGGAAAAGAGGGAAACCAGGGAAAAGAGACATGAGGGGGGAAGATTGAAAAGAGGGAAACCAGGGAAAAGAGGGAAACCAGGGAAAAGAGACAGGAGGGGGGAAAAGAGGTAAAAGAGACAAGCTAGGGGAAGGAGGGAAAAGAGAGAGTTCGGGGAAAACAGGGAAAAGACACATGCAACGGCAAAGAGGGAAAAGAGAGTTGAGGGAAAAGAAGTAAAAGAGACAGGCGAGCGGGGAGAGTGAAAAGAGAGAGTTCAGGGAAAAGAGGGAAACCATGGAGAAGAGACAGGAAAAGGGGAAAGAGGGAAAAGAGAGAGTTGAGGGAAAATAGGGCAACCAGGGAAAAGAGACAGGCGAGGGAAAAGAGGGAAAAGAGAGAGTTCATGGAAAAAGGGCAACGAGGTAAAAGAGAGAGAATGGAAAAATAGAGAAAACAGACAGCCGAGGGGAATGTGGGAAAAGAGATGGGTGAGGGAAAATAAGTAAAAGAGACAAGCGAGGGGAAAGAGGGAAAAGAGAGAGTTGAGGGAAAAGAGGGAAACCATGGAGAAGAGACAGGAAAAGGGGAAAGAGGGAAAAGAAAGAGTTGAGGGAAAACAGGGAAAAAAGGTAAAAGAGACAAGCGAGGGAAAGGAGGGAAAAGAGAGAGTTGATGGAAAACAGGGAAAAGACACAGGTGTCAGCAAAGAGGGAAGAGAGAGTTGAGGGAAAAGAGGTGAGAGAGACAGGCGAGGGTAAAGAGGGAAAAGAGAGAGTTTGTGGAAAAGAAGGAAACCAGGGAAAAGAGACATGAGGGGGGAAGATTGAAAAGAGAGGGTTCAGGGAAAAGAGGGAAACCAGGGAAAAGAGACAGGCGAGGGGAAAAGAGGTAAAAGAGACAAGGTAGGGGAAGGAGGGAAAAGAGAGAGTTCGGGGAAAACAGGGAAAAGACACATGCAACGGCAAAGAGGGAAAAGAGAGTTGAGGGAAAAGAAGTAAAAGAGACAGGCGAGCGGGGAGAGTGAAGAGAGAGAGTTCAGGGAAAAGAGGGAAACCATGGAGAAGAGACAGGAAAAGGGGAAAGAGGGAAAAGAGAGAGTTCATGGAAAATAGGGCAACCAGGTAAAAGAGAGAGAATGGAAAAATAGAGAAAACAGACAGCCGAGGGGAATGTAGGAAAAGAGATGGTTGAGGGAAAATAAGTAAGAGAGACATGCGAGGGGAAAGAGGGAAAAGAGAGAGTTGAGGGAAAAGAGGGAAACCATGGAGAAGAGACAGGAAAAGGGGAAAGAGGGAAAAGAAAGAGTTCAGGGAAAATAGGGAAAAAAGGTAAAAGAGACAAGCAAGGGAAAGGAGGGAAAAGAGAGAGTTGACGGAAAACAGGTAAAAGACACCGGTGTCAGCAAAGAGGGAAGAGAGAGTTGAGGGAAAAGAGGTGAGAGAGACAGGCGAGGGGAAAGAGGGAAGAGACCGTTAAAGGAAAAGAGGGAAACCAGGGAGAAGAGACGGGAAAGGGGAAAAGAGAGAGTGGAGGGAATACAGGGAAAAGAGACAAGCGAGTGAAAAGAGGGAAAATGGACTAGCGAGGGAAAGGAGGGAAAAGAGAGAGTTGAGGGAAAATAAGTAAAAGAGACAGGCGAGGGGAAAGAGGGAAAATAGAGCGTTCAGGGAAAAGAGGGAAACCAGGGAAAAGAGACATGAGGGGGGAAGATTGAAAAGAGGGAAACCAGGGAAAAGAGGGAAACCAGGGAAAAGAGACAGGAGGGGGGAAAAGAGGTAAAAGAGACAAGCTAGGGGAAGGAGGGAAAAGAGAGAGTTCGGGGAAAACAGGGAAAAGACACATGCAACTGCAAAGAGGGAAAAGAGAGTTGAGGGAAAAGAAGTAAAAGAGACAGGCGAGGGGGGAGAGTGAAGAGAGAGAGTTCAGGGAAAAGAGGGAAACCATGGAGAAGAGACAGGAAAAGGGGAAAGAGGGAAAAGAGAGAGATGAGGGGAAATTGGGAAACCAGGGAAAAGAGACAGGCGAGGGAAAAGAGGGAAAAGAGAGAGTTCATGGAAAAAGGGCAACCAGGTAAAAGAGAGAGAATGGAAAAATAGAGAAAACAGACAGCCGAGGGGAATGTGGGAAAAGAGATGGTTGAGGGAAAATAAGCAAAAGAGACATGAGAGGGGAAAGAGGGAAAAGAGAGAGTTCAGGGAAAAGAGGGAAACCAGGGAAGAGACACAGGCGAGGGGAAAGAGGGAAATGAGAGAGTTGAGGGAAAAGAGGGAAAAGAGAGAGTTCATGGAAAAAGGGCAACCAGGTAAAAGAGAGAGAATGGAAAAATAGAGAAAACAGACAGCCGAGGGGAATGTGGGAAAAGAGATGGTTGAGGGAAAATAAGTAAAAGAGACAAGCGAGGGGAAAGAGGGAAAAGAGAGAGTTGAGGGAATGCAGGGGAAAGAGACAGGCGAGTGAAAAGAGGGGAAAGAGAGAGTTCAGGGGAAAAGAGGGAAACCAGGGGAAAGAGACATGAGAGGGGAAAAGAGGGAAAGGAGACAAGCGAGGGAAAGGAGGGAAAAGAGCGAGTTGAGGGAAAAGAGGGAAACCAGGGAAGAGACACAGGCTAGAGGAAAGAGGGAAATGAGAGAGTTGAGGGAAAAGAGGGAAAAGAGAGAGTTCATGGAAAAAGGGCAACCAGGTAAAAGAGAGAGAATGGAAAAATAGAGAAAACAGACAGCCGAGGGGAATGTGGGAAAAGAGATGGTTGAGGGAAAATAAGTAAAAGAGACAAGCGAGGGGAAAGAGGGAAAAGAGAGAGTTCAGGGGAAAAGAGGAAAACCAGGGAAGAGAGACATGAGAGGGGAAAGAGGGAAAAGAGAGAGTTCAGGGAAAAGAGGGAAACCAGGGAAGAGACACAGGCGAGGGGAAAGAGGGAAATGAGAGAGTTGAGGGAAAAGAGGGAAAAGAGAGAGTTCATGGAAAAAGGGCAACCAGGTAAAAGAGAGAGAATGGAAAAATAGAGAAAACAGGCAGCCGAGGGGAATGTGGGAAAAGAGATGGTTGAGGGAAAATAAGTAAAAGAGACAAGCGAGGGGAAAGAGGGAAAAGAGAGAGTTGAGGGAATGCAGAGGAAAGAGACAAGCGAGTGAAAAGAGGGGAAAGAGAGAGTTCAGGGGAAAAGAGGGAAACCAGGGGAAAGAGACATGAGAGGGGAAAAGAGGGAAAGGAGACAAGCGAGGGAAAGGAGGGAAAAGAGAGAGTTGAGGGAAAAGAGGGAAACCATGGAGAAGAGAGAGGAAAAGGGGAAAGAGGGAAAAGAAAGAGTTGAGGGAAAATAGGGAAAAAAGGTAAAAGAGACAAGCGAGGGAAAGGAGGGAAAAGAGAGAGTTGATGGAAAACAGGGAAAAGACACAGGTGTCAGCAAAGAGGGAAGAGAGAGTTGAGGGAAAAGAGGTGAGAGAGACAGGCGAGGGTAAAGAGGGAAAAGAGAGAGTTTGTGGAAAAGAAGGAAACCAGGGAAAAGAGGCAGGTGTGGGAAAAGAGGTGAGAGAGAGACAGGCGAGGGGAAAGAGGGAAGAGACCGTTAAAGGAAAAGAGGGAAACCAGGGAGAAGAGACGGGAAAGGGGAAAAGAGAGAGTGGAGGGAATACAGGGAAAAGAGACAAGCGAGTGAAAAGAGGGAAAAGGGACTAGCGAGGGAAAGGAGGGAAAAGAGAGAGTTGAGGGAAAATAAGTAAAAGAGAGGCGAGGGGAAAGAGGGAAAAGAGAGCGTTCAGGGGAAAGAGGGAAAAGAGAGAGTTCATGGAAAAACGGCAACCAGGTAAAAGAGAGAGAATGGAAAAATAGAAAAAACAGACAGCCGAGGGGAATGTGGGAAAAGAGATGGTTGAGGGAAAATAAGTAAAAGAGACAAGCGAGGGGAAAGAGGGAAAAGAGAGAGTTGAGGGAAAAGAGGGAAACCATGGAGAAGAGACAGGAAAAGGGGAAAGAGGGAAAAGAAAGAGTTGAGGGAAAATAGGGAAAAAAGGTAAAAGAGACAAGCGAGGGAAAGGAGGGAAAAGAGAGAGTTGATGGAAAACAGGGAAAAGACACAGGTGTCAGCAAAGAGGGAAGAGAGAGTTGAGGGAAAAGAGGTGAGAGAGACAGGCGAGGGTAAAGAGGGAAAAGAGAGAGTTTGTGGAAAAGAAGGAAACCAGGGAAAAGAGACATGAGGGGGGAAGATTGAAAAGAGAGGGTTCAGGGAAAAGAGGGAAACCAGGGAAAAGAGACAGGCGAGGGGAAAAGAGGTAAAAGAGACAAGGTAGGGGAAGGAGGGAAAAGAGAGAGTTCGGGGAAAACAGGGAAAAGACACATGCAACGGCAAAGAGGGAAAAGAGAGTTGAGGGAAAAGAAGTAAAAGAGACAGGCGAGCGGGGAGAGTGAAGAGAGAGAGTTCAGGGAAAAGAGGGAAACCATGGAGAAGAGACAGGAAAAGGGGAAAGAGGGAAAAGAGAGAGTTCATGGAAAATAGGGCAACCAGGTAAAAGAGAGAGAATGGAAAAATAGAGAAAACAGACAGCCGAGGGGAATGTAGGAAAAGAGATGGTTGAGGGAAAATAAGTGAGAGAGACATGCGAGGGGAAAGAGGGAAAAGAGAGAGTTGAGGGAAAAGAGGGAAACCATGGAGAAGAGACAGGAAAAGGGGAAAGAGGGAAAAGAAAGAGTTCAGGGAAAATAGGGAAAAAAGGTAAAAGAGACAAGCAAGGGAAAGGAGGGAAAAGAGAGAGTTGACGGAAAACAGGTAAAAGACACCGGTGTCAGCAAAGAGGGAAGAGAGAGTTGAGGGAAAAGAGGTGAGAGAGACAGGCGAGGGGAAAGAGGGAAGAGACCGTTAAAGGAAAAGAGGGAAACCAGGGAGAAGAGACGGGAAAGGGGAAAAGAGAGAGTGGAGGGAATACAGGGAAAAGAGACAAGCGAGTGAAAAGAGGGAAAATGGACTAGCGAGGGAAAGGAGGGAAAAGAGAGAGTTGAGGGAAAATAAGTAAAAGAGACAGGCGAGGGGAAAGAGGGAAAATAGAGCGTTCAGGGAAAAGAGGGAAACCAGGGAAAAGAGACATGAGGGGGGAAGATTGAAAAGAGGGAAACCAGGGAAAAGAGGGAAACCAGGGAAAAGAGACAGGAGGGGGGAAAAGAGGTAAAAGAGACAAGCTAGGGGAAGGAGGGAAAAGAGAGAGTTCGGGGAAAACAGGGAAAAGACACATGCAACTGCAAAGAGGGAAAAGAGAGTTGAGGGAAAAGAAGTAAAAGAGACAGGCGAGGGGGGAGAGTGAAGAGAGAGAGTTCAGGGAAAAGAGGGAAACCATGGAGAAGAGACAGGAAAAGGGGAAAGAGGGAAAAGAGAGAGATGAGGGGAAATTGGGAAACCAGGGAAAAGAGACAGGCGAGGGAAAAGAGGGAAAAGAGAGAGTTCATGGAAAAAGGGCAACCAGGTAAAAGAGAGAGAATGGAAAAATAGAGAAAACAGACAGCCGAGGGGAATGTGGGAAAAGAGATGGTTGAGGGAAAATAAGCAAAAGAGACATGAGAGGGGAAAGAGGGAAAAGAGAGAGTTCAGGGAAAAGAGGGAAACCAGGGAAGAGACACAGGCGAGGGGAAAGAGGGAAATGAGAGAGTTGAGGGAAAAGAGGGAAAAGAGAGAGTTCATGGAAAAAGGGCAACCAGGTAAAAGAGAGAGAATGGAAAAATAGAGAAAACAGACAGCCGAGGGGAATGTGGGAAAAGAGATGGTTGAGGGAAAATAAGTAAAAGAGACAAGCGAGGGGAAAGAGGGAAAAGAGAGAGTTGAGGGAATGCAGGGGAAAGAGACAGGCGAGTGAAAAGAGGGGAAAGAGAGAGTTCAGGGGAAAAGAGGGAAACCAGGGGAAAGAGACATGAGAGGGGAAAAGAGGGAAAGGAGACAAGCGAGGGAAAGGAGGGAAAAGAGCGAGTTGAGGGAAAAGAGGGAAACCAGGGAAGAGACACAGGCTAGAGGAAAGAGGGAAATGAGAGAGTTGAGGGAAAAGAGGGAAAAGAGAGAGTTCATGGAAAAAGGGCAACCAGGTAAAAGAGAGAGAATGGAAAAATAGAGAAAACAGCCGAGGGGAATGTGGGAAAAGAGATGGTTGAGGGAAAATAAGTAAAAGAGACAAGCGAGGGGAAAGAGGGAAAAGAGAGAGTTCAGGGGAAAAGAGGAAAACCAGGGAAGAGAGACATGAGAGGGGAAAGAGGGAAAAGAGAGAGTTCAGGGAAAAGAGGGAAACCAGGGAAGAGACACAGGCGAGGGGAAAGAGGGAAATGAGAGAGTTGAGGGAAAAGAGGGAAAAGAGAGAGTTCATGGAAAAAGGGCAACCAGGTAAAAGAGAGAGAATGGAAAAATAGAGAAAACAGGCAGCCGAGGGGAATGTGGGAAAAGAGATGGTTGAGGGAAAATAAGTAAAAGAGACAAGCGAGGGGAAAGAGGGAAAAGAGAGAGTTGAGGGAATGCAGAGGAAAGAGACAAGCGAGTGAAAAGAGGGGAAAGAGAGAGTTCAGGGGAAAAGAGGGAAACCAGGGGAAAGAGACATGAGAGGGGAAAAGAGGGAAAGGAGACAAGCGAGGGAAAGGAGGGAAAAGAGAGAGTTGAGGGAAAAGAGGGAAACCATGGAGAAGAGAGAGGAAAAGGGGAAAGAGGGAAAAGAAAGAGTTGAGGGAAAATAGGGAAAAAAGGTAAAAGAGACAAGCGAGGGAAAGGAGGGAAAAGAGAGAGTTGATGGAAAACAGGGAAAAGACACAGGTGTCAGCAAAGAGGGAAGAGAGAGTTGAGGGAAAAGAGGTGAGAGAGACAGGCGAGGGTAAAGAGGGAAAAGAGAGAGTTTGTGGAAAAGAAGGAAACCAGGGAAAAGAGGCAGGTGTGGGAAAAGAGGTGAGAGAGAGACAGGCGAGGGGAAAGAGGGAAGAGACCGTTAAAGGAAAAGAGGGAAACCAGGGAGAAGAGACGGGAAAGGGGAAAAGAGAGAGTGGAGGGAATACAGGGAAAAGAGACAAGCGAGTGAAAAGAGGGAAAAGGGACTAGCGAGGGAAAGGAGGGAAAAGAGAGAGTTGAGGGAAAATAAGTAAAAGAGAGGCGAGGGGAAAGAGGGAAAAGAGAGCGTTCAGGGGAAAGAGGGAAAAGAGAGAGTTCATGGAAAAACGGCAACCAGGTAAAAGAGAGAGAATGGAAAAATAGAAAAAACAGACAGCCGAGGGGAATGTGGGAAAAGAGATGGTTGAGGGAAAATAAGTAAAAGAGACAAGCGAGGGGAAAGAGGGAAAAGAGAGAGTTGAGGGAATGCAGGGGAAAGAGACAGGCGAGTGAAAAGAGGGGAAAGAGAGAGTTCAGGGGAAAAGAGGGAAACCAGGGGAAAGAGACATGAGAGGGGAAAAGAGGGAAAGGAGACAAGCGAGGGAAAGGAGGGAAAAGAGCGAGTTGAGGGAAAAGAGGGAAACCAGGGAAGAGACACAGGCTAGGGGAAAGAGGGAAATGAGAGAGTTGAGGGAAAAGAGGGAAACCATGGAGAAGAGACAGGAAAAGGGGAAAGAGGGAAAAGAAAGAGTTGAGGGAAAGTAGGGAAAAAAGGTAAAAGAGACAAGCAAGGGAAAGGAGGGAAAAGAGAGTTGATGGAAAACAGGGAAAAGACACAGGTGTCAGCAAAGAGGGAAGAGAGAGTTGAGGGAAAAGAGGTGAGAGAGACAGGCGAGGGGAAAGAGGGAAGAGACCGTTAAAGGAAAAGAGGGAAACCAGGGAGAAGAGACGGGAAAGGGGAAAAGAGAGAGTTGAGGGAATACAGGGAAAGAGACAAGCGAGTGAAAAGAGGGAAAAGGGACTAGCGAGGGAAAGGAGGGAAAAGAGAGAGTTGAGGGAAAATAAGTAAAAGAGACAGGCGAGGGGAAAGAGGGAAAATAGAGCGTTCAGGGAAAAGAGGGAAACCAGGGAAAAGAGACATGAGGGGGGAAGATTGAAAAGAGGGAAACCAGGGAAAAGAGGGAAACCAGGGAAAAGAGACAGGAGGGGGGAAAAGAGGTAAAAGAGACAAGCTAGGGGAAGGAGGGAAAAGAGAGAGTTCGGGGAAAACAGGGAAAAGACACATGCAACGGCAAAGAGGGAAAAGAGAGTTGAGGGAAAAGAAGTAAAAGAGACAGGCGAGCGGGGAGAGTGAAAAGAGAGAGTTCAGGGAAAAGAGGGAAACCATGGAGAAGAGACAGGAAAAGGGGAAAGAGGGAAAAGAGAGAGTTGAGGGAAAATAGGGCAACCAGGGAAAAGAGACAGGCGAGGGAAAAGAGGGAAAAGAGAGAGTTCATGGAAAAAGGGCAACGAGGTAAAAGAGAGAGAATGGAAAAATAGAGAAAACAGACAGCCGAGGGGAATGTGGGAAAAGAGATGGGTGAGGGAAAATAAGTAAAAGAGACAAGCGAGGGGAAAGAGGGAAAAGAGAGAGTTGAGGGAAAAGAGGGAAACCATGGAGAAGAGACAGGAAAAGGGGAAAGAGGGAAAAGAAAGAGTTGAGGGAAAATAGGGAAAAAAGGTAAAAGAGACAAGCGAGGGAAAGGAGGGAAAAGAGAGAGTTGATGGAAAACAGGGAAAAGACACAGGTGTCAGCAAAGAGGGAAGAGAGAGTTGAGGGAAAAGAGGTGAGAGAGACAGGCGAGGGTAAAGAGGGAAAAGAGAGAGTTTGTGGAAAAGAAGGAAACCAGGGAAAAGAGACATGAGGGGGGAAGATTGAAAAGAGAGGGTTCAGGGAAAAGAGGGAAACCAGGGAAAAGAGACAGGCGAGGGGAAAAGAGGTAAAAGAGACAAGGTAGGGGAAGGAGGGAAAAGAGAGAGTTCGGGGAAAACAGGGAAAAGACACATGCAACGGCAAAGAGGGAAAAGAGAGTTGAGGGAAAAGAAGTAAAAGAGACAGGCGAGCGGGGAGAGTGAAGAGAGAGAGTTCAGGGGAAAGAGGGAAACCATGGAGAAGAGACAGGAAAAGGGGAAAGAGGGAAAAGAGAGAGTTCATGGAAAATAGGGCAACCAGGTAAAAGAGAGAGAATGGAAAAACAGAGAAAACAGACAGCCGAGGGGAATGTAGGAAAAGAGATGGTTGAGGGAAAATAAGTAAGAGAGACATGCGAGGGGAAAGAGGGAAAAGAGAGAGTTGAGGGAAAAGAGGGAAACCATGGAGAAGAGACAGGAAAAGGGGAAAGAGGGAAAAGAAAGAGTTCAGGGAAAATAGGGAAAAAAGGTAAAAGAGACAAGCAAGGGAAAGGAGGGAAAAGAGAGAGTTGACGGAAAACAGGTAAAAGACACCGGTGTCAGCAAAGAGGGAAGAGAGAGTTGAGGGAAAAGAGGTGAGAGAGACAGGCGAGGGGAAAGAGGGAAGAGACCGTTAAAGGAAAAGAGGGAAACCAGGGAGAAGAGACGGGAAAGGGGAAAAGAGAGAGTGGAGGGAATACAGGGAAAAGAGACAAGCGAGTGAAAAGAGGGAAAATGGACTAGCGAGGGAAAGGAGGGAAAAGAGAGAGTTGAGGGAAAATAAGTAAAAGAGACAGGCGAGGGGAAAGAGGGAAAATAGAGCGTTCAGGGAAAAGAGGGAAACCAGGGAAAAGAGACATGAGGGGGGAAGATTGAAAAGAGGGAAACCAGGGAAAAGAGGGAAACCAGGGAAAAGAGACAGGAGGGGGGAAAAGAGGTAAAAGAGACAAGCTAGGGGAAGGAGGGAAAAGAGAGAGTTCGGGGAAAACAGGGAAAAGACACATGCAACTGCAAAGAGGGAAAAGAGAGTTGAGGGAAAAGAAGTAAAAGAGACAGGCGAGGGGGGAGAGTGAAGAGAGAGAGTTCAGGGAAAAGAGGGAAACCATGGAGAAGAGACAGGAAAAGGGGAAAGAGGGAAAAGAGAGAGATGAGGGGAAATTGGGAAACCAGGGAAAAGAGACAGGCGAGGGAAAAGAGGGAAAAGAGAGAGTTCATGGAAAAAGGGCAACCAGGCAAAAGAGAGAGAATGGAAAAATAGAGAAAACAGACAGCCGAGGGGAATGTGGGAAAAGAGATGGTTGAGGGAAAATAAGCAAAAGAGACATGAGAGGGGAAAGAGGGAAAAGAGAGAGTTCAGGGAAAAGAGGGAAACCAGGGAAGAGACACAGGCGAGGGGAAAGAGGGAAATGAGAGAGTTGAGGGAAAAGAGGGAAAAGAGAGAGTTCATGGAAAAAGGGCAACCAGGTAAAAGAGAGAGAATGGAAAAATAGAGAAAACAGACAGCCGAGGGGAATGTGGGAAAAGAGATGGTTGAGGGAAAATAAGTAAAAGAGACAAGCGAGGGGAAAGAGGGAAAAGAGAGAGTTGAGGGAATGCAGGGGAAAGAGACAGGCGAGTGAAAAGAGGGGAAAGAGAGAGTTCAGGGGAAAAGAGGGAAACCAGGGGAAAGAGACATGAGAGGGGAAAAGAGGGAAAGGAGACAAGCGAGGGAAAGGAGGGAAAAGAGCGAGTTGAGGGAAAAGAGGGAAACCAGGGAAGAGACACAGGCTAGGGGAAAGAGGGAAATGAGAGAGTTGAGGGAAAAGAGGGAAAAGAGAGAGTTCATGGAAAAAGGGCAACCAGGTAAAAGAGAGAGAATGGAAAAATAGAGAAAACAGACAGCCGAGGGGAATGTGGGAAAAGAGATGGGTGAGGGAAAATAAGTAAAAGAGACAAGCGAGGGGAAAGAGGGAAAAGAGAGAGTTCAGGGGAAAAGAGGAAAACCAGGGAAGAGAGACATGAGAGGGGAAAGAGGGAAAAGAGAGAGTTCAGGGAAAAGAGGGAAACCAGGGAAGAGACACAGGCGAGGGGAAAGAGGGAAATGAGAGAGTTGAGGGAAAAGAGGGAAAAGAGAGAGTTCATGGAAAAAGGGCAACCAGGTAAAAGAGAGAGAATGGAAAAATAGAGAAAACAGACAGCCGAGGGGAATGTGGGAAAAGAGATGGTTGAGGGAAAATAAGTAAAAGAGACAAGCGAGGGGAAAGAGGGAAAAGAGAGAGTTGAGGGAATGCAGGGGAAAGAGACAGGCGAGTGAAAAGAGGGGAAAGAGAGAGTTCAGGGGAAAAGAGGGAAACCAGGGGAAAGAGACATGAGAGGGGAAAAGAGGGAAAGGAGACAAGCGAGGGAAAGGAGGGAAAAGAGCGAGTTGAGGGAAAAGAGGGAAACCAGGGAAGAGACACAGGCTAGGGGAAAGAGGGAAATGAGAGAGTTGAGGGAAAAGAGGGAAAAGAGAGAGTTCATGGAAAAAGGGCAACCAGGTAAAAGAGAGAGAATGGAAAAATAGAGAAAACAGGCAGCCGAGGGGAATGTGGGAAAAGAGATGGTTGAGGGAAAATAAGTAAAAGAGACAAGCGAGGGGAAAGAGGGAAAAGAGAGAGTTGAGGGAATGCAGAGGAAAGAGACAAGCGAGTGAAAAGAGGGGAAAGAGAGAGTTCAGGGGAAAAGAGGGAAACCAGGGGAAGGAGACATGAGAGGGGAAAAGAGGGAAAGGAGACAAGGGAGGGAAAGGAGGGAAAAGAGAGAGTTGAGGGAAAAGAGGGAAACCATGGAGAAGAGACAGGAAAAGGGGAAAGAGGGAAAAGAAAGAGTTGAGGGAAAATAGGGAAAAAAGGTAAAAGAGACAAGCGAGGGAAAGGAGGGAAAAGAGAGAGTTGATGGAAAACAGGGAAAAGACACAGGTGTCAGCAAAGAGGGAAGAGAGAGTTGAGGGAAAAGAGGTGAGAGAGACAGGCGAGGGTAAAGAGGGAAAAGAGAGAGTTTGTGGAAAAGAAGGAAACCAGGGAAAAGAGGCAGGTGTGGGAAAAGAGGTGAGAGAGAGACAGGCGAGGGGAAAGAGGGAAGAGACCGTTAAAGGAAAAGAGGGAAACCAGGGAGAAGAGACGGGAAAGGGGAAAAGAGAGAGTGGAGGGACTACAGGGAAAAGAGACAAGCGAGTGAAAAGAGGGAAAAGGGACTAGCGAGGGAAAGGAGGGAAAAGAGAGAGTTGAGGGAAAATAAGTAAAAGAGAGGCGAGGGGAAAGAGGGAAAAGAGAGCGTTCAGGGGAAAGAGGGAAAAGAGAGAGTTCATGGAAAAACGGCAACCAGGTAAAAGAGAGAGAATGGAAAAATAGAAAAAACAGACAGCCGAGGGGAATGTGGGAAAAGAGATGGTTGAGGGAAAATAAGTAAAAGAGACAAGCGAGGGGAAAGAGGGAAAAGAGAGAGTTGAGGGAATGCAGGGGAAAGAGACAGGCGAGTGAAAAGAGGGGAAAGAGAGAGTTCAGGGGAAAAGAGGGAAACCAGGGGAAAGAGACATGAGAGGGGAAAAGAGGGAAAGGAGACAAGCGAGGGAAAGGAGGGAAAAGAGCGAGTTGAGGGAAAAGAGGGAAACCAGGGAAGAGACACAGGCTAGGGGAAAGAGGGAAATGAGAGAGTTGAGGGAAAAGAGGGAAACCATGGAGAAGAGACAGGAAAAGGGGAAAGAGGGAAAAGAAAGAGTTGAGGGAAAGTAGGGAAAAAAGGTAAAAGAGACAAGCAAGGGAAAGGAGGGAAAAGAGAGTTGATGGAAAACAGGGAAAAGACACAGGTGTCAGCAAAGAGGGAAGAGAGAGTTGAGGGAAAAGAGGTGAGAGAGACAGGCGAGGGGAAAGAGGGAAGAGACCGTTAAAGGAAAAGAGGGAAACCAGGGAGAAGAGACGGGAAAGGGGAAAAGAGAGAGTTGAGGGAATACAGGGAAAGAGACAAGCGAGTGAAAAGAGGGAAAAGGGACTAGCGAGGGAAAGGAGGGAAAAGAGAGAGTTGAGGGAAAATAAGTAAAAGAGACAGGCGAGGGGAAAGAGGGAAAATAGAGCGTTCAGGGAAAAGAGGGAAACCAGGGAAAAGAGACATGAGGGGGGAAGATTGAAAAGAGGGAAACCAGGGAAAAGAGGGAAACCAGGGAAAAGAGACAGGAGGGGGGAAAAGAGGTAAAAGAGACAAGCTAGGGGAAGGAGGGAAAAGAGAGAGTTCGGGGAAAACAGGGAAAAGACACATGCAACGGCAAAGAGGGAAAACAGAGTTGAGGGAAAAGAAGTAAAAGAGACAGGCGAGCGGGGAGAGTGAAAAGAGAGAGTTCAGGGAAAAGAGGGAAACCATGGAGAAGAGACAGGAAAAGGGGAAAGAGGGAAAAGAGAGAGTTGAGGGAAAATAGGGCAACCAGGGAAAAGAGACAGGCGAGGGAAAAGAGGGAAAAGAGAGAGTTCATGGAAAAAGGGCAACGAGGTAAAAGAGAGAGAATGGAAAAATAGAGAAAACAGACAGCCGAGGGGAATGTGGGAAAAGAGATGGGTGAGGGAAAATAAGTAAAAGAGACAAGCGAGGGGAAAGAGGGAAAAGAGAGAGTTGAGGGAAAAGAGGGAAACCATGGAGAAGAGACAGGAAAAGGGGAAAGAGGGAAAAGAAAGAGTTGAGGGAAAATAGGGAAAAAAGGTAAAAGAGACAAGCGAGGGAAAGGAGGGAAAAGAGAGAGTTGATGGAAAACAGGGAAAAGACACAGGTGTCAGCAAAGAGGGAAGAGAGAGTTGAGGGAAAAGAGGTGAGAGAGACAGGCGAGGGTAAAGAGGGAAAAGAGAGAGTTTGTGGAAAAGAAGGAAACCAGGGAAAAGAGACATGAGGGGGGAAGATTGAAAAGAGAGGGTTCAGGGAAAAGAGGGAAACCAGGGAAAAGAGACAGGCGAGGGGAAAAGAGGTAAAAGAGACAAGGTAGGGGAAGGACGGAAAAGAGAGAGTTCGGGGAAAACAGGGAAAAGACACATGCAACGGCAAAGAGGGAAAAGAGAGTTGAGGGAAAAGAAGTAAAAGAGACAGGCGAGCGGGGAGAGTGAAGAGAGAGAGTTCAGGGAAAAGAGGGAAACCATGGAGAAGAGACAGGAAAAGGGGAAAGAGGGAAAAGAGAGAGTTCATGGAAAATAGGGCAACCAGGTAAAAGAGAGAGAATGGCAAAATAGAGAAAACAGACAGCCGAGGGGAATGTAGGAAAAGAGATGGTTGAGGGAAAATAAGTAAGAGAGACATGCGAGGGGAAAGAGGGAAAAGAGAGAGTTGAGGGAAAAGAGGGAAACCATGGAGAAGAGACAGGAAAAGGGGAAAGAGGGAAAAGAAAGAGTTCAGGGAAAATAGGGAAAAAAGGTAAAAGAGACAAGCAAGGGAAAGGAGGGAAAAGAGAGAGTTGACGGAAAACAGGTAAAAGACACCGGTGTCAGCAAAGAGGGAAGAGAGAGTTGAGGGAAAAGAGGTGAGAGAGACAGGCGAGGGGAAAGAGGGAAGAGACCGTTAAAGGAAAAGAGGGAAACCAGGGAGAAGAGACGGGAAAGGGGAAAAGAGAGAGTGGAGGGAATACAGGGAAAAGAGACAAGCGAGTGAAAAGAGGGAAAATGGACTAGCGAGGGAAAGGAGGGAAAAGAGAGAGTTGAGGGAAAATAAGTAAAAGAGACAGGCGAGGGGAAAGAGGGAAAATAGAGCGTTCAGGGAAAAGAGGGAAACCAGGGAAAAGAGACATGAGGGGGGAAGATTGAAAAGAGGGAAACCAGGGAAAAGAGGGAAACCAGGGAAAAGAGACAGGAGGGGGGAAAAGAGGTAAAAGAGACAAGCTAGGGGAAGGAGGGAAAAGAGAGAGTTCGGGGAAAACAGGGAAAAGACACATGCAACTGCAAAGAGGGAAAAGAGAGTTGAGGGAAAAGAAGTAAAAGAGACAGGCGAGGGGGGAGAGTGAAGAGAGAGAGTTCAGGGAAAAGAGGGAAACCATGGAGAAGAGACAGGAAAAGGGGAAAGAGGGAAAAGAGAGAGATGAGGGGAAATTGGGAAACCAGGGAAAAGAGACAGGCGAGGGAAAAGAGGGAAAAGAGAGAGTTCATGGAAAAAGGGCAACCAGGTAAAAGAGAGAGAATGGAAAAATAGAGAAAACAGACAGCCGAGGGGAATGTGGGAAAAGAGATGGTTGAGGGAAAATAAGCAAAAGAGACATGAGAGGGGAAAGAGGGAAAAGAGAGAGTTCAGGGAAAAGAGGGAAACCAGGGAAGAGACACAGGCGAGGGGAAAGAGGGAAATGAGAGAGTTGAGGGAAAAGAGGGAAAAGAGAGAGTTCATGGAAAAAGGGCAACCAGGTAAAAGAGAGAGAATGGAAAAATAGAGAAAACAGACAGCCGAGGGGAATGTGGGAAAAGAGATGGTTGAGGGAAAATAAGTAAAAGAGACAAGCGAGGGGAAAGAGGGAAAAGAGAGAGTTGAGGGAATGCAGGGGAAAGAGACAGGCGAGTGAAAAGAGGGGAAAGAGAGAGTTCAGGGGAAAAGAGGGAAACCAGGGGAAAGAGACATGAGAGGGGAAAAGAGGGAAAGGAGACAAGCGAGGGAAAGGAGGGAAAAGAGCGAGTTGAGGGAAAAGAGGGAAACCAGGGAAGAGACACAGGCTAGGGGAAAGAGGGAAATGAGAGAGTTGAGGGAAAAGAGGGAAAAGAGAGAGTTCATGGAAAAAGGGCAACCAGGTAAAAGAGAGAGAATGGAAAAATAGAGAAAACAGACAGCCGAGGGGAATGTGGGAAAAGAGATGGGTGAGGGAAAATAAGTAAAAGAGACAAGCGAGGGGAAAGAGGGAAAAGAGAGAGTTCAGGGGAAAAGAGGAAAACCAGGGAAGAGAGACATGAGAGGGGAAAGAGGGAAAAGAGAGAGTTCAGGGAAAAGAGGGAAACCAGGGAAGAGACACAGGCGAGGGGAAAGAGGGAAATGAGAGAGTTGAGGGAAAAGAGGGAAAAGAGAGAGTTCATGGAAAAAGGGCAACCAGGTAAAAGAGAGAGAATGGAAAAATAGAGAAAACAGGCAGCCGAGGGGAATGTGGGAAAAGAGATGGTTGAGGGAAAATAAGTAAAAGAGACAAGCGAGGGGAAAGAGGGAAAAGAGAGAGTTGAGGGAATGCAGAGGAAAGAGACAAGCGAGTGAAAAGAGGGGAAAGAGAGAGTTCAGGGGAAAAGAGGGAAACCAGGGGAAGGAGACATGAGAGGGGAAAAGAGGGAAAGGAGACAAGGGAGGGAAAGGAGGGAAAAGAGAGAGTTGAGGGAAAAGAGGGAAACCATGGAGAAGAGACAGGAAAAGGGGAAAGAGGGAAAAGAAAGAGTTGAGGGAAAATAGGGAAAAAAGGTAAAAGAGACAAGCGAGGGAAAGGAGGGAAAAGAGAGAGTTGATGGAAAACAGGGAAAAGACACAGGTGTCAGCAAAGAGGGAAGAGAGAGTTGAGGGAAAAGAGGTGAGAGAGACAGGCGAGGGTAAAGAGGGAAAAGAGAGAGTTTGTGGAAAAGAAGGAAACCAGGGAAAAGAGGCAGGTGTGGGAAAAGAGGTGAGAGAGAGACAGGCGAGGGGAAAGAGGGAAGAGACCGTTAAAGGAAAAGAGGGAAACCAGGGAGAAGAGACGGGAAAGGGGAAAAGAGAGAGTGGAGGGACTACAGGGAAAAGAGACAAGCGAGTGAAAAGAGGGAAAAGGGACTAGCGAGGGAAAGGAGGGAAAAGAGAGAGTTGAGGGAAAATAAGTAAAAGAGACAGGCGAGGGGAAAGAGGGAAAAGAGAGCGTTCAGGGGAAAGAGGGAAACCAGGGAAAAGAGACATGAGGGGGGAAGATTGAAAAGAGAGGGTTCAGGGAAAAGAGGGAAACCAGGGAAAAGAGACAGGCGAGGGGAAAAGAGGTAAAAGAGACAAGGTAGGGGAAGGAGGGAAAAGAGAGAGTTCGGGGAAAACGGGGAAAAGACACATGCAACGGCAAAGAGGGAAGAGAGAGTTGAGGGAAAAGAAGTAAAAGAGACAGGCGAGGGGGGAGAGTGAAAAGAGAGAGTTCAGGGAAAAGAGGGAAACCATGGAGAAGAGACAGGAAAAGGGGAAAGAGGGAAAAGAGAGAGTTCATGGAAAATAGGGCAACCAGGTAAAAGAGAGAGAATGGAAAAATAGAGAAAACAGACAGCCGAGGGGAATGTGGGAAAAGAGATGGGTGAGGGAAAATAAGTAAAAGAGACAAGCGAGGGGAAAGAGGGAAAAGAGAGAGTTGAGGGAATGCAGAGGAAAGAGACAAGCGAGTGAAAAGAGGGGACAGAGAGAGTTCAGGGGAAAAGAGGGAAACCAGGGGAAAGAGACATGAGAGTGGAAAAGAGGGAAAGGAGACAAGCGAGGGAAAGGAGGGAAAAGAGAGAGTTGAGGGAAAAGAGGGAAACCATGGAGAAGAGAGAGGAAAAGGGGAAAGAGGGAAAAGAAAGAGTTGAGGGAAAATAGGGAAAAAAGGTAAAAGAGACAAGCGAGGGAAAGGAGGGAAAAGAGAGAGTTGATGGAAAACAGGGAAAAGACACAGGTGTCAGCAAAGAGGGAAGAGAGAGTTGAGGGAAAAGAGGTGAGAGAGACAGGCGAGGGTAAAGAGGGAAAAGAGAGAGTTTGTGGAAAAGAAGGAAACCAGGGAAAAGAGGCAGGTGTGGGAAAAGAGGTGAGAGAGAGACAGGCGAGGGGAAAGAGGGAAGAGACCGTTAAAGGAAAAGAGGGAAACCAGGGAGAAGAGACGGGAAAGGGGAAAAGAGAGAGTGGAGGGACTACAGGGAAAAGAGACAAGCGAGTGAAAAGAGGGAAAAGGGAATAGCGAGGGAAAGGAGGGAAAAGAGAGAGTTGAGGGAAAATAAGTGAGAGAGACAGGCGAGGGGAAAGAGGGAAAAGAGAGCGTTCAGGGGAAAGAGGGAAACCAGGGAAAAGAGACAGGCGAGGGGAAAAGAGGTAAAAGAGACAAGGTAGGGGAAGGAGGGAAAAGAGAGAGTTCGGGGAAAACAGGGAAAAGACACATGCAACGGCAAAGAGGGAAAAGAGAGTTGAGGGAAAAGAAGTAAAAGAGACAGGCGAGGGGGGAGAGTGAAAAGAGAGAGTTCAGGGAAAAGAGGGAAACCATGGAGAAGAGACAGGAAAAGGGGAAAGAGGGAAAAGAGAGAGTTCATGGAAAATAGGGCAACCAGGTAAAAGAGAGAGAATGGAAAAATAGAGAAAACAGACAGCCGAGGGGAATGTGGGAAAAGAGATGGTTGAGGGAAAATAAGTAAAAGAGACATGCGAGGGGAAAGAGGGAAAAGAGAGAGTTGAGGGAAAATAAGTAAAAGAGACAGGCGAGGGGAAAGAGGGAAAATAGAGCGTTCAGGGAAAAGAGGGAAACCAGGGAAAAGAGACATGAGGGGGGAAGATTGAAAAGAGGGAAACCAGGGAAAAGAGGGAAACCAGGGAAAAGAGACAGGAGGGGGGAAAAGAGGTAAAAGAGGCAAGCTAGGGGAAGGAGGGAAAAGAGAGAGTTCGGGGAAAACAGAGAAAAGACACATGCAACTGCAAAGAGGGAAAAGAGAGTTGAGGGAAAAGAAGTAAAAGAGACAGGCGAGGGGGGAGAGTGAAAAGAGAGAGTTCAGGGAAAAGAGGGAAACCATGGAGAAGAGACAGGAAAAGGGGAAAGAGGGAAAAGAGAGAGATGAGGGGAAATTGGGAAACCAGGGAAAAGAGACAGGCGAGGGAAAAGAGGGAAAAGAGAGAGTTCATGGAAAAAGGGCAACCAGGTAAAAGAGAGAGAATGGAAAAATAGAGAAAACAGACAGCCGAGGGGAATGTGGGAAAAGAGATGGTTGAGGGAAAATAAGCAAAAGAGACATGAGAGGGGAAAGAGGGAAAAGAGAGAGTTCAGGGAAAAGAGGGAAACCAGGGAAGAGACACAGGCGAGGGGAAAGAGGGAAATGAGAGAGTTGAGGGAAAAGAGGGAAAAGAGAGAGTTCATGGAAAAAGGGCAACCAGGTAAAAGAGAGAGAATGGAAAAATAGAGAAAACAGGCAGCCGAGGGGAATGTGGGAAAAGAGATGGTTGAGGGAAAATAAGTAAAAGAGACAAGCGAGGGGAAAGAGGGAAAAGAGAGAGTTGAGGGAATGCAGAGGAAAGAGACAAGCGAGTGAAAAGAGGGGAAAGAGAGAGTTCAGGGGAAAAGAGGGAAACCAGGGGAAAGAGACATGAGAGGGGAAAAGAGGGAAAGGAGACAAGGGAGGGAAAGGAGGGAAAAGAGAGAGTTGAGGGAAAAGAGGGAAACCATGGAGAAGAGAGAGGAAAAGGGGAAAGAGGGAAAAGAAAGAGTTGAGGGAAAATAGGGAAAAAAGGTAAAAGAGACAAGCGAGGGAAAGGAGGGAAAAGAGAGAGTTGATGGAAAACAGGGAAAAGACACAGGTGTCAGCAAAGAGGGAAGAGAGAGTTGAGGGAAAAGAGGTGAGAGAGACAGGCGAGGGTAAAGAGGGAAAAGAGAGAGTTTGTGGAAAAGAAGGAAACCAGGGAAAAGAGGCAGGTGTGGGAAAAGAGGTGAGAGAGAGACAGGCGAGGGGAAAGAGGGAAGAGACCGTTAAAGGAAAAGAGGGAAACCAGGGAGAAGAGACGGGAAAGGGGAAAAGAGAGAGTGGAGGGAATACAGGGAAAAGAGACAAGCGAGTGAAAAGAGGGAAAAGGGACTAGCGAGGGAAAGGAGGGAAAAGAGAGAGTTGAGGGAAAATAAGTAAAAGAGAGGCGAGGGGAAAGAGGGAAAAGAGAGCGTTCAGGGGAAAGAGGGAAAAGAGAGAGTTCATGGAAATACGGCAACCAGGTAAAAGAGAGAGAATGGAAAAATAGAAAAAACAGACAGCCGAGGGGAATGTGGGAAAAGAGATGGTTGAGGGAAAATAAGTAAAAGAGACAAGCGAGGGGAAAGAGGGAAAAGAGAGAGTTGAGGGAATGCAGGGGAAAGAGACAGGCGAGTGAAAAGAGGGGAAAGAGAGAGTTCAGGGGAAAAGAGGGAAACCAGGGGAAAGAGACATGAGAGGGGAAAAGAGGGAAAGGAGACAAGCGAGGGAAAGGAGGGAAAAGAGCGAGTTGAGGGAAAAGAGGGAAACCAGGGAAGAGACACAGGCTAGGGGAAAGAGGGAAATGAGAGAGTTGAGGGAAAAGAGGGAAACCATGGAGAAGAGACAGGAAAAGGGGAAAGAGGGAAAAGAAAGAGTTGAGGGAAAGTAGGGAAAAAAGGTAAAAGAGACAAGCAAGGGAAAGGAGGGAAAAGAGAGTTGATGGAAAACAGGGAAAAGACACAGGTGTCAGCAAAGAGGGAAGAGAGAGTTGAGGGAAAAGAGGTGAGAGAGACAGGCGAGGGGAAAGAGGGAAGAGACCGTTAAAGGAAAAGAGGGAAACCAGGGAGAAGAGACGGGAAAGGGGAAAAGAGAGAGTTGAGGGAATACAGGGAAAGAGACAAGCGAGTGAAAAGAGGGAAAAGGGACTAGCGAGGGAAAGGAGGGAAAAGAGAGAGTTGAGGGAAAATAAGTAAAAGAGACAGGCGAGGGGAAAGAGGGAAAATAGAGCGTTCAGGGAAAAGAGGGAAACCAGGGAAAAGAGACATGAGGGGGGAAGATTGAAAAGAGGGAAACCAGGGAAAAGAGGGAAACCAGGGAAAAGAGACAGGAGGGGGGAAAAGAGGTAAAAGAGACAAGCTAGGGGAAGGAGGGAAAAGAGAGAGTTCGGGGAAAACAGGGAAAAGACACATGCAACGGCAAAGAGGGAAAAGAGAGTTGAGGGAAAAGAAGTAAAAGAGACAGGCGAGCGGGGAGAGTGAAAAGAGAGAGTTCAGGGAAAAGAGGGAAACCATGGAGAAGAGACAGGAAAAGGGGAAAGAGGGAAAAGAGAGAGTTGAGGGAAAATAGGGCAACCAGGGAAAAGAGACAGGCGAGGGAAAAGAGGGAAAAGAGAGAGTTCATGGAAAAAGGGCAACGAGGTAAAAGAGAGAGAATGGAAAAATAGAGAAAACAGACAGCCGAGGGGAATGTGGGAAAAGAGATGGGTGAGGGAAAATAAGTAAAAGAGACAAGCGAGGGGAAAGAGGGAAAAGAGAGAGTTCAGGGAAAAGAGGGAAACCAGGGAAGAGACACAGGCGAGGGGAAAGAGGGAAATGAGAGAGTTGAGGGAAAAGAGGGAAAAGAGAGAGTTCATGGAAAAAGGGCAACCAGGTAAAAGAGAGAGAATGGAAAAATAGAGAAAACAGACAGCCGAGGGGAATGTGGGAAAAGAGATGGTTGAGGGAAAATAAGTAAAAGAGACAAGCGAGGGGAAAGAGGGAAAAGAGAGAGTTGAGGGAATGCAGAGGAAAGAGACAAGCGAGTGAAAAGAGGGGAAAGAGAGAGTTCAGGGGAAAAGAGGGAAACCAGGGGAAGGAGACATGAGAGGGGAAAAGAGGGAAAGGAGACAAGGGAGGGAAAGGAGGGAAAAGAGAGAGTTGAGGGAAAAGAGGGAAACCATGGAGAAGAGACAGGAAAAGGGGAAAGAGGGAAAAGAAAGAGTTGAGGGAAAATAGGGAAAAAAGGTAAAAGAGACAAGCGAGGGAAAGGAGGGAAAAGAGAGAGTTGATGGAAAACAGGGAAAAGACACAGGTGTCAGCAAAGAGGGAAGAGAGAGTTGAGGGAAAAGAGGTGAGAGAGACAGGCGAGGGTAAAGAGGGAAAAGAGAGAGTTTGTGGAAAAGAAGGAAACCAGGGAAAAGAGACATGAGGGGGGAAGATTGAAAAGAGAGGGTTCAGGGAAAAGAGGGAAACCAGGGAAAAGAGACAGGCGAGGGGAAAAGAGGTAAAAGAGACAAGGTAGGGGAAGGAGGGAAAAGAGAGAGTTCGGGGAAAACAGGGAAAAGACACATGCAACGGCAAAGAGGGAAAAGAGAGTTGAGGGAAAAGAAGTAAAAGAGACAGGCGAGCGGGGAGAGTGAAGAGAGAGAGTTCAGGGAAAAGAGGGAAACCATGGAGAAGAGACAGGAAAAGGGGAAAGAGGGAAAAGAGAGAGTTCATGGAAAATAGGGCAACCAGGTAAAAGAGAGAGAATGGAAAAATAGAGAAAACAGACAGCCGAGGGGAATGTAGGAAAAGAGATGGTTGAGGGAAAATAAGTAAGAGAGACATGCGAGGGGAAAGAGGGAAAAGAGAGAGTTGAGGGAAAAGAGGGAAACCATGGAGAAGAGACAGGAAAAGGGGAAAGAGGGAAAAGAAAGAGTTCAGGGAAAATAGGGAAAAAAGGTAAAAGAGACAAGCAAGGGAAAGGAGGGAAAAGAGAGAGTTGACGGAAAACAGGTAAAAGACACCGGTGTCAGCAAAGAGGGAAGAGAGAGTTGAGGGAAAAGAGGTGAGAGAGACAGGCGAGGGGAAAGAGGGAAGAGACCGTTAAAGGAAAAGAGGGAAACCAGGGAGAAGAGACGGGAAAGGGGAAAAGAGAGAGTGGAGGGAATACAGGGAAAAGAGACAAGCGAGTGAAAAGAGGGAAAATGGACTAGCGAGGGAAAGGAGGGAAAAGAGAGAGTTGAGGGAAAATAAGTAAAAGAGACAGGCGAGGGGAAAGAGGGAAAATAGAGCGTTCAGGGAAAAGAGGGAAACCAGGGAAAAGAGACATGAGGGGGGAAGATTGAAAAGAGGGAAACCAGGGAAAAGAGGGAAACCAGGGAAAAGAGACAGGAGGGGGGAAAAGAGGTAAAAGAGACAAGCTAGGGGAAGGAGGGAAAAGAGAGAGTTCGGGGAAAACAGGGAAAAGACACATGCAACTGCAAAGAGGGAAAAGAGAGTTGAGGGAAAAGAAGTAAAAGAGACAGGCGAGGGGGGAGAGTGAAGAGAGAGAGTTCAGGGAAAAGAGGGAAACCATGGAGAAGAGACAGGAAAAGGGGAAAGAGGGAAAAGAGAGAGATGAGGGGAAATTGGGAAACCAGGGAAAAGAGACAGGCGAGGGAAAAGAGGGAAAAGAGAGAGTTCATGGAAAAAGGGCAACCAGGTAAAAGAGAGAGAATGGAAAAATAGAGAAAACAGACAGCCGAGGGGAATGTGGGAAAAGAGATGGTTGAGGGAAAATAAGCAAAAGAGACATGAGAGGGGAAAGAGGGAAAAGAGAGAGTTCAGGGAAAAGAGGGAAACCAGGGAAGAGACACAGGCGAGGGGAAAGAGGGAAATGAGAGAGTTGAGGGAAAAGAGGGAAAAGAGAGAGTTCATGGAAAAAGGGCAACCAGGTAAAAGAGAGAGAATGGAAAAATAGAGAAAACAGACAGCCGAGGGGAATGTGGGAAAAGAGATGGTTGAGGGAAAATAAGTAAAAGAGACAAGCGAGGGGAAAGAGGGAAAAGAGAGAGTTGAGGGAATGCAGGGGAAAGAGACAGGCGAGTGAAAAGAGGGGAAAGAGAGAGTTCAGGGGAAAAGAGGGAAACCAGGGGAAAGAGACATGAGAGGGGAAAAGAGGGAAAGGAGACAAGCGACGGAAAGGAGGGAAAAGAGCGAGTTGAGGGAAAAGAGGGAAACCAGGGAAGAGAGACAGGCTAGGGGAAAGAGGGAAATGAGAGAGTTGAGGGAAAAGAGGGAAAAGAGAGAGTTCATGGAAAAAGGGCAACCAGGTAAAAGAGAGAGAATGGAAAAATAGAGAAAACAGACAGCCGAGGGGAATGTGGGAAAAGAGATGGGTGAGGGAAAATAAGTAAAAGAGACAAGCGAGGGGAAAGAGGGAAAAGAGAGAGTTCAGGGGAAAAGAGGAAAACCAGGGAAGAGAGACATGAGAGGGGAAAGAGGGAAAAGAGAGAGTTCAGGGAAAAGAGGGAAACCAGGGAAGAGACACAGGCGAGGGGAAAGAGGGAAATGAGAGAGTTGAGGGAAAAGAGGGAAAAGAGAGAGTTCATGGAAAAAGGGCAACCAGGTAAAAGAGAGAGAATGGAAAAATAGAGAAAACAGACAGCCGAGGGGAATGTGGGAAAAGAGATGGTTGAGGGAAAATAAGTAAAAGAGACAAGCGAGGGGAAAGAGGGAAAAGAGAGAGTTGAGGGAATGCAGAGGAAAGAGACAAGCGAGTGAAAAGAGGGGAAAGAGAGAGTTCAGGGGAAAAGAGGGAAACCAGGGGAAGGAGACATGAGAGGGGAAAAGAGGGAAAGGAGACAAGGGAGGGAAAGGAGGGAAAAGAGAGAGTTGAGGGAAAAGAGGGAAACCATGGAGAAGAGACAGGAAAAGGGGAAAGAGGGAAAAGAAAGAGTTGAGGGAAAATAGGGAAAAAAGGTAAAAGAGACAAGCGAGGGAAAGGAGGGAAAAGAGAGAGTTGATGGAAAACAGGGAAAAGACACAGGTGTCAGCAAAGAGGGAAGAGAGAGTTGAGGGAAAAGAGGTGAGAGAGACAGGCGAGGGTAAAGAGGGAAAAGAGAGAGTTTGTGGAAAAGAAGGAAACCAGGGAAAAGAGGCAGGTGTGGGAAAAGAGGTGAGAGAGAGACAGGCGAGGGGAAAGAGGGAAGAGACCGTTAAAGGAAAAGAGGGAAACCAGGGAGAAGAGACGGGAAAGGGGAAAAGAGAGAGTGGAGGGACTACAGGGAAAAGAGACAAGCGAGTGAAAAGAGGGAAAAGGGACTAGCGAGGGAAAGGAGGGAAAAGAGAGAGTTGAGGGAAAATAAGTAAAAGAGACAGGCGAGGGGAAAGAGGGAAAAGAGAGCGTTCAGGGGAAAGAGGGAAACCAGGGAAAAGAGACATGAGGGGGGGAGATTGAAAAGAGAGGGTTCAGGGAAAAGAGGGAAACCAGGGAAAAGAGACAGGCGAGGGGAAAAGAGGTAAAAGAGACAAGGTAGGGGAAGGAGGGAAAAGAGAGAGTTCGGGGAAAACAGGGAAAAGACACATGCAACGGCAAAGAGGGAAAAGAGAGTTGAGGGAAAAGAAGTAAAAGAGACAGGCGAGGGGGGAGAGTGAAGAGAGAGAGTTCAGGGAAAAGAGGGAAACCATGGAGAAGAGACAGGAAAAGGGGAAAGAGGGAAAAGAGAGAGTTCATGGAAAATAGGGCAACCAGGTAAAAGAGAGAGAATGGAAAAATAGAGAAAACAGACAGCCGAGGGGAATGTGGGAAAAGAGATGGTTGAGGGAAAATAAGTAAGAGAGACATGCGAGGGGAAAGAGGGAAAAGAGAGAGTTGAGGGAAAAGAGGGAAACCATGGAGAAGAGACAGGAAAAGGGGAAAGAGGGAAAAGAAAGAGTTCAGGGAAAATAGGGAAAAAAGGTAAAAGAGACAAGCAAGGGAAAGGAGGGAAAAGAGAGAGTTGACGGAAAACAGGTAAAAGACACCGGTGTCAGCAAAGAGGGAAGAGAGAGTTGAGGGAAAAGAGGTGAGAGAGACAGGCGAGGGGAAAGAGGGAAGAGACCGTTAAAGGAAAAGAGGGAAACCAGGGAGAAGAGACGGGAAAGGGGAAAAGAGAGAGTGGAGGGAATACAGGGAAAAGAGACAAGCGAGTGAAAAGAGGGAAAATGGACTAGCGAGGGAAAGGAGGGAAAAGAGAGAGTTGAGGGAAAATAAGTAAAAGAGACAGGCGAGGGGAAAGAGGGAAAATAGAGCGTTCAGGGAAAAGAGGGAAACCAGGGAAAAGAGACATGAGGGGGGAAGATTGAAAAGAGGGAAACCAGGGAAAAGAGGGAAACCAGGGAAAAGAGACAGGAGGGGGGAAAAGAGGTAAAAGAGGCAAGCTAGGGGAAGGAGGGAAAAGAGAGAGTTCGGGGAAAACAGAGAAAAGACACATGCAACTGCAAAGAGGGAAAAGAGAGTTGAGGGAAAAGAAGTAAAAGAGACAGGCGAGGGGGGAGAGTGAAAAGAGAGAGTTCAGGGAAAAGAGGGAAACCATGGAGAAGAGACAGGAAAAGGGGAAAGAGGGAAAAGAGAGAGATGAGGGGAAATTGGGAAACCAGGGAAAAGAGACAGGCGAGGGAAAAGAGGGAAAAGAGAGAGTTCATGGAAAAAGGGCAACCAGGTAAAAGAGAGAGAATGGAAAAATAGAGAAAACAGACAGCCGAGGGGAATGTGGGAAAAGAGATGGTTGAGGGAAAATAAGCAAAAGAGACATGAGAGGGGAAAGAGGGAAAAGAGAGAGTTCAGGGAAAAGAGGGAAACCAGGGAAGAGACACAGGCGAGGGGAAAGAGGGAAATGAGAGAGTTGAGGGAAAAGAGGGAAAAGAGAGAGTTCATGGAAAAAGGGCAACCAGGTAAAAGAGAGAGAATGGAAAAATAGAGAAAACAGACAGCCGAGGGGAATGTGGGAAAAGAGATGGTTGAGGGAAAATAAGTAAAAGAGACAAGCGAGGGGAAAGAGGGAAAAGAGAGAGTTCAGGGGAAAAGAGGAAAACCAGGGAAGAGAGACATGAGAGGGGAAAGAGGGAAAAGATAGAGTTCAGGGAAAAGAGGGAAACCAGGGAAGAGACACAGGCGAGGGGAAAGAGGGAAATGAGAGAGTTGAGGGAAAAGAGGGAAAAGAGAGAGTTCATGGAAAAAGGGCAACCAGGTAAAAGAGAGAGAATGGAAAAATAGAGAAAACAGGCAGCCGAGGGGAATGTGGGAAAAGAGATGGTTGAGGGAAAATAAGTAAAAGAGACAAGCGAGGGGAAAGAGGGAAAAGAGAGAGTTGAGGGAATGCAGAGGAAAGAGACAAGCGAGTGAAAAGAGGGGAAAGAGAGAGTTCAGGGGAAAAGAGGGAAACCAGGGGAAGGAGACATGAGAGGGGAAAAGAGGGAAAGGAGACAAGGGAGGGAAAGGAGGGAAAAGAGAGAGTTGAGGGAAAAGAGGGAAACCATGGAGAAGAGACAGGAAAAGGGGAAAGAGGGAAAAGAAAGAGTTGAGGGAAAATAGGGAAAAAAGGTAAAAGAGACAAGCGAGGGAAAGGAGGGAAAAGAGAGAGTTGATGGAAAACAGGGAAAAGACACAGGTGTCAGCAAAGAGGGAAGAGAGAGTTGAGGGAAAAGAGGTGAGAGAGACAGGCGAGGGTAAAGAGGGAAAAGAGAGAGTTTGTGGAAAAGAAGGAAACCAGGGAAAAGAGGCAGGTGTGGGAAAAGAGGTGAGAGAGAGACAGGCGAGGGGAAAGAGGGAAGAGACCGTTAAAGGAAAAGAGGGAAACCAGGGAGAAGAGACGGGAAAGGGGAAAAGAGAGAGTGGAGGGACTACAGGGAAAAGAGACAAGCGAGTGAAAAGAGGGAAAAGGGACTAGCGAGGGAAAGGAGGGAAAAGAGAGAGTTGAGGGAAAATAAGTAAAAGAGACAGGCGAGGGGAAAGAGGGAAAAGAGAGCGTTCAGGGGAAAGAGGGAAACCAGGGAAAAGAGACATGAGGGGGGGAGATTGAAAAGAGAGGGTTCAGGGAAAAGAGGGAAACCAGGGAAAAGAGACAGGCGAGGGGAAAAGAGGTAAAAGAGACAAGGTAGGGGAAGGAGGGAAAAGAGAGAGTTCGGGGAAAACAGGGAAAAGACACATGCAACGGCAAAGAGGGAAAAGAGAGTTGAGGGAAAAGAAGTAAAAGAGACAGGCGAGGGGGGAGAGTGAAGAGAGAGAGTTCAGGGAAAAGAGGGAAACCATGGAGAAGAGACAGGAAAAGGGGAAAGAGGGAAAAGAGAGAGTTCATGGAAAATAGGGCAACCAGGTAAAAGAGAGAGAATGGAAAAATAGAGAAAACAGACAGCCGAGGGGAATGTGGGAAAAGAGATGGTTGAGGGAAAATAAGTAAGAGAGACATGCGAGGGGAAAGAGGGAAAAGAGAGAGTTGAGGGAAAAGAGGGAAACCATGGAGAAGAGACAGGAAAAGGGGAAAGAGGGAAAAGAAAGAGTTGAGGGAAAATAGGGAAAAAAGGTAAAAGAGACAAGCAAGGGAAAGGAGGGAAAAGAGAGAGTTGACGGAAAACAGGTAAAAGACACCGGTGTCAGCAAAGAGGGAAGAGAGAGTTGAGGGAAAAGAGGTGAGAGAGACAGGCGAGGGGAAAGAGGGAAGAGACCGTTAAAGGAAAAGAGGGAAACCAGGGAGAAGAGATGGGAAAGGGGAAAAGAGAGAGTGGAGGGAATACAGGGAAAAGAGACAAGCGAGTGAAAAGAGGGAAAATGGACTAGCGAGGGAAAGGAGGGAAAAGAGAGAGTTGAGGGAAAATAAGTAAAAGAGACAGGCGAGGGGAAAGAGGGAAAATAGAGCGTTCAGGGAAAAGAGGGAAACCAGGGAAAAGAGACATGAGGGGGGAAGATTGAAAAGAGGGAAACCAGGGAAAAGAGGGAAACCAGGGAAAAGAGACAGGAGGGGGGAAAAGAGGTAAAAGAGGCAAGCTAGGGGAAGGAGGGAAAAGAGAGAGTTCGGGGAAAACAGAGAAAAGACACATGCAACGGCAAAGAGGGAAAACAGAGTTGAGGGAAAAGAAGTAAAAGAGACAGGCGAGGGGGGAGAGTGAAAAGAGAGAGTTCAGGGAAAAGAGGGAAACCATGGAGAAGAGACAGGAAAAGGGGAAAGAGGGAAAAGAGAGAGTTGAGGGAAAAGAGGGAAAAGAGAGAGTTCATGGAAAAAGGGCAACCAGGTAAAAGAGAGAGAATGGAAAAATAGAGAAAACAGACAGCCGAGGGGAATGTGGGAAAAGAGATGGGTGAGGGAAAATAAGTAAAAGAGACAAGCGAGGGGAAAGAGGGAAAAGAGAGAGTTGAGGGAATGCAGGGGAAGAGACAAGCGAGTGAAAAGAGGGGACAGAGAGAGTTCAGGGGAAAAGAGGGAAACCGGGGAAAGAGACATGAGAGGGGAAAAGAGGGAAAGGAGACAAGGGAGGGAAAGGAGGGAAAAGAGAGAGTTGAGGGAAAAGAGGGAAACCATAGAGAAGAGACAGGAAAAGGGGAAAGAGGGAAAAGAAAGAGTTGAGGGAAAATAGGGAAAAAAGGTAAAAGAGACAAGCGAGGGAAAGGAGGGAAAAGAGAGAGTTGATGGAAAACAGGGAAAAGACACAGGTGTCAGCAGAGAGGGAAGAGAGAGTTGAGGGAAAAGAGGTGAGAGAGACAGGCGAGGGTAAAGAGGGAAAAGAGAGAGTTTGTGGAAAAGAAGGAAACCAGGGAAAAGAGGCAGGTGTGGGAAAAGAGGTGAGAGAGAGACAGGCGAGGGGAAAGAGGGAAGAGACCGTTAAAGGAAAAGAGGGAAACCAGGGAGAAGAGACGGGAAAGGGGAAAAGAGAGAGTGGAGGGAATACAGGGAAAAGAGACAAGCGAGTGAAAAGAGGGAAAAGGGACTAGCGAGGGAAAGGAGGGAAAAGAGAGAGTTGAGGGAAAATAAGTAAGAGAGACAGGCGAGGGGAAAGAGGGAAAATAGAGCGTTCAGGGGAAAGAGGGAAACCAGGGAAAAGAGACATGAGGGGGGAAGATTGAAAAGAGAGGGTTCAGGGAAAAGAGGGAAACCAGGGAAAAGAGACAGGCGAGGGGAAAAGAGGTAAAAGAGACAAGGTAGGGGAAGGAGGGAAAAGAGAGAGTTCGGGGAAAACGGGGAAAAGACACATGCAACGGCAAAGAGGGAAGAGAGAGTTGAGGGAAAAGAAGTAAAAGAGACAGGCGAGGGGGGAGAGTGAAAAGAGAGAGTTCAGGGAAAAGAGGGAAACCATGGAGAAGAGACAGGAAAAGGGGAAAGAGGGAAAAGAGAGAGTTCATGGAAAATAGGGCAACCAGGTAAAAGAGAGAGAATGGAAAAATGGAGAAAACAGACAGCCGAGGGGAATGTGGGAAAAGAGATGGTTGAGGGAAAATAAGTAAAAGAGACAAGCGAGGGGGAAGAGGGAAAAGAGAGAGTTGAGGGAATGCAGGGGAAAGAGACAAGCGAGTGAAAAGAGGGGACAGAGAGACTTCGGGGAAAAGAGGGAAACCGGGGAAAGAGACATGAGAGGGGAAAAGAGGGAAAGGAGACAAGCGAGGGAAAGGAGGGAAAAGAGAGAGTTGAGGGCAAATAAGTAAAAGAGACAGGCGAGGGGAAAGAGGGAAAATAGAGCGTTCAGGGAAAAGAGGGAAACCAGGGAAAAGAGACATGAGGGGGGAAGATTGAAAAGAGGGAAACCAGGGAAAAGAGGGAAACCAGGGAAAAGAGACAGGAGGGGGGAAAAGAGGTAAAAGAGACAAGCTAGGGGAAGGAGGGAAAAGAGAGAGTTCGGGGAAAACAGAGAAAAGACACATGCAACGGAAAAGAGGGAAAAGAGAGTTGAGGGAAAAGAAGTAAAAGAGACAGGCGAGGGGGGAGAGTGAAAAGAGAGAGTTCAGGGAAAAGAGGGAAACCATGGAGAAGAGACAGGAAAAGGGGAAAGAGGGAAAAGAGAGAGTTGAGGGAAAATAGGGAAACCAGGGAAAAGAGACAGGCGAGGGAAAAGAGGGAAAAGAGAGAGTTGAGGGAATGCAGGGAAAAGAGACAAGCGAGGGAAAAGAGGGGAAAGAGAGAGTTCAGGGGAAAAGAGGGAAACCAGGGGAAAGAGACATGAGAGGGGAAAAGAGGGAAAGGAGACAAGCGAGGGAAAGGAGGGAAAAGAGAGAGTTGAGGGAAAAGAGGGAAAAAAGGTTAAAGAGAAGCGAGGGAAAGGAGGGAAAAGAGAGAGTTGATGGAAAACAGGGAAAAGACACAGGTGTCAGCAAAGAGGGAAGAGAGAGTTGAGGGAAAAGAGGTGAGAGAGACAGGCGAGGGTAAAGAGGGAAAAGAGAGAGTTTGTGGAAAAGAAGGAAACCAGGGAAAAGAGGTAGGTGTGGGAAAAGAGGTGAGAGAGAGACAGGCGAGGGGAAAGAGGGAAGAGACCGTTAAAGGAAAAGAGGGAAACCAGGGAGAAGAGACGGGAAAGGGGAAAAGAGAGAGTGGAGGGACTACAGGGAAAAGAGACAAGCGAGTGAAAAGAGGGAAAAGGGACTAGCGAGGGAAAGGAGGGAAAAGAGAGAGTTGAGGGAAAATAAGTAAAAGAGACAGGCGAGGGGAAAGAGGGAAAATAGAGCGTTCAGGGAAAAGAGGGAAACCAGGGAAAAGAGACATGAGGGGGGAAGATTGAAAAGAGGGAAACCAGGGAAAAGAGGGAAACCAGGGAAAAGAGACAGGCGGGGGGAAAAGAGGTAAAAAAGACAAGCTAGGGGAAGGAGGGAAAAGAGAGAGTTCGGGGAAAACAGAGAAAAGACACATGCAACGGCAAAGAGGGAAAACAGAGTTGAGGGAAAAGAAGTAAAAGAGACAGGCGAGGGGGGAGAGTGAAAAGAGAGAGTTCAGGGAAAAGAGGGAAACCATGGAGAAGAGACAGGAAAAGGGGAAAGAGGGAAAAGAGAGAGTTGAGGGAAAAGAGGGAAAAGAGAGAGTTCATGGAAAAAGGGCAACCAGGTAAAAGAGAGAGAATGGAAAAATAGAGAAAACAGACAGCCGAGGGGAATGTGGGAAAAGAGATGGGTGAGGGAAAATAAGTAAAAGAGACAAGCGAGGGGAAAGAGGGAAAAGAGAGAGTTGAGGGAATGCAGGGGAAGAGACAAGCGAGTGAAAAGAGGGGACAGAGAGAGTTCAGGGGAAAAGAGGGAAACCGGGGAAAGAGACATGAGAGGGGGAAAGAGGGAAAGGAGACAAGCGAGGGGGAAGAGGGAAAAGAGAGAGTTGAGGGAAAAGAGGGAAACCATGGAGAAGAGACAGGAAAAGGGGAAAGAGGGAAAAGAAAGAGTTGAGGGAAAGTAGGGAAAAAAGGTAAAAGAGACAAGCAAGGGAAAGGAGGGAAAAGAGAGTTGATGGAAAACAGGGAAAAGACACAGGTGTCAGCAAAGAGGGAAGAGAGAGTTGAGGGAAAAGAGGTGAGAGAGACAGGCGAGGGGAAAGAGGGAAGAGACCGTTAAAGGAAAAGAGGGAAACCAGGGAGAAGAGACGGGAAAGGGGAAAAGAGAGAGTTGAGGGAATACAGGGAAAGAGACAAGCGAGTGAAAAGAGGGAAAAGGGACTAGCGAGGGAAAGGAAGGAAAAGAGAGAGTTGAGGGAAAATAAGTAAAAGAGACAGGCGAGGGGAAAGAGGGAAAATAGAGCGTTCAGGGAAAAGAGGGAAACCAGGGAAAAGAGACATGAGGGGGGAAGATTGAAAAGAGGGAAACCAGGGAAAAGAGGGAAACCAGGGAAAAGAGACAGGAGGGGGGAAAAGAGGTAAAAGAGACAAGCTAGGGGAAGGAGGGAAAAGAGAGAGTTCGGGGAAAACAGGGAAAAGACACATGCAACGGCAAAGAGGGAAAAGAGAGTTGAGGGAAAAGAAGTAAAAGAGACAGGCGAGGGGGGAGAGTGAAAAGAGAGAGTTCAGGGAAAAGAGGGAAACCATGGAGAAGAGACAGGAAAAGGGGAAAGAGGGAAAAGAGAGAGTTGAGGGAAAATAGGGAAACCAGGGAAAAGAGACAGGCGAGGGAAAAGAGGGAAAAGAGAGAGTTCATGGAAAAAGGGCAACCAGGTAAAAGAGAGAGAACGGAAAAATAGAGAAAACAGACAGCCGAGGGGAATGTGGGAAAAGAGATGGGTGAGGGAAAATAAGTAAAAGAGACAAGCGAGGGGAAAGAGGGAAAAGAGAGAGTTGAGGGAATGCAGGGGAAGAGACAAGCGAGTGAAAAGAGGGGACAGAGAGAGTTCAGGGGAAAAGAGGGAAACCGGGGAAAGAGACATGAGAGGGGAAAAGAGGGAAAGGAGACAAGGGAGGGAAAGGAGGGAAAAGAGAGAGTTGAGGGAAAAGAGGGAAACCATAGAGAAGAGACAGGAAAAGGGGAAAGAGGGAAAAGAAAGAGTTGAGGGAAAATAGGGAAAAAAGGTAAAAGAGACAAGCGAGGGAAAGGAGGGAAAAGAGAGAGTTGATGGAAAACAGGGAAAAGACACAGGTGTCAGCAGAGAGGGAAGAGAGAGTTGAGGGAAAAGAGGTGAGAGAGACAGGCGAGGGTAAAGAGGGAAAAGAGAGAGTTTGTGGAAAAGAAGGAAACCAGGGAAAAGAGGCAGGTGTGGGAAAAGAGGTGAGAGAGAGACAGGCGAGGGGAAAGAGGGAAGAGACCGTTAAAGGAAAAGAGGGAAACCAGGGAGAAGAGACGGGAAAGGGGAAAAGAGAGAGTGGAGGGAATACAGGGAAAAGAGACAAGCGAGTGAAAAGAGGGAAAAGGGACTAGCGAGGGAAAGGAGGGAAAAGAGAGAGTTGAGGGAAAATAAGTAAGAGAGACAGGCGAGGGGAAAGAGGGAAAATAGAGCGTTCAGGGGAAAGAGGGAAACCAGGGAAAAGAGACATGAGGGGGGAAGATTGAAAAGAGAGGGTTCAGGGAAAAGAGGGAAACCAGGGAAAAGAGACAGGCGAGGGGAAAAGAGGTAAAAGAGACAAGGTAGGGGAAGGAGGGAAAAGAGAGAGTTCGGGGAAAACGGGGAAAAGACACATGCAACGGCAAAGAGGGAAGAGAGAGTTGAGGGAAAAGAAGTAAAAGAGACAGGCGAGGGGGGAGAGTGAAAAGAGAGAGTTCAGGGAAAAGAGGGAAACCATGGAGAAGAGACAGGAAAAGGGGAAAGAGGGAAAAGAGAGAGTTCATGGAAAATAGGGCAACCAGGTAAAAGAGAGAGAATGGAAAAATGGAGAAAACAGACAGCCGAGGGGAATGTGGGAAAAGAGATGGTTGAGGGAAAATAAGTAAAAGAGACAAGCGAGGGGGAAGAGGGAAAAGAGAGAGTTGAGGGAATGCAGGGGAAAGAGACAAGCGAGTGAAAAGAGGGGACAGAGAGACTTCGGGGAAAAGAGGGAAACCGGGGAAAGAGACATGAGAGGGGAAAAGAGGGAAAGGAGACAAGCGAGGGAAAGGAGGGAAAAGAGAGAGTTGAGGGCAAATAAGTAAAAGAGACAGGCGAGGGGAAAGAGGGAAAATAGAGCGTTCAGGGAAAAGAGGGAAACCAGGGAAAAGAGACATGAGGGGGGAAGATTGAAAAGAGGGAAACCAGGGAAAAGAGGGAAACCAGGGAAAAGAGACAGGAGGGGGGAAAAGAGGTAAAAGAGACAAGCTAGGGGAAGGAGGGAAAAGAGAGAGTTCGGGGAAAACAGAGAAAAGACACATGCAACGGAAAAGAGGGAAAAGAGAGTTGAGGGAAAAGAAGTAAAAGAGACAGGCGAGGGGGGAGAGTGAAAAGAGAGAGTTCAGGGAAAAGAGGGAAACCATGGAGAAGAGACAGGAAAAGGGGAAAGAGGGAAAAGAGAGAGTTGAGGGAAAATAGGGAAACCAGGGAAAAGAGACAGGCGAGGGAAAAGAGGGAAAAGAGAGAGTTGAGGGAATGCAGGGAAAAGAGACAAGCGAGGGAAAAGAGGGGAAAGAGAGAGTTCAGGGGAAAAGAGGGAAACCAGGGGAAAGAGACATGAGAGGGGAAAAGAGGGAAAGGAGACAAGCGAGGGAAAGGAGGGAAAAGAGAGAGTTGAGGGAAAAGAGGGAAAAAAGGTTAAAGAGAAGCGAGGGAAAGGAGGGAAAAGAGAGAGTTGATGGAAAACAGGGAAAAGACACAGGTGTCAGCAAAGAGGGAAGAGAGAGTTGAGGGAAAAGAGGTGAGAGAGACAGGCGAGGGTAAAGAGGGAAAAGAGAGAGTTTGTGGAAAAGAAGGAAACCAGGGAAAAGAGGTAGGTGTGGGAAAAGAGGTGAGAGAGAGACAGGCGAGGGGAAAGAGGGAAGAGACCGTTAAAGGAAAAGAGGGAAACCAGGGAGAAGAGACGGGAAAGGGGAAAAGAGAGAGTGGAGGGACTACAGGGAAAAGAGACAAGCGAGTGAAAAGAGGGAAAAGGGACTAGCGAGGGAAAGGAGGGAAAAGAGAGAGTTGAGGGAAAATAAGTAAAAGAGACAGGCGAGGGGAAAGAGGGAAAATAGAGCGTTCAGGGAAAAGAGGGAAACCAGGGAAAAGAGACATGAGGGGGGAAGATTGAAAAGAGGGAAACCAGGGAAAAGAGGGAAACCAGGGAAAAGAGACAGGCGGGGGGAAAAGAGGTAAAAAAGACAAGCTAGGGGAAGGAGGGAAAAGAGAGAGTTCGGGGAAAACAGAGAAAAGACACATGCAACGGCAAAGAGGGAAAACAGAGTTGAGGGAAAAGAAGTAAAAGAGACAGGCGAGGGGGGAGAGTGAAAAGAGAGAGTTCAGGGAAAAGAGGGAAACCATGGAGAAGAGACAGGAAAAGGGGAAAGAGGGAAAAGAGAGAGTTGAGGGAAAAGAGGGAAAAGAGAGAGTTCATGGAAAAAGGGCAACCAGGTAAAAGAGAGAGAATGGAAAAATAGAGAAAACAGACAGCCGAGGGGAATGTGGGAAAAGAGATGGGTGAGGGAAAATAAGTAAAAGAGACAAGCGAGGGGAAAGAGGGAAAAGAGAGAGTTGAGGGAATGCAGGGGAAGAGACAAGCGAGTGAAAAGAGGGGACAGAGAGAGTTCAGGGGAAAAGAGGGAAACCGGGGAAAGAGACATGAGAGGGGGAAAGAGGGAAAGGAGACAAGCGAGGGGGAAGAGGGAAAAGAGAGAGTTGAGGGAAAAGAGGGAAACCATGGAGAAGAGACAGGAAAAGGGGAAAGAGGGAAAAGAAAGAGTTGAGGGAAAGTAGGGAAAAAAGGTAAAAGAGACAAGCAAGGGAAAGGAGGGAAAAGAGAGTTGATGGAAAACAGGGAAAAGACACAGGTGTCAGCAAAGAGGGAAGAGAGAGTTGAGGGAAAAGAGGTGAGAGAGACAGGCGAGGGGAAAGAGGGAAGAGACCGTTAAAGGAAAAGAGGGAAACCAGGGAGAAGAGACGGGAAAGGGGAAAAGAGAGAGTTGAGGGAATACAGGGAAAGAGACAAGCGAGTGAAAAGAGGGAAAAGGGACTAGCGAGGGAAAGGAAGGAAAAGAGAGAGTTGAGGGAAAATAAGTAAAAGAGACAGGCGAGGGGAAAGAGGGAAAATAGAGCGTTCAGGGAAAAGAGGGAAACCAGGGAAAAGAGACATGAGGGGGGAAGATTGAAAAGAGGGAAACCAGGGAAAAGAGGGAAACCAGGGAAAAGAGACAGGAGGGGGGAAAAGAGGTAAAAGAGACAAGCTAGGGGAAGGAGGGAAAAGAGAGAGTTCGGGGAAAACAGGGAAAAGACACATGCAACGGCAAAGAGGGAAAAGAGAGTTGAGGGAAAAGAAGTAAAAGAGACAGGCGAGGGGGGAGAGTGAAAAGAGAGAGTTCAGGGAAAAGAGGGAAACCATGGAGAAGAGACAGGAAAAGGGGAAAGAGGGAAAAGAGAGAGTTGAGGGAAAATAGGGAAACCAGGGAAAAGAGACAGGCGAGGGAAAAGAGGGAAAAGAGAGAGTTCATGGAAAAAGGGCAACCAGGTAAAAGAGAGAGAACGGAAAAATAGAGAAAACAGACAGCCGAGGGGAATGTGGGAAAAGAGATGGGTGAGGGAAAATAAGTAAAAGAGACAAGCGAGGGGAAAGAGGGAAAAGAGAGAGTTGAGGGAAAAGAGGGAAACCATGGAGAAGAGACAGGAAAAGGGGAAAGAGGGAAAAGAAAGAGTTGAGGGAAAATAGGGAAAAAAGGTAAAAGAGACAAGCGAGGGAAAGGAGGGAAAAGAGAGAGTTGATGGAAAACAGGGAAAAGACACAGGTGTCAGCAAAGAGGGAAGAGAGAGTTGAGGGAAAAGAGGTGAGAGAGACAGGCGAGGGTAAAGAGGGAAAAGAGAGAGTTTGTGGAAAAGAAGGAAACCAGGGAAAAGAGGCAGGTGTGGGAAAAGAGGTGAGAGAGAGACAGGCGAGGGGAAAGAGGGAAGAGACCGTTAAAGGAAAAGAGGGAAACCAGGGAGAAGAGACGGGAAAGGGGAAAAGAGAGAGTGGAGGGACTACAGGGAAAAGAGACAAGCGAGTGAAAAGAGGGAAAAGGGACTAGCGAGGGAAAGGAGGGAAAAGAGAGAGTTGAGGGAAAATAAGTAAGAGAGACAGGCGAGGGGAAAGAGGGAAAAGAGAGCGTTCAGGGGAAAGAGGGAAACCAGGGAAAAGAGACATGAGGGGGGAAGATTGAAAAGAGAGGGTTCAGGGAAAAGAGGGAAACCAGGGAAAAGAGACAGGCGAGGGGAAAAGAGGTAAAAGAGACAAGCTAGGGGAAGGAGGGAAAAGAGAGAGTTCGGGGAAAACAGGGAAAAGACACATGCAACGGCAAAGAGGGAAAAGAGAGTTGAGGGAAAAGAAGTAAAAGAGACAGGCGAGGGGGGAGAGTGAAAAGAGAGAGTTCAGGGAAAAGAGGGAAACCATGGAGAAGAGACAGGAAAAGGGGAAAGAGGGAAAAGAGAGAGTTCATGGAAAATAGGGCAACCAGGTAAAAGAGAGAGAATGGAAAAATAGAGAAAACAGACAGCCGAGGGGAATGTGGGAAAAGAGATGGTTGAGGGAAAATAAGTAAAAGAGACAAGCGAGGGGAAAGAGGGAAAAGAGAGCGTTGAGGGAATGCAGGGGAAAGAGACAAGCGAGTGAAAAGAGGGGAAAGAGAGAGTTCAGGGGAAAAGAGGGAAACCAGGGGAAAGAGACATGAGAGGGGAAAAGAGGGAAAGGAGACAAGCGAGGGAAAGGAGGGAAAAGAGAGAGTTGAGGGAAAATAAGTAAAAGAGACAGGCGAGGGGAAAGAGGGAAAAGAGAGCGTTCAGGGAAAAGAGGGAAACCAGGGAAAAGAGACATGAGGGGGGAAGATTGAAAAGAGGGAAACCAGGGAAAAGAGGGAAACCAGGGAAAAGAGACAGGCGAGGGGAAAAGAGGGAAAAGAGGCAAGCTAGGGGAAGGAGGGAAAAGAGAGAGTTCGGGGAAAACAGAGAAAAGACACATGCAACGGCAAAGAGGGAAAAGAGAGTTGAGGGAAAAGAGGGAAACCAGGGAAGAGACACAGGCGAGGGGAAAGAGGGAAAAGAGAGAGTTCATGGAAAAAAGGCAACCAGGTAAAAGAGAGAGAATGGAAAAATAGAGAAAACAGACAGCCGAGGGGAATGTGGGAAAAGAGATGGTTGAGGGAAAATAAGCAAAAGAGACAAGCGAGGGGAAAGAGGGAAAAGAGAGAGTTCAGGGGAAAAGAGGAAAACCAGGGAAGAGAGACATGAGAGGGGAAAGAGGGAAAAGAGAGAGTTCAGGGAAAAGAGGGAAACCAGGGAAGAGACACAGGCGAGGGGAAAGAGGGAAATGAGAGAGTTGAGGGAAAAGAGGGAAAAGAGAGAGTTCATGGAAAAAGGGCAACCAGGTAAAAGAGAGAGAATGGAAAAATAGAGAAAACAGACAGCCGAGGGGAATGTGGGAAAAGAGATGGTTGAGGGAAAATAAGTAAAAGAGACAAGCGAGGGGAAAGAGGGAAAAGAGAGAGTTGAGGGAACGCAGGGGAAAGAGACAAGCGAGTGAAAAGAGGGGAAAGAGAGAGTTCAGGGGAAAAGAGGGAAACCAGGGGAAAGAGACATGAGAGGGGAAAAGAGGGAAAGGAGACAAGGGAGGGAAAGGAGGGAAAAGAGAGAGTTGAGGGAAAAGAGGGAAACCATGGAGAAGAGACAGGAAAAGGGGAAAGAGGGAAAAGAAAGAGTTGAGGGAAAATAGGGAAAAAAGGTAAAAGAGACAAGCGAGGGAAAGGAGGGAAAAGAGAGAGTTGATGGAAAACAGGGAAAAGACACAGGTGTCAGCAAAGAGGGAAGAGAGAGTTGAGGGAAAAGAGGTGAGAGAGACAGGCGAGGGTAAAGAGGGAAAAGAGAGAGTTTGTGGAAAAGAAGGAAACCAGGGAAAAGAGGCAGGTGTGGGAAAAGAGGTGAGAGAGAGACAGGCGAGGGGAAAGAGGGAAGAGACCGTTAAAGGAAAAGAGGGAAACCAGGGAGAAGAGACGGGAAAGGGGAAAAGAGAGAGTGGAGGGACTACAGGGAAAAGAGACAAGCGAGTGAAAAGAGGGAAAAGGGACTAGCGAGGGAAAGGAGGGAAAAGAGAGAGTTGAGGGAAAATAAGTAAGAGAGACAGGCGAGGGGAAAGAGGGAAAATAGAGCGTTCAGGGGAAAGAGGGAAACCAGGGAAAAGAGACATGAGGGGGGAAGATTGAAAAGAGAGGGTTCAGGGAAAAGAGGGAAACCAGGGAAAAGAGACAGGCGAGGGGAAAAGAGGTAAAAGAGACAAGGTAGGGGAAGGAGGGAAAAGAGAGAGTTCGGGGAAAACGGGGAAAAGACACATGCAACGGCAAAGAGGGAAGAGAGAGTTGAGGGAAAAGAAGTAAAAGAGACAGGCGAGGGGGGAGAGTGAAAAGAGAGAGTTCAGGGAAAAGAGGGAAACCATGGAGAAGAGACAGGAAAAGGGGAAAGAGGGAAAAGAGAGAGTTCATGGAAAATAGGGCAACCAGGTAAAAGAGAGAGAATGGAAAAATGGAGAAAACAGACAGCCGAGGGGAATGTGGGAAAAGAGATGGTTGAGGGAAAATAAGTAAAAGAGACAAGCGAGGGGGAAGAGGGAAAAGAGAGAGTTGAGGGAATGCAGGGGAAAGAGACAAGCGAGTGAAAAGAGGGGACAGAGAGACTTCGGGGAAAAGAGGGAAACCGGGGAAAGAGACATGAGAGGGGAAAAGAGGGAAAGGAGACAAGCGAGGGAAAGGAGGGAAAAGAGAGAGTTGAGGGCAAATAAGTAAAAGAGACAGGCGAGGGGAAAGAGGGAAAATAGAGCGTTCAGGGAAAAGAGGGAAACCAGGGAAAAGAGACATGAGGGGGGAAGATTGAAAAGAGGGAAACCAGGGAAAAGAGGGAAACCAGGGAAAAGAGACAGGAGGGGGGAAAAGAGGTAAAAGAGACAAGCTAGGGGAAGGAGGGAAAAGAGAGAGTTCGGGGAAAACAGAGAAAAGACACATGCAACGGAAAAGAGGGAAAAGAGAGTTGAGGGAAGAAGAAGTAAAAGAGACAGGCGAGGGGGGAGAGTGAAAAGAGAGAGTTCAGGGAAAAGAGGGAAACCATGGAGAAGAGACAGGAAAAGGGGAAAGAGGGAAAAGAGAGAGTTGAGGGAAAATAGGGAAACCAGGGAAAAGAGACAGGCGAGGGAAAACAGGGAAAAGAGAGAGTTGAGGGAATGCAGGGAAAAGAGACAAGCGAGGGAAAAGAGGGGAAAGAGAGAGTTGAGGGAAAAGAGGTGAGAGAGACAGGCGAGGGTAAAGAGGGAAAAGAGAGAGTTTGTGGAAAAGAAGGAAACCAGGGAAAAGAGGCAGGTGTGGGAAAAGAGGTGAGAGAGAGACAGGCGAGGGGAAAGAGGGAAGAGACCGTTAAAGGAAAAGAGGGAAACCAGGGAGAAGAGACGGGAAAGGGGAAAAGAGAGAGTGGAGGGACTACAGGGAAAAGAGACAAGCGAGTGAAAAGAGGGAAAAGGGACTAGCGAGGGAAAGGAGGGAAAAGAGAGAGTTGAGGGAAAATAAGTAAGAGAGACAGGCGAGGGGAAAGAGGGAAAAGAGAGCGTTCAGGGGAAAGAGGGAAAAGAGAGAGTTCATGGAAAATAGGGCAACCAGGTAAAAGAGAGAGAATGGAAAAATAGAGAAAACAGACAGCCGAGGGGAATGTGGGAAAAGAGATGGTTGAGGGAAAATAAGTAAAAGAGACAAGCGAGGGGAAAGAGGGAAAAGAGAGAGTTGAGGGAATGCAGGGGAAATAGACAGGCGAGTGAAAAGAGGGGAAAGAGAGAGTTCAGGGGAAAAGAGGGAAACCAGGGGAAAGAGACATGAGAGGGGAAAAGAGGGAAAGGAGACAAGCGAGGGAAAGGAGGGAAAAGAGCGAGTTGAGGGAAAAGAGGGAAACCAGGGAAGAGACACAGGCGAGGGGAAAGAGGGAAATGAGAGAGTTGAGGGAAAAGAGGGAAAAGAGAGAGTTCATGGAAAAAGGGCAACCAGGTAAAAGAGAGAGAATGGAAAAATAGAGAAAACAGACAGCCGAGGGGAATGTGGGAAAAGAGATGGTTGAGGGAAAATAAGTAAAAGAGACAAGCGAGGGGAAAGAGGGAAAAGAGAGAGTTGAGGGAATGCAGGGGAAATAGACAGGCGAGTGAAAAGAGGGGAAAGAGAGAGTTCAGGGGAAAAGAGGGAAACCAGGGGAAAGAGACATGAGAGGGGAAAAGAGGGAAAGGAGACAAGCGAGGGAAAGGAGGGAAAAGAGCGAGTTGAGGGAAAAGAGGGAAACCAGGGAAGAGACACAGGCGAGGGGAAAGAGGGAAATGAGAGAGTTGAGGGAAAAGAGGGAAAAGAGAGAGTTCATGGAAAAAGGGCAACCAGGTAAAAGAGAGAGAATGGAAAAATAGAGAAAACAGACAGCCGAGGGGAATGTGGGAAAAGAGATGGGTGAGGGAAAATAAGTAAAAGAGACAAGCGAGGGGAAAGAGGGAAAAGAGAGAGTTGAGGGAATGCAGGGGAAGAGACAAGCGAGTGAAAAGAGGGGACAGAGAGAGTTCAGGGGAAAAGAGGGAAACCGGGGAAAGAGACATGAGAGGGGGAAAGAGGGAAAGGAGACAAGCGAGGGGAAAGAGGGAAAAGAGAGAGTTGAGGGAAAAGAGGGAAACCATGCAGAAGAGACAGGAAAAGGGGAAAGAGGGAAAAGAAAGAGTTGAGGGAAAGTAGGGAAAAAAGGTAAAAGAGACAAGCAAGGGAAAGGAGGGAAAAGAGAGTTGATGGAAAACAGGGAAAAGACACAGGTGTCAGCAAAGACGGAAGAGAGAGTTGAGGGAAAAGAGGTGAGAGAGACAGGCGAGGGGAAAGAGGGAAGAGACCGTTAAAGGAAAAGAGGGAAACCAGGGAGAAGAGACGGGAAAGGGGAAAAGAGAGAGTTGAGGGAATACAGGGAAAGAGACAAGCGAGTGAAAAGAGGGAAAAGGGACTAGCGAGGGAAAGGAGGGAAAAGAGAGAGTTGAGGGAAAATAAGTAAAAGAGACAGGCGAGGGGAAAGAGGGAAAATAGAGCGTTCAGGGAAAAGAGGGAAACCAGGGAAAAGAGACATGAGGGGAGAAGATTGAAAAGAGGGAAACCAGGGAAAAGAGGGAAACCAGGGAAAAGAGACAGGAGGGGGGAAAAGAGGTAAAAGAGACAAGCTAGGGGAAGGAGGGAAAAGAGAGAGTTCGGGGAAAACAGGGAAAAGACACATGCAACGGCAAAGAGGGAAAAGAGAGTTGAGGGAAAAGAAGTAAAAGAGACAGGCGAGCGGGGAGAGTGAAAAGAGAGAGTTCAGGGAAAAGAGGGAAACCATGGAGAAGAGACAGGAAAAGGGGAAAGAGGGAAAAGAGAGAGTTCATGGAAAATAGGGCAACCAGGTAAAAGAGAGAGAATGGAAAAATAGAGAAAACAGACAGCCGAGGGGAATGTGGGAAAAGAGATGGTTGAGGGAAAATAAGTAAAAGAGACAAGCGAGGGGAAAGAGGGAAAAGAGAGAGTTGAGGGAAAAGAGGGAAACCAGGGAAAAGATCCATGAGAGGGGAAAGAGGGGAAAGAGAGAGTTGAGGGAATGCAGGGGAAAGAGACAAGCGAGTGAAAAGAGGGGACAGAGAGAGTTCAGGGGAAAAGAGGGAAACCAGGGGAAAGAGACATGAGAGGGGAAAAGAGGGAAAGGAGACAAGCGAGGGAAAGGAGGGAAAAGAGAGAGTTGAGGGAAAAGAGGGAAACCATGGAGAAGAGACAGGAAAAGGGGAAAGAGGGAAAAGAAAGAGTTCAGGGAAAATAGGGAAAAAAGGTAAAAGAGACAAGCAAGGGAAAGGAGGGAAAAGAGAGAGTTGACGGAAAACAGGTAAAAGACACCGGTGTCAGCAAAGAGGGAAGAGAGAGTTGAGGGAAAAGAGGTGAGAGAGACAGGCGAGGGGAAAGAGGGAAGAGACCGTTAAAGGAAAAGAGGGAAACCAGGGAGAAGAGATGGGAAAGGGGAAAAGAGAGAGTGGAGGGAATACAGGGAAAAGAGACAAGCGAGTGAAAAGAGGGAAAATGGACTAGCGAGGGAAAGGAGGGAAAAGAGAGAGTTGAGGGAAAATAAGTAAAAGAGACAGGCGAGGGGAAAGAGGGAAAATAGAGCGTTCAGGGAAAAGAGAGAAACCAGGGAAAAGAGACATGAGGGGGGAAGATTGAAAAGAGGGAAACCAGGGAAAAGAGGGAAACCAGGGAAAAGAGACAGGAGGGGGGAAAAGAGGTAAAAGAGGCAAGCTAGGGGAAGGAGGGAAAAGAGAGAGTTCGGGGAAAACAGAGAAAAGACACATGCAACGGCAAAGAGGGAAAACAGAGTTGAGGGAAAAGAAGTAAAAGAGACAGGCGAGGGGGGAGAGTGAAAAGAGAGAGTTCAGGGAAAAGAGGGAAACCATGGAGAAGAGACAGGAAAAGGGGAAAGAGGGAAAAGAGAGAGTTGAGGGAAAAGAGGGAAAAGAGAGAGTTCATGGAAAAAGGGCAACCAGGTAAAAGAGAGAGAATGGAAAAATAGAGAAAACAGACAGCCGAGGGGAATGTGGGAAAAGAGATGGGTGAGGGAAAATAAGTAAAAGAGACAAGCGAGGGGAAAGAGGGAAAAGAGAGAGTTGAGGGAATGCAGGGGAAGAGACAAGCGAGTGAAAAGAGGGGACAGAGAGAGTTCAGGGGAAAAGAGGGAAACCGGGGAAAGAGACATGAGAGGGGAAAAGAGGGAAAGGAGACAAGGGAGGGAAAGGAGGGAAAAGAGAGAGTTGAGGGAAAAGAGGGAAACCATAGAGAAGAGACAGGAAAAGGGGAAAGAGGGAAAAGAAAGAGTTGAGGGAAAATAGGGAAAAAAGGTAAAAGAGACAAGCGAGGGAAAGGAGGGAAAAGAGAGAGTTGATGGAAAACAGGGAAAAGACACAGGTGTCAGCAGAGAGGGAAGAGAGAGTTGAGGGAAAAGAGGTGAGAGAGACAGGCGAGGGTAAAGAGGGAAAAGAGAGAGTTTGTGGAAAAGAAGGAAACCAGGGAAAAGAGGCAGGTGTGGGAAAAGAGGTGAGAGAGAGACAGGCGAGGGGAAAGAGGGAAGAGACCGTTAAAGGGAAAGAGGGAAACCAGGGAGAAGAGACGGGAAAGGGGAAAAGAGAGAGTGGAGGGAATACAGGGAAAAGAGACAAGTGAGTGAAAAGAGGGAAAAGGGACTAGCGAGGGAAAGGAGGGAAAAGAGAGAGTTGAGGGAAAATAAGTAAAAGAGACAGGCGAGGGGAAAGAGGGAAAATAGAGCGTTCAGGGAAAAGAGGGAAACCAGGGAAAAGAGACATGAGGGGGGAAGATTGAAAAGAGGGAAACCAGGGAAAAGAGGGAAACCAGGGAAAAGAGACAGGAGGGGGGAAAAGAGGTAAAAGAGGCAAGCTAGGGGAAGGAGGGAAAAGAGAGAGTTCGGGGAAAACAGAGAAAAGACACATGCAACGGCAAAGAGGGAAAACAGAGTTGAGGGAAAAGAAGTAAAAGAGACAGGCGAGGGGGGAGAGTGAAAAGAGAGAGTTCAGGGAAAAGAGGGAAACCATGGAGAAGAGACAGGAAAAGGGGAAAGAGGGAAAAGAGAGAGTTGAGGGAAAAGAGGGAAAAGAGAGAGTTCATGGAAAAAGGGCAACCAGGTAAAAGAGAGAGAATGGAAAAATAGAGAAAACAGACAGCCGAGGGGAATGTGGGAAAAGAGATGGGTGAGGGAAAATAAGTAAAAGAGACAAGCGAGGGGAAAGAGGGAAAAGAGAGAGTTGAGGGAATGCAGGGGAAGAGACAAGCGAGTGAAAAGAGGGGACAGAGAGAGTTCAGGGGAAAAGAGGGAAACCGGGGAAAGAGACATGAGAGGGGAAAAGAGGGAAAGGAGACAAGGGAGGGAAAGGAGGGAAAAGAGAGAGTTGAGGGAAAAGAGGGAAACCATGGAGAAGAGACAGGAAAAGGGGAAAGAGGGAAAAGAAAGAGTTGAGGGAAAATAGGGAAAAAAGGTAAAAGAGACAAGCGAGGGAAAGGAGGGAAAAGAGAGAGTTGATGGAAAACAGGGAAAAGACACAGGTGTCAGCAAAGAGGGAAGAGAGAGTTGAGGGAAAAGAGGTGAGAGAGACAGGCGAGGGGAAAGAGGGAAAAGAGAGAGTTTGTGGAAAAGAAGGAAACCAGGGAAAAGAGGCAGGTGTGGGAAAAGAGGTGAGAGAGAGACAGGCGAGGGGAAAGAGGGAAGAGACCGTTAAAGGAAAAGAGGGAAACCAGGGAGAAGAGACGGGAAAGGGGAAAAGAGAGAGTGGAGGGAATACAGGGAAAAGAGACAAGCGAGTGAAAAGAGGGAAAAGGGACTAGCGAGGGAAAGGAGGGAAAAGAGAGAGTTGAGGGAAAATAAGTAAAAGAGACAGGCGAGGGGAAAGAGGGAAAATAGAGCGTTCAGGGAAAAGAGGGAAACCAGGGAAAAGAGACATGAGGGGGGAAGATTGAAAAGAGAGGGTTCAGGGAAAAGAGGGAAACCAGGGAAAAGAGACAGGCGAGGGGAAAAGAGGTAAAAGAGACAAGGTAGGGGAAGGAGGGAAAAGAGAGAGTTCGGGGAAAACAGGGAAAAGACACATGCAACGGCAATGAGGGAAAAGAGAGTTGAGGGAAAAGAAGTAAAAGAGACAGGCGAGGGGGGAGAGTGAAAAGAGAGAGTTCAGGGAAAAGAGTGAAACCATGGAGAAGAGACAGGAAAAGGGGAAAGAGGGAAAAGAGAGAGTTCATGGAAAATAGGGCAACCAGGTAAAAGAGAGAGAATGGAAAAATAGAGAAAACAGACAGCCGAGGGGAATGTGGGAAAAGAGATGGTTGAGGGAAAATAAGTAAAAGAGACATGCGAGGGGAAAGAGGGAAAAGAGAGAGTTGAGGGAAAAGAGGGAAACCAGGGAAAAGATCCATGAGAGGGGAAAGAGGGGAAAGAGAGAGTTGAGGGAATGCAGGGGAAAGACACAAGCGAGTGAAAAGAGGGGACAGAGAGAGTTCAGGGGAAAAGAGGGAAACCAGGGGAAAGAGACATGAGAGGGGAAAAGAGGGAAAGGAGACAAGCGAGGGAAAGGAGGGAAAAGAGAGAGTTGAGGGAAAAGAGGGAAAACATGGAGAAGAGACAGGAAAAGGGGAAAGAGGGAAAAGAAAGAGTTGAGGGAAAATAGGGAAAAAAGGTAAAAGAGACAAGCAAGGGAAAGGAGGGAAAAGAGAGAGTTGATGGAAAACAGGGAAAAGACACCGGTGTCAGCAAAGAGGGAAGAGAGAGTTGAGGGAAAAGAGGTGAGAGAGACAGGCGAGGGGAAAGAGGGAAGAGACCGTTAAAGGAAAAGAGGGAAACCAGGGAGAAGAGACGGGAAAGGGGAAAAGAGAGAGTGGAGGGAATACAGGGAAAAGAGACAAGCGAGTGAAAAGAGGGAAAAGGGACTAGCGAGGGAAAGGAGGGAAAAGAGAGAGTTGAGGGAAAATAAGTAAAAGAGACAGGCGAGGGGAAAGAGGGAAAAGAGAGCGTTCAGGGAAAAGAGGGAAACCAAGGAAAAGAGACATGAGGGGGGAAGATTGAAAAGAGGGAAACCAGGGAAAAGAGGGAAACCAGGGAAAAGAGACAGGCGAGGGGAAAAGAGGTAAAAGAGGCAAGCTAGGGGAAGGAGGGAAAAGAGAGAGTTCGGGGAAAACAGAGAAAAGACACATGCAACGGCAAAGAGGGAAAACAAAGTTGAGGGAAAAGAAGTAAAAGAGACAGGCGAGGGGGGAGAGTGAAAAGAGAGAGTTCAGGGAAAAGAGGGAAACCATGGAGAAGAGACAGGAAAAGGGGAAAGAGGGAAAAGAGAGAGTTGAGGGAAAAGAGGGAAACCAGGGAAAAGAGACAGGCGAGGGAAAAGAGGGAAAAGAGAGAGTTCATGGAAAAAGGGCAACCAGGTAAAAGAGAGAGAATGGAAAAATAGAGAAAACAGACAGCCGAGGGGAATGTGGGAAAAGAGATGGTTGAGGGAAAATAAGTAAAAGAGACAAGCGAGGGGAAAGAGGGAAAAGAGAGAGTTGAGGGAAAAGAGGGAAACCATGGAGAAGAGACAGGAAAAGGGGAAAGAGGGAAAAGAAAGAGTTGAGGGAAAATAGGGAAAAAAGGTAAAAGAGACAAGCGAGGGAAAGGAGGGAAAAGAGAGAGTTGATGGAAAACAGGGAAAAGACACAGGTGTCAGCAAAGAGGGAAGAGAGTGTTGAGGGAAAAGAGGTGAGAGAGACAGGCGAGGGTAAAGAGGGAAAAGAGAGAGTTTGTGGAAAAGAAGGAAACCAGGGAAAAGAGGCAGGTGTGGGAAAAGAGGTGAGAGAGAGACAGGCGAGGGGAAAGAGGGAAGAGACCGTTAAAGGAAAAGAGGGAAACCAGGGAGAAGAGACGGGAAAGGGGAAAAGAGAGAGTGGAGGGACTACAGGGAAAAGAGACAAGCGAGTGAAAAGAGGGAAAAGGGACTAGCGAGGGAAAGGAGGGAAAAGAGAGAGTTGAGGGAAAATAAGTAAAAGAGACAGGCGAGGGGAAAGAGGGAAAATAGAGCGTTCAGGGAAAAGAGGGAAACCAGGGAAAAGAGACATGAGGGGGGAAGATTGAAAAGAGAGGGTTCAGGGAAAAGAGGGAAACCAGGGAAAAGAGACAGGCGAGGGGAAAAGAGGTAAAAGAGACAAGCTAGGGGAAGGAGGGAAAAGAGAGAGTTCGGGGAAAACAGGGAAAAGACACATGCAACGGCAAAGAGGGAAAAGAGAGTTGAGGGAAAAGAAGTAAAAGAGACAGGCGAGGGGGGAGAGTGAAGAGAGAGAGTTCAGGGAAAAGAGGGAAACCATGGAGAAGAGACAGGAAAAGGGGAAAGAGGGAAAAGAGAGAGTTCATGGAAAATAGGGCAACCAGGTAAAAGAGAGAGAATGGAAAAATAGAGAAAACAGACAGCCGAGGGGAATGTGGGAAAAGAGATGGTTGAGGGAAAATAAGTAAAAGAGACAAGCGAGGGGAAAGAGGGAAAAGAGAGCATTGAGGGAATGCAGGGGAAAGAGACAAGCGAGTGAAAAGAGGGGAAAGAGAGAGTTCAGGGGAAAAGAGGGAAACCAGGGGAAAGAGACATGAGAGGGGAAAAGAGGGAAAGGAGACAAGCGAGGGAAAGGAGGGAAAAGAGAGAGTTGAGGGAAAATAAGTAAAAGAGACAGGCGAGGGGAAAGAGGGAAAAGAGAGCGTTCAGGGAAAAGAGGGAAACCAGGGAAAAGAGACATGAGGGGGGAAGATTGAAAAGAGGGAAACCAGGGAAAAGAGGGAAACCAGGGAAAAGAGACAGGCGAGGGGAAAAGAGGTAAAAGAGGCAAGCTAGGGGAAGGAGGGAAAAGAGAGAGTTCGGGGAAAACAGAGAAAAGACACATGCAACGGCAAAGAGGGAAAAGAGAGTTGAGGGAAAAGAGGGAAACCAGGGAAGAGACACAGGCGAGGGGAAAGAGGGAAAAGAGAGAGTTCATGGAAAAAGGGCAACCAGGTAAAAGAGAGAGAATGGAAAAATAGAGAAAACAGACAGCCGAGGGGAATGTGGGAAAAGAGATGGTTGAGGGAAAATAAGCCAAAGAGACAAGCGAGGGGAAAGAGGGAAAAGAGAGAGTTCAGGGGAAAAGAGGAAAACTAGGGAAGAGAGACATGAGAGGGGAAAGAGGGAAAAGAGAGAGTTCAGGGAAAAGAGGGAAACCAGGGAAGAGACACAGGCGAGGGGCAAGAGGGAAATGAGAGAGTTGAGGGAAAAGAGGGAAAAGAGAGAGTTCATGGAAAAAGGGCAACCAGGTAAAAGAGAGAGAATGGAAAAATAGAGAAAACAGACAGCCGAGGGGAATGTGGGGAAAGAGATGGTTGAGGGAAAATAAGTAAAAGAGACAAGCGAGGGGAAAGAGGGAAAAGAGAGAGTTGAGGGAACGCAGGGGAAAGAGACAAGCGAGTGAAAAGAGGGGAAAGAGAGAGTTCAGGGGAAAAGAGGGAAACCAGGGGAAAGAGACATGAGAGGGGAAAAGAGGGAAAGGAGACAAGGGAGGGAAAGGAGGGAAAAGAGAGAGTTGAGGGAAAAGAGGGAAACCATGGAGAAGAGACGGGAAAAGGGGAAAGAGGGAAAAGAAAGAGTTGAGGGAAAATAGGGAAAAAAGGTAAAAGAGACAAGCGAGGGAAAGGAGGGAAAAGAGAGAGTTGATGGAAAACAGGGAAAAGACACAGGTGTCAGCAAAGAGGGAAGAGAGAGTTGAGGGAAAAGAGGTGAGAGAGACAGGCGAGGGTAAAGAGGGAAAAGAGAGAGTTTGTGGAAAAGAAGGAAACCTGGGAAAAGAGGCAGGTGTGGGAAAAGAGGTGAGAGAGAGACAGGCGAGGGGAAAGAGGGAAGAGACCGTTAAAGGAAAAGAGGGAAACCAGGGAGAAGAGACGGGAAAGGGGAAAAGAGAGAGTGGAGGGAATACAGGGAAAAGAGACAAGCGAGTGAAAAGAGGGAAAAGGGACTAGCGAGGGAAAGGAGGGAAAAGAGAGAGTTGAGGGAAAATAAGTAAGAGAGACAGGCGAGGGGAAAGAGGGAAAAGAGAGCGTTCAGGGGAAAGAGGGAAACCAGGGAAAAGAGACATGAGGGGGGAAGATTGAAAAGAGAGGGTTCAGGGAAAAGAGGGAAACCAGGGAAAAGAGACAGGCGAGGGGAAAAGAGGTAAAAGAGACAAGGTAGGGGAAGGAGGGAAAAGAGAGAGTTCGGGGAAAACGGGGAAAAGACACATGCAACGGCAAAGAGGGAAGAGAGAGTTGAGGGAAAAGAAGTAAAAGAGACAGGCGAGGGGGGAGAGTGAAAAGAGAGAGTTCAGGGAAAAGAGGGAAACCATGGAGAAGAGACAGGAAAAGGGGAAAGAGGGAAAAGAGAGAGTTCATGGAAAATAGGGCAACCAGGTAAAAGAGAGAGAATGGAAAAATAGAGAAAACAGACAGCCGAGGGGAATGTGGGAAAAGAGATGGTTGAGGGAAAATAAGTAAAAGAGACATGCGAGGGGAAAGAGGGAAAAGAGAGAGTTGAGGGAAAAGAGGGAAACCAGGGAAAAGATCCATGAGAGGGGAAAGAGGGGAAAGAGAGAGTTGAGGGAATGCAGGGGAAAGACACAAGCGAGTGAAAAGAGGGGACAGAGAGAGTTCAGGGGAAAAGAGGGAAACCAGGGGAAAGAGACATGAGAGGGGAAAAGAGGGAAAGGAGACAAGCGAGGGAAAGGAGGGAAAAGAGAGAGTTGAGGGAAAAGAGGGAAACCATGGAGAAGAGACAGGAAAAGGGGAAAGAGGGAAAAGAAAGAGTTGAGGGAAAATAGGGAAAAAAGGTAAAAGAGACAAGCAAGGGAAAGGAGGGAAAAGAGAGAGTTGATGGAAAACAGGGAAAAGACACCGGTGTCAGCAAAGAGGGAAGAGAGAGTTGAGGGAAAAGAGGTGAGAGAGACAGGCGAGGGGAAAGAGGGAAGAGACCGTTAAAGGAAAAGAGGGAAACCAGGGAGAAGAGACGGGAAAGGGGAAAAGAGAGAGTGGAGGGAATACAGGGAAAAGAGACAAGCGAGTGAAAAGAGGGAAAAGGGACTAGCGAGGGAAAGGAGGGAAAAGAGAGAGTTGAGGGAAAATAAGTAAAAGAGACAGGCGAGGGGAAAGAGGGAAAAGAGAGCGTTCAGGGAAAAGAGGGAAACCAAGGAAAAGAGACATGAGGGGGGAAGATTGAAAAGAGGGAAACCAGGGAAAAGAGGGAAACCAGGGAAAAGAGACAGGCGAGGGGAAAAGAGGTAAAAGAGGCAAGCTAGGGGAAGGAGGGAAAAGAGAGAGTTCGGGGAAAACAGAGAAAAGACACATGCAACGGCAAAGAGGGAAAACAAAGTTGAGGGAAAAGAAGTAAAAGAGACAGGCGAGGGGGGAGAGTGAAAAGAGAGAGTTCAGGGAAAAGAGGGAAACCATGGAGAAGAGACAGGAAAAGGGGAAAGAGGGAAAAGAGAGAGTTGAGGGAAAAGAGGGAAACCAGGGAAAAGAGACAGGCGAGGGAAAAGAGGGAAAAGAGAGAGTTCATGGAAAAAGGGCAACCAGGTAAAAGAGAGAGAATGGAAAAATAGAGAAAACAGACAGCCGAGGGGAATGTGGGAAAAGAGATGGTTGAGGGAAAATAAGTAAAAGAGACAAGCGAGGGGAAAGAGGGAAAAGAGAGAGTTGAGGGAAAAGAGGGAAACCATGGAGAAGAGACAGGAAAAGGGGAAAGAGGGAAAAGAAAGAGTTGAGGGAAAATAGGGAAAAAAGGTAAAAGAGACAAGCGAGGGAAAGGAGGGAAAAGAGAGAGTTGATGGAAAACAGGGAAAAGACACAGGTGTCAGCAAAGAGGGAAGAGAGTGTTGAGGGAAAAGAGGTGAGAGAGACAGGCGAGGGTAAAGAGGGAAAAGAGAGAGTTTGTGGAAAAGAAGGAAACCAGGGAAAAGAGGCAGGTGTGGGAAAAGAGGTGAGAGAGAGACAGGCGAGGGGAAAGAGGGAAGAGACCGTTAAAGGAAAAGAGGGAAACCAGGGAGAAGAGACGGGAAAGGGGAAAAGAGAGAGTGGAGGGACTACAGGGAAAAGAGACAAGCGAGTGAAAAGAGGGAAAAGGGACTAGCGAGGGAAAGGAGGGAAAAGAGAGAGTTGAGGGAAAATAAGTAAAAGAGACAGGCGAGGGGAAAGAGGGAAAATAGAGCGTTCAGGGAAAAGAGGGAAACCAGGGAAAAGAGACATGAGGGGGGAAGATTGAAAAGAGAGGGTTCAGGGAAAAGAGGGAAACCAGGGAAAAGAGACAGGCGAGGGGAAAAGAGGTAAAAGAGACAAGCTAGGGGAAGGAGGGAAAAGAGAGAGTTCGGGGAAAACAGGGAAAAGACACATGCAACGGCAAAGAGGGAAAAGAGAGTTGAGGGAAAAGAAGTAAAAGAGACAGGCGAGGGGGGAGAGTGAAGAGAGAGAGTTCAGGGAAAAGAGGGAAACCATGGAGAAGAGACAGGAAAAGGGGAAAGAGGGAAAAGAGAGAGTTCATGGAAAATAGGGCAACCAGGTAAAAGAGAGAGAATGGAAAAATAGAGAAAACAGACAGCCGAGGGGAATGTGGGAAAAGAGATGGTTGAGGGAAAATAAGTAAAAGAGACAAGCGAGGGGAAAGAGGGAAAAGAGAGCATTGAGGGAATGCAGGGGAAAGAGACAAGCGAGTGAAAAGAGGGGAAAGAGAGAGTTCAGGGGAAAAGAGGGAAACCAGGGGAAAGAGACATGAGAGGGGAAAAGAGGGAAAGGAGACAAGCGAGGGAAAGGAGGGAAAAGAGAGAGTTGAGGGAAAATAAGTAAAAGAGACAGGCGAGGGGAAAGAGGGAAAAGAGAGCGTTCAGGGAAAAGAGGGAAACCAGGGAAAAGAGACATGAGGGGGGAAGATTGAAAAGAGGGAAACCAGGGAAAAGAGGGAAACCAGGGAAAAGAGACAGGCGAGGGGAAAAGAGGTAAAAGAGGCAAGCTAGGGGAAGGAGGGAAAAGAGAGAGTTCGGGGAAAACAGAGAAAAGACACATGCAACGGCAAAGAGGGAAAAGAGAGTTGAGGGAAAAGAGGGAAACCAGGGAAGAGACACAGGCGAGGGGAAAGAGGGAAAAGAGAGAGTTCATGGAAAAAGGGCAACCAGGTAAAAGAGAGAGAATGGAAAAATAGAGAAAACAGACAGCCGAGGGGAATGTGGGAAAAGAGATGGTTGAGGGAAAATAAGCCAAAGAGACAAGCGAGGGGAAAGAGGGAAAAGAGAGAGTTCAGGGGAAAAGAGGAAAACTAGGGAAGAGAGACATGAGAGGGGAAAGAGGGAAAAGAGAGAGTTCAGGGAAAAGAGGGAAACCAGGGAAGAGACACAGGCGAGGGGCAAGAGGGAAATGAGAGAGTTGAGGGAAAAGAGGGAAAAGAGAGAGTTCATGGAAAAAGGGCAACCAGGTAAAAGAGAGAGAATGGAAAAATAGAGAAAACAGACAGCCGAGGGGAATGTGGGGAAAGAGATGGTTGAGGGAAAATAAGTAAAAGAGACAAGCGAGGGGAAAGAGGGAAAAGAGAGAGTTGAGGGAACGCAGGGGAAAGAGACAAGCGAGTGAAAAGAGGGGAAAGAGAGAGTTCAGGGGAAAAGAGGGAAACCAGGGGAAAGAGACATGAGAGGGGAAAAGAGGGAAAGGAGACAAGGGAGGGAAAGGAGGGAAAAGAGAGAGTTGAGGGAAAAGAGGGAAACCATGGAGAAGAGACGGGAAAAGGGGAAAGAGGGAAAAGAAAGAGTTGAGGGAAAATAGGGAAAAAAGGTAAAAGAGACAAGCGAGGGAAAGGAGGGAAAAGAGAGAGTTGATGGAAAACAGGGAAAAGACACAGGTGTCAGCAAAGAGGGAAGAGAGAGTTGAGGGAAAAGAGGTGAGAGAGACAGGCGAGGGTAAAGAGGGAAAAGAGAGAGTTTGTGGAAAAGAAGGAAACCTGGGAAAAGAGGCAGGTGTGGGAAAAGAGGTGAGAGAGAGACAGGCGAGGGGAAAGAGGGAAGAGACCGTTAAAGGAAAAGAGGGAAACCAGGGAGAAGAGACGGGAAAGGGGAAAAGAGAGAGTGGAGGGAATACAGGGAAAAGAGACAAGCGAGTGAAAAGAGGGAAAAGGGACTAGCGAGGGAAAGGAGGGAAAAGAGAGAGTTGAGGGAAAATAAGTAAGAGAGACAGGCGAGGGGAAAGAGGGAAAAGAGAGCGTTCAGGGGAAAGAGGGAAACCAGGGAAAAGAGACATGAGGGGGGAAGATTGAAAAGAGAGGGTTCAGGGAAAAGAGGGAAACCAGGGAAAAGAGACAGGCGAGGGGAAAAGAGGTAAAAGAGACAAGGTAGGGGAAGGAGGGAAAAGAGAGAGTTCGGGGAAAACGGGGAAAAGACACATGCAACGGCAAAGAGGGAAGAGAGAGTTGAGGGAAAAGAAGTAAAAGAGACAGGCGAGGGGGGAGAGTGAAAAGAGAGAGTTCAGGGAAAAGAGGGAAACCATGGAGAAGAGACAGGAAAAGGGGAAAGAGGGAAAAGAGAGAGTTCATGGAAAATAGGGCAACCAGGTAAAAGAGAGAGAATGGAAAAATAGAGAAAACAGACAGCCGAGGGGAATGTGGGAAAAGAGATGGTTGAGGGAAAATAAGTAAAAGAGACATGCGAGGGGAAAGAGGGAAAAGAGAGAGTTGAGGGAAAAGAGGGAAACCAGGGAAAAGATCCATGAGAGGGGAAAGAGGGGAAAGAGAGAGTTGAGGGAATGCAGGGGAAAGACACAAGCGAGTGAAAAGAGGGGACAGAGAGAGTTCAGGGGAAAAGAGGGAAACCAGGGGAAAGAGACATGAGAGGGGAAAAGAGGGAAAGGAGACAAGCGAGGGAAAGGAGGGAAAAGAGAGAGTTGAGGGAAAAGAGGGAAACCATGGAGAAGAGACAGGAAAAGGGGAAAGAGGGAAAAGAAAGAGTTGAGGGAAAATAGGGAAAAAAGGTAAAAGAGACAAGCAAGGGAAAGGAGGGAAAAGAGAGAGTTGATGGAAAACAGGGAAAAGACACCGGTGTCAGCAAAGAGGGAAGAGAGAGTTGAGGGAAAAGAGGTGAGAGAGACAGGCGAGGGGAAAGAGGGAAGAGACCGTTAAAGGAAAAGAGGGAAACCAGGGAGAAGAGACGGGAAAGGGGAAAAGAGAGAGTGGAGGGAATACAGGGAAAAGAGACAAGCGAGTGAAAAGAGGGAAAAGGGACTAGCGAGGGAAAGGAGGGAAAAGAGAGAGTTGAGGGAAAATAAGTAAAAGAGACAGGCGAGGGGAAAGAGGGAAAAGAGAGCGTTCAGGGAAAAGAGGGAAACCAAGGAAAAGAGACATGAGGGGGGAAGATTGAAAAGAGGGAAACCAGGGAAAAGAGGGAAACCAGGGAAAAGAGACAGGCGAGGGGAAAAGAGGTAAAAGAGGCAAGCTAGGGGAAGGAGGGAAAAGAGAGAGTTCGGGGAAAACAGAGAAAAGACACATGCAACGGCAAAGAGGGAAAACAAAGTTGAGGGAAAAGAAGTAAAAGAGACAGGCGAGGGGGGAGAGTGAAAAGAGAGAGTTCAGGGAAAAGAGGGAAACCATGGAGAAGAGACAGGAAAAGGGGAAAGAGGGAAAAGAGAGAGTTGAGGGAAAAGAGGGAAACCAGGGAAAAGAGACAGGCGAGGGAAAAGAGGGAAAAGAGAGAGTTCATGGAAAAAGGGCAACCAGGTAAAAGAGAGAGAATGGAAAAATAGAGAAAACAGACAGCCGAGGGGAATGTGGGAAAAGAGATGGTTGAGGGAAAATAAGTAAAAGAGACAAGCGAGGGGAAAGAGGGAAAAGAGAGAGTTGAGGGAAAAGAGGGAAACCATGGAGAAGAGACAGGAAAAGGGGAAAGAGGGAAAAGAAAGAGTTGAGGGAAAATAGGGAAAAAAGGTAAAAGAGACAAGCGAGGGAAAGGAGGGAAAAGAGAGAGTTGATGGAAAACAGGGAAAAGACACAGGTGTCAGCAAAGAGGGAAGAGAGTGTTGAGGGAAAAGAGGTGAGAGAGACAGGCGAGGGTAAAGAGGGAAAAGAGAGAGTTTGTGGAAAAGAAGGAAACCAGGGAAAAGAGGCAGGTGTGGGAAAAGAGGTGAGAGAGAGACAGGCGAGGGGAAAGAGGGAAGAGACCGTTAAAGGAAAAGAGGGAAACCAGGGAGAAGAGACGGGAAAGGGGAAAAGAGAGAGTGGAGGGACTACAGGGAAAAGAGACAAGCGAGTGAAAAGAGGGAAAAGGGACTAGCGAGGGAAAGGAGGGAAAAGAGAGAGTTGAGGGAAAATAAGTAAAAGAGACAGGCGAGGGGAAAGAGGGAAAATAGAGCGTTCAGGGAAAAGAGGGAAACCAGGGAAAAGAGACATGAGGGGGGAAGATTGAAAAGAGAGGGTTCAGGGAAAAGAGGGAAACCAGGGAAAAGAGACAGGCGAGGGGAAAAGAGGTAAAAGAGACAAGCTAGGGGAAGGAGGGAAAAGAGAGAGTTCGGGGAAAACAGGGAAAAGACACATGCAACGGCAAAGAGGGAAAAGAGAGTTGAGGGAAAAGAAGTAAAAGAGACAGGCGAGGGGGGAGAGTGAAGAGAGAGAGTTCAGGGAAAAGAGGGAAACCATGGAGAAGAGACAGGAAAAGGGGAAAGAGGGAAAAGAGAGAGTTCATGGAAAATAGGGCAACCAGGTAAAAGAGAGAGAATGGAAAAATAGAGAAAACAGACAGCCGAGGGGAATGTGGGAAAAGAGATGGTTGAGGGAAAATAAGTAAAAGAGACAAGCGAGGGGAAAGAGGGAAAAGAGAGCATTGAGGGAATGCAGGGGAAAGAGACAAGCGAGTGAAAAGAGGGGAAAGAGAGAGTTCAGGGGAAAAGAGGGAAACCAGGGGAAAGAGACATGAGAGGGGAAAAGAGGGAAAGGAGACAAGCGAGGGAAAGGAGGGAAAAGAGAGAGTTGAGGGAAAATAAGTAAAAGAGACAGGCGAGGGGAAAGAGGGAAAAGAGAGCGTTCAGGGAAAAGAGGGAAACCAGGGAAAAGAGACATGAGGGGGGAAGATTGAAAAGAGGGAAACCAGGGAAAAGAGGGAAACCAGGGAAAAGAGACAGGCGAGGGGAAAAGAGGTAAAAGAGGCAAGCTAGGGGAAGGAGGGAAAAGAGAGAGTTCGGGGAAAACAGAGAAAAGACACATGCAACGGCAAAGAGGGAAAAGAGAGTTGAGGGAAAAGAGGGAAACCAGGGAAGAGACACAGGCGAGGGGAAAGAGGGAAAAGAGAGAGTTCATGGAAAAAGGGCAACCAGGTAAAAGAGAGAGAATGGAAAAATAGAGAAAACAGACAGCCGAGGGGAATGTGGGAAAAGAGATGGTTGAGGGAAAATAAGCCAAAGAGACAAGCGAGGGGAAAGAGGGAAAAGAGAGAGTTCAGGGGAAAAGAGGAAAACTAGGGAAGAGAGACATGAGAGGGGAAAGAGGGAAAAGAGAGAGTTCAGGGAAAAGAGGGAAACCAGGGAAGAGACACAGGCGAGGGGCAAGAGGGAAATGAGAGAGTTGAGGGAAAAGAGGGAAAAGAGAGAGTTCATGGAAAAAGGGCAACCAGGTAAAAGAGAGAGAATGGAAAAATAGAGAAAACAGACAGCCGAGGGGAATGTGGGGAAAGAGATGGTTGAGGGAAAATAAGTAAAAGAGACAAGCGAGGGGAAAGAGGGAAAAGAGAGAGTTGAGGGAATGCAGGGGAAAGAGACAAGCGAGTGAAAAGAGGGGAAAGAGAGAGTTCAGGGGAAAAGAGGGAAACCAGGGGAAAGAGACATGAGAGGGGAAAAGAGGGAAAGGAGACAAGGGAGGGAAAGGAGGGAAAAGAGAGAGTTGAGGGAAAAGAGGGAAACCATGGAGAAGAGACGGGAAAAGGGGAAAGAGGGAAAAGAAAGAGTTGAGGGAAAATAGGGAAAAAAGGTAAAAGAGACAAGCGAGGGAAAGGAGGGAAAAGAGAGAGTTGATGGAAAACAGGGAAAAGACACAGGTGTCAGCAAAGAGGGAAGAGAGAGTTGAGGGAAAAGAGGTGAGAGAGACAGGCGAGGGTAAAGAGGGAAAAGAGAGAGTTTGTGGAAAAGAAGGAAACCTGGGAAAAGAGGCAGGTGTGGGAAAAGAGGTGAGAGAGAGACAGGCGAGGGGAAAGAGGGAAGAGACCGTTAAAGGAAAAGAGGGAAACCAGGGAGAAGAGACGGGAAAGGGGAAAAGAGAGAGTGGAGGGAATACAGGGAAAAGAGACAAGCGAGTGAAAAGAGGGAAAAGGGACTAGCGAGGGAAAGGAGGGAAAAGAGAGAGTTGAGGGAAAATAAGTAAGAGAGACAGGCGAGGGGAAAGAGGGAAAAGAGAGCGTTCAGGGGAAAGAGGGAAACCAGGGAAAAGAGACATGAGGGGGGAAGATTGAAAAGAGAGGGTTCAGGGAAAAGAGGGAAACCAGGGAAAAGAGACAGGCGAGGGGAAAAGAGGTAAAAGAGACAAGGTAGGGGAAGGAGGGAAAAGAGAGAGTTCGGGGAAAACGGGGAAAAGACACATGCAACGGCAAAGAGGGAAGAGAGAGTTGAGGGAAAAGAAGTAAAAGAGACAGGAGAGGGGGGAGAGTGAAAAGAGAGAGTTCAGGGAAAAGAGGGAAACCATGGAGAAGAGACAGGAAAAGGGGAAAGAGGGAAAAGAGAGAGTTCATGGAAAATAGGGCAACCAGGTAAAAGAGAGAGAATGGAAAAATAGAGAAAACAGACAGCCGAGGGGAATGTGGGAAAAGAGATGGTTGAGGGAAAATAAGTAAAAGAGACAAGCGAGGGGGAAGAGGGAAAAGAGAGAGTTGAGGGAATGCAGGGGAAAGAGACAAGCGAGTGAAAAGAGGGGACAGAGAGACTTCGGGGAAAAGAGGGAAACCGGGGAAAGAGACATGAGAGGGGAAAAGAGGGAAAGGAGACAAGCGAGGGAAAGGAGGGAAAAGAGAGAGTTGAGGGCAAATAAGTAAAAGAGACAGGCGAGGGGAAAGAGGGAAAATAGAGCGTTCAGGGAAAAGAGGGAAACCAGGGAAAAGAGACATGAGGGGGGAAGATTGAAAAGAGGGAAACCAGGGAAAAGAGGGAAACCAGGGAAAAGAGACAGGAGGGGGGAAAAGAGGTAAAAGAGACAAGCTAGGGGAAGGAGGGAAAAGAGAGAGTTCGGGGAAAACAGAGAAAAGACACATGCAACGGAAAAGAGGGAAAAGAGAGTTGAGGGAAAAGAAGTAAAAGAGACAGGCGAGGGGGGAGAGTGAAAAGAGAGAGTTCAGGGAAAAGAGGGAAACCATGGAGAAGAGACAGGAAAAGGGGAAAGAGGGAAAAGAGAGAGTTGAGGGAAAATAGGGAAACCAGGGAAAAGAGACAGGCGAGGGAAAAGAGGGAAAAGAGAGAGTTGAGGGAATGCAGGGAAAAGAGACAAGCGAGGGAAAAGAGGGGAAAGAGAGAGTTCAGGGGAAAAGAGGGAAACCAGGGGAAAGAGACATGAGAGGGGAAAAGAGGGAAAGGAGACAAGCGAGGGAAAGGAGGGAAAAGAGAGAGTTGAGGGAAAAGAGGGAAACCATGGAGAAGAGACAGGAAAAGGGGAAAGAGGGAAAAGAAAGAGTTGAGGGAAAATAGGGAAAAAAGGTTAAAGAGAAGCGAGGGAAAGGAGGGAAAAGAGAGAGTTGATGGAAAACAGGGAAAAGACACAGGTGTCAGCAAAGAGGGAAGAGAGAGTTGAGGGAAAAGAGGTGAGAGAGACAGGTGAGGGTAAAGAGGGAAAAGAGAGAGTTTGTGGAAAAGAAAGAAACCAGGGAAAAGAGGTAGGTGTGGGAAAAGAGGTGAGAGAGAGACAGGCGAGGGGAAAGAGGGAAGAGACCGTTAAAGGAAAAGAGGGAAACCAGGGAGAAGAGACGGGAAAGGGGAAAAGAGAGAGTGGAGGGACTACAGGGAAAAGAGACAAGCGAGTGAAAAGAGGGAAAAGGGACTAGCGAGGGAAAGGAGGGAAAAGAGAGAGTTGAGGGAAAATAAGTAAAAGAGACAGGCGAGGGGAAAGAGGGAAAATAGAGCGTTCAGGGAAAAGAGGGAAACCAGGGAAAAGAGACATGAGGGGGGAAGATTGAAAAGAGAGGGTTCAGGGAAAAGAGGGAAACCAGGGAAAAGAGACAGGCGAGGGGAAAAGAGGTAAAAGAGACAAGCTAGGGGAAGGAGGGAAAAGAGAGAGTTCGGGGAAAACAGGGAAAAGACACATGCAACGGCAAAGAGGGAAAAGAGAGTTGAGGGAAAAGAAGTAAAAGAGACAGGCGAGGGGGGAGAGTGAAAAGAGAGAGTTCAGGGAAAAGAGGGAAACCATGGAGAAGAGACAGGAAAAGGGGAAAGAGGGAAAAGAGAGAGTTCATGGAAAATAGGGCAACCAGGTAAAAGAGAGAGAATGGAAAAATAGAGAAAACAGACAGCCGAGGGGAATGTGGGAAAAGAGATGGTTGAGGGAAAATAAGTAAAAGAGACAAGCGAGGGGAAAGAGGGAAAAGAGAGAGTTGAGGGAATGCAGGGGAAGAGACAAGCGAGTGAAAAGAGGGGAAAGAGAGAGTTCAGGGGAAAAGAGGGAAACCAGGGGAAAGAGACATGAGAGGGGAAAAGAGGGAAAGGAGACAAGCGAGGGAAAGGAGGGAAAAGAGAGAGTTGAGGGAAAATAAGTAAAAGAGACAGGCGAGGGGAAAGAGGGAAAAGAGAGCGTTCAGGGAAAAGAGGGAAACCAGGGAAAAGAGACATGAGGGGGGAAGATTGAAAAGAGGGAAACCAGGGAAAAGAGGGAAACCAGGGAAAAGAGACAGGAGGGGGGAAAAGAGGTAAAAGAGGCAAGCTAGGGGAAGGAGGGAAAAGAGAGAGTTCGGGGAAAACAGAGAAAAGACACATGCAACGGCAAAGAGGGAAAACAGAGTTGAGGGAAAAGAAGTAAAAGAGACAGGCGAGGGGGGAGAGTGAAAAGAGAGAGTTCAGGGAAAAGAGGGAAACCATGGAGAAGAGACAGGAAAAGGGGAAAGAGGGAAAAGAGAGAGTTGAGGGGAAATAGGGAAACCAGGGAAAAGAGACAGGCGAGGGAAAAGAGAGAGTTCATGGAAAAAGGGCAACCAGGTAAAAGAGAGAGAATGGAAAAATAGAGAAAACAGACAGCCGAGGGGAATGTGGGAAAAGAGATGGTTGAGGGAAAATAAGCAAAAGAGACATGAGAGGGGAAAGAGGGAAAAGAGAGAGTTCAGGGAAAAGAGGGAAACCAGGGAAGAGACACAGGCGAGGGGAAAGAGGGAAATGAGAGAGTTGAGGGAAAAGAGGGAAAAGAGAGAGTTCATGGAAAAAGGGCAACCAGGTAAAAGAGAGAGAATGGAAAAATAGAGAAAACAGACAGCCGAGGGGAATGTGGGAAAAGAGATGGTTGAGGGAAAATAAGTAAGAGAGACATGCGAGGGGAAAGAGGGAAAAGAGAGAGTTGAGGGAAAAGAGGGAAACCAGGGAAAAGATCCATGAGAGGGGAAAGAGGGGAAAGAGAGAGTTGAGGGAATGCAGGGGAAAGAGACAAGCGAGTGAAAAGAGGGGACAGAGAGAGTTCAGGGGAAAAGAGGGAAACCAGGGGAAAGAGACATGAGAGGGGAAAAGAGGGAAAGGAGACAAGCGAGGGAAAGGAGGGAAAAGAGAGAGTTGAGGGAAAAGAGGGAAACCATGGAGAAGAGACAGGAAAAGGGGAAAGAGGGAAAAGAAAGAGTTCAGGGAAAATAGGGAAAAAAGGTAAAAGAGACAAGCAAGGGAAAGGAGGGAAAAGAGAGAGTTGACGGAAAACAGGTAAAAGACACCGGTGTCAGCAAAGAGGGAAGAGAGAGTTGAGGGAAAAGAGGTGAGAGAGACAGGCGAGGGGAAAGAGGGAAGAGACCGTTAAAGGAAAAGAGGGAAACCAGGGAGAAGAGACGGGAAAGGGGAAAAGAGAGAGTGGAGGGAATACAGGGAAAAGAGACAAGCGAGTGAAAAGGGGGAAAATGGACTAGCGAGGGAAAGGAGGGAAAAGAGAGAGTTGAGGGAAAATAAGTAAAAGAGACAGGCGAGGGGAAAGAGGGAAAATAGAGCGTTCAGGGAAAAGAGGGAAACCAGGGAAAAGAGACATGAGGGGGGAAGATTGAAAAGAGGGAAACCAGGGAAAAGAGGGAAACCAGGGAAAAGAGACAGGAGGGGGGAAAAGAGGTAAAAGAGGCAAGCTAGGGGAAGGAGGGAAAAGAGAGAGTTCGGGGAAAACAGAGAAAAGACACATGCAACGGCAAAGAGGGAAAAGAGAGTTGAGGGAAAAGAAGTAAAAGAGACAGGCGAGGGGGGAGAGTGAAAAGAGAGAGTTCAGGGAAAAGAGGGAAACCATGGAGAAGAGACAGGAAAAGGGGAAAGAGGGAAAAGAGAGAGTTGAGGGGAAATAGGGAAACCAGGGAAAAGAGACAGGCGAGGGAAAAGAGAGAGTTCATGGAAAAAGGGCAACCAGGTAAAAGAGAGAGAATGGAAAAATAGAGAAAACAGACAGCCGAGGGGAATGTGGGAAAAGAGATGGTTGAGGGAAAATAAGTAAAAGAGACAAGCGAGGGGAAAGAGGGAAAAGAGAGAGTTGAGGGAATGCAGGGGAAAGAGACAAGCGAGTGAAAAGAGGGGAAAGAGAGAGTTCAGGGGAAAAGAGGGAAACCAGGGGAAAGAGACATGAGAGGGGAAAAGAGGGAAAGGAGACAAGGGAGGGAAAGGAGGGAAAAGAGAGAGTTGAGGGAAAAGAGGGAAACCATGGAGAAGAGACGGGAAAAGGGGGAAGAGGGAAAAGAAAGAGTTGAGGGAAAATAGGGAAAAAAGGTAAAAGAGACAAGCGAGGGAAAGGAGGGAAAAGAGAGAGTTGATGGATAACAGGGAAAAGACACAGGTGTCAGCAAAGAGGGAAGAGAGAGTTGAGGGAAAAGAGGTGAGAGAGGCGAGGGTAAAGAGGGAAAAGAGAGAGTTTGTGGAAAGGAAGGAAACCTGGGAAAAGAGGCAGGTGTGGGAAAAGAGGTGAGAGAGAGACAGGCGAGGGGAAAGAGGGAAGAGACCGTTAAAGGAAAAGAGGGAAACCAGGGAGAAGAGACGGGAAAGGGGAAAAGAGAGAGTGGAGGGAATACAGGGAAAAGAGACAAGCGAGTGAAAAGAGGGAAAAGGGACTAGCGAGGGAAAGGAGGGAAAAGAGAGAGTTGAGGGAAAATAAGTAAGAGAGACAGGCGAGGGGAAAGAGGGAAAATAGAGCGTTCAGGGAAAAGAGGGAAACCAGGGAAAAGAGACATGAGGGGGGAAGATTGAAAAGAGGGAAACCAGGGAAAAGAGGGAAACCAGGGAAAAGAGACAGGCGAGGGGAAAAGAGGTAAAAGAGACAAGGTAGGAGAAGGAGGGAAAAGAGAGAGTTCGGGGAAAACAGGGAAAAGACACATGCAACGGCAAAGAGGGAAAAGAGAGTTGAGGGAAAAGAAGTAAAAGAGACAGGCGAGGGGGGAGAGTGAAAAGAGAGAGTTCAGGGAAAAGAGGGAAACCATGGAGAAGAGACAGGAAAAGGGGAAAGAGGGAAAAGAGAGAGTTCATGGAAAATAGGGCAACCAGGTAAAAGAGAGAGAATGGAAAAATAGAGAAAACAGACAGCCGAGGGGAATGTGGGAAAAGAGATGGTTGAGGGAAAATAAGTAAAAGAGACAAGCGAGGGGAAAAGAGGGAAAAGAGAGAGTTGAGGGAATGCAGGGGAAAGAGACAAGCGAGTGAAAAGAGGGGAAAGAGAGAGTTCAGAGGAAAAGAGGGAAAACAGGGGAAAGAGACATGAGAGGGGAAAAGAGGGAAAGGAGACAAGCGAGGGAAAGGAGGGAAAAGAGAGAGTTGAGGGAAAAGAGGGAAACCATGGAGAAGAGAGAGGAAAAGGGGAAAGAGGGAAAAGAAAGAGTTGAGGGAAAATAGGGAAAAAAGGTAAAAGAGACAAGCAAGGGAATGGAGGGAAAAGAGAGAATTGATGGAAAACAGGGAAAAGACACAGGTGTCAGCAAAGAGGGAAGAGAGAGTTGAGGGAAAAGAGGTGAGAGAGACAGGCGAGGGTAAAGAGGGAAAAGAGAGAGTTTGTGGGAAAGAAGGAAACCAGGGAAAAGAGGCAGGTGTGGGAAAAGAGGTGAGAGAGAGACAGGCGAGGGGAAAGAGGGAAGAGATCGTTAAAGGAAAAGAGGGAAACCAGGGAGAAGAGATGGGAAAGGGGAAAAGAGAGAGCGGAGGGAATACAGGGAAAAGAGACAAGTGAGTGAAAAGAGGGAAAAGGGACTAGCGAGGAAAAGGAGGGAAAAGGGAGAGTTGAGGGAAAATAAGTAAAAGAGGCGAGGGGAAAGAGGGAAAAGAGAGCGTTCAGGGGAAAGAGGGAAACCAGGGAAAAGAGACATGAGGGGGGAAGATTGAAAAGAGAGGGTTCAGGGAAAAGAGGGAAACCAGGGAAAAGAGACAGGCGAGGGGAAAAGAGGTAAAAGAGACAAGGTAGGGGAAGGAGGGAAAAGAGAGAGTTCGGGGAAAACAGGGAAAAGACACATGCAACGGCAAAGAGGGAAAAGAGAGTTGAGGGAAAAGAAGTAAAAGAGACAGGCGAGGGGGGAGAGTGAAAAGAGAGAGTTCAGGGAAAAGAGGGAAACCATGGAGAAGAGACAGGAAGAGGGGAAAGAGGGAAAAGAGAGAGTTCATGGAAAATAGGGCAACCAGGTAAAAGAGAGAGAATGGAAAAATAGAGAAAACAGACAGCCGAGGGGAATGTGGGAAAAGAGATGGTTGAGGGAAAATAAGTAAAAGAGACAAGCGAGGGGAAGGAGGGAAAAGAGAGAGTTCGGGGAAAAGAGGGAAACCAGGGAAAAGAGCCATGAGAGGGGAAAGAGGGAAAAGAGAGAGTTGAGGGAATGCAGGGGAAAGAGACAAGCGAGTGAAAAGAGGGGACAGAGAGAGTTCAGGGAAAAGAGGGAAACCAGGGAAGAGACACAGGCGAGGGGCAAGAGGGAAATGAGAGAGTTGAGGGGAAAGAGGGAAAAGAGAGATTTCATGGAAAAAAGGCAACCAGGTAAAAGAGAGAGAATGGAAAAATAGAGAAAAAAGACAGCCGAGGGGAATGTGGGAAAAGAGATGGTTGAGGGACAATAAGTAAAAGAGACAAGCGAGGGGAAAGAGGGAAAAGAGAGAGTTGAGGGAATGCAGGGGAAAGAGACAAGCGAGTGAAAAGAGGGGAAAGATAGAGTTCAGGGGAACAGAGGGAAACCAGGGGAAAGAGACATGAGAGGGGAAAAGAGGGAAAGGAGACAAGGGAGGGAAAGGAGGGAAAAGAGAGAGTTGAGGGAAAAGAGGGAAACCATGGAGAAGAGACAGGAAAAGGGGAAAGAGGGAAAAGAAAGAGTTGAGGGAAAATAGGGAAAAAAGGTAAAAGAGACAAGCGAGGGAAAGGAGGGAAAAGAGAGAGTTGATGGAAAACAGGGAAAAGACACAGGTGTCAGCAAAGAGGGAAGAGAGAGATGAGGGAAAAGAGGTGAGAGAGACAGGCGAGGGTAAAGAGGGAAAAGAGAGAGTTTGTGGAAAAGAAGGAAACCAGGGAAAAGAGGCAGGTGTGGGAAAAGAGGTGAGAGAGAGACAGGCGAGGGGAAAGAGGGAAGAGACCGTTAAAGGGAAAGAGGGAAACCAGGGAGAAGAGACGGGAAAGGGGAAAAGAGAGAGTGGAGGGAATACAGGGAAAAGAGACAAGTGAGTGAAAAGAGGGAAAAGGGACTAGCGAGGGAAAGGAGGGAAAAGAGAGAGTTGAGGGAAAATAAGTAAAAGAGACAGGCGAGGGGAAAGAGGGAAAATAGAGCGTTCAGGGAAAAGAGGGAAACCAGGGAAAAGAGACATGAGGGGGGAAGATTGAAAAGAGGGAAACCAGGGAAAAGAGGGAAACCAGGGAAAAGAGACAGGAGGGGGGAAAAGAGGTAAAAGAGGCAAGCTAGGGGAAGGAGGGAAAAGAGAGAGTTCGGGGAAAACAGAGAAAAGACACATGCAACGGCAAAGAGGGAAAACAGAGTTGAGGGAAAAGAAGTAAAAGAGACAGGCGAGGGGTGAGAGTGAAAAGAGAGAGTTCAGGGAAAAGAGGGAAACCATGGAGAAGAGACAGGAAAAGGGGAAAGAGGGAAAAGAGAGAGTTGAGGGAAAAGAGGGAAAAGAGAGAATTCATGGAAAAAGGGCAACCAGGTAAAAGAGAGAGAATGGAAAAATAGAGAAAACAGACAGCCGAGGGGAATGTGGGAAAAGTGATGGGTGAGGGAAAATAAGTAAAAGAGACAAGCGAGGGGAAAGAGGGAAAAGAGAGAGTTGAGGGAATGCAGGGGAAAGAGACAAGCGAGTGAAAAGAGGGGAAAGAGAGAGTTCAGGGGAACAGAGGGAAACCAGGGGAAAGAGACATGAGAGGGGAAAAGAGGGAAAGGAGACAAGGGAGGGAAAGGAGGGAAAAGAGAGAGTTGAGGGAAAAGAGGGAAACCATGGAGAAGAGACAGGAAAAGGGGAAAGAGGGAAAAGAAAGAGTTGAGGGAAAATAGGGAAAAAAGGTAAAAGAGACAAGCGAGGGAAAGGAGGGAAAAGAGAGAGTTGATGGAAAACAGGGAAAAGACACAGGTGTCAGCAAAGAGGGAAGAGAGAGATGAGGGAAAAGAGGTGAGAGAGACAGGCGAGGGTAAAGAGGGAAAAGAGAGAGTTTGTGGAAAAGAAGGAAACCAGGGAAAAGAGGCAGGTGTGGGAAAAGAGGTGAGAGAGAGACAGGCGAGGGGAAAGAGGGAAGAGACCGTTAAAGGGAAAGAGGGAAACCAGGGAGAAGAGACGGGAAAGGGGAAAAGAGAGAGTGGAGGGAATACAGGGAAAAGAGACAAGTGAGTGAAAAGAGGGAAAAGGGACTAGCGAGGGAAAGGAGGGAAAAGAGAGAGTTGAGGGAAAATAAGTAAAAGAGACAGGCGAGGGGAAAGAGGGAAAATAGAGCGTTCAGGGAAAAGAGGGAAACCAGGGAAAAGAGACATGAGGGGGGAAGATTGAAAAGAGGGAAACCAGGGAAAAGAGGGAAACCAGGGAAAAGAGACAGGAGGGGGGAAAAGAGGTAAAAGAGGCAAGCTAGGGGAAGGAGGGAAAAGAGAGAGTTCGGGGAAAACAGAGAAAAGACACATGCAACGGCAAAGAGGGAAAACAGAGTTGAGGGAAAAGAAGTAAAAGAGACAGGCGAGGGGTGAGAGTGAAAAGAGAGAGTTCAGGGAAAAGAGGGAAACCATGGAGAAGAGACAGGAAAAGGGGAAAGAGGGAAAAGAGAGAGTTGAGGGAAAAGAGGGAAAAGAGAGAATTCATGGAAAAAGGGCAACCAGGTAAAAGAGAGAGAATGGAAAAATAGAGAAAACAGACAGCCGAGGGGAATGTGGGAAAAGTGATGGGTGAGGGAAAATAAGTAAAAGAGACAAGCGAGGGGAAAGAGGGAAAAGAGAGAGTTGAGGGAATGCAGGGGAAGAGACAAGCGAGTGAAAAGAGGGGACAGAGAGAGTTCAGGGGAAAAGAGGGAAACCGGGGAAAGAGACATGAGAGGGGAAAAGAGGGAAAGGAGACAAGGGAGGGAAAGGAGGGAAAAGAGAGAGTTGAGGGAAAAGAGGGAAACCATGGAGAAGAGACAGGAAAAGGGGAAAGAGGGAAAAGAAAGAGTTGAGGGAAAATAGGGAAAAAAGGTAAAAGAGACAAGCGAGGGAAAGGAGGGAAAAGAGAGAGTTGATGGAAAACAGGGAAAAGACACAGGTGTCAGCAGAGAGGGAAGAGAGAGTTGAGGGAAAAGAGGTGAGAGAGACAGGCGAGGGTAAAGAGGGAAAAGAGAGAGTTTGTGGAAAAGAAGGAAACCAGGGAAAAGAGGCAGGTGTGGGAAAAGAGGTGAGAGAGAGACAGGCGAGGGGAAAGAGGGAAGAGACCGTTAAAGGAAAAGAGGGAAACCAGGGAGAAGAGACGGGAAAGGGGAAAAGAGAGAGTGGAGGGAATACAGGGAAAAGAGACAAGTGAGTGAAAAGAGGGAAAAGGGACTAGCGAGGGAAAGGAGGGAAAAGAGAGAGTTGAGGGAAAATAAGTAAAAGAGACAGGCGAGGGGAAAGAGGGAAAATAGAGCGTTCAGGGAAAAGAGGGAAACCAGGGAAAAGAGACATGAGGGGGGAAGATTGAAAAGAGGGAAACCAGGGAAAAGAGGGAAACCAGGGAAAAGAGACAGGAGGGGGGAAAAGAGGTAAAAGAGGCAAGCTAGGGGAAGGAGGGAAAAGAGAGAGTTCGGGGAAAACAGAGAAAAGACACATGCAACGGCAAAGAGGGAAAACAGAGTTGAGGGAAAAGAAGTAAAAGAGACAGGCGAGGGGGGAGAGTGAAAAGAGAGAGTTCAGGGAAAAGAGGGAAACCATGGAGAAGAGACAGGAAAAGGGGAAAGAGGGAAAAGAGAGAGTTGAGGGAAAAGAGGGAAAAGAGAGAGTTCATGGAAAAAGGGCAACCAGGTAAAAGAGAGAGAATGGAAAAATAGAGAAAACAGACAGCCGAGGGGAATGTGGGAAAAGAGATGGGTGAGGGAAAATAAGTAAAAGAGACAAGCGAGGGGAAAGAGGGAAAAGAGAGAGTTGAGGGAATGCAGGGGAAGAGACAAGCGAGTGAAAAGAGGGGACAGAAAGAGTTCAGGGGAAAAGAGGGAAACCGGGGAAAGAGACATGAGAGGGGAAAAGAGGGAAAGGAGACAAGGGAGGGAAAGGAGGGAAAAGAGAGAGTTGAGGGAAAAGAGGGAAACCATGGAGAAGAGACAGGAAAAGGGGAAAGAGGGAAAAGAAAGAGTTGAGGGAAAATAGGGAAAAAAGGTAAAAGAGACAAGCGAGGGAAAGGAGGGAAAAGAGAGAGTTGATGGAAAACAGGGAAAAGACACAGGTGTCAGCAAAGAGGGAAGAGAGAGTTGAGGGAAAAGAGGTGAGAGAGACAGGCGAGGGTAAAGAGGGAAAAGAGAGAGTTTGTGGAAAAGAAGGAAACCAGGGAAAAGAGGCAGGTGTGGGAAAAGAGGTGAGAGAGAGACAGGCGAGGGGAAAGAGGGAAGAGACCGTTAAAGGAAAAGAGGGAAACCAGGGAGAAGAGACGGGAAAGGGGAAAAGAGAGAGTGGAGGGAATACAGGGAAAAGAGACAAGTGAGTGAAAAGAGGGAAAAGGGACTAGCGAGGGAAAGGAGGGAAAAGAGAGAGTTGAGGGAAAATAAGTAAAAGAGACAGGCGAGGGGAAAGAGGGAAAATAGAGCGTTCAGGGAAAAGAGGGAAACCAGGGAAAAGAGACATGAGGGGGGAAGATTGAAAAGAGGGAAACCAGGGAAAAGAGGGAAACCAGGGAAAAGAGACAGGAGGGGGGAAAAGAGGTAAAAGAGGCAAGCTAGGGGAAGGAGGGAAAAGAGAGAGTTCGGGGAAAACAGAGAAAAGACACATGCAACGGCAAAGAGGGAAAACAGAGTTGAGGGAAAAGAAGTAAAAGAGACAGGCGAGGGGGGAGAGTGAAAAGAGAGAGTTCAGGGAAAAGAGGGAAACCATGGAGAAGAGACAGGAAAAGGGGAAAGAGGGAAAAGAGAGAGTTGAGGGAAAAGAGGGAAAAGAGAGAGTTCATGGAAAAAGGGCAACCAGGTAAAAGAGAGAGAATGGAAAAATAGAGAAAACAGACAGCCGAGGGGAATGTGGGAAAAGAGATGGGTGAGGGAAAATAAGTAAAAGAGACAAGCGAGGGGAAAGAGGGAAAAGAGAGAGTTGAGGGAATGCAGGGGAAGAGACAAGCGAGTGAAAAGAGGGGACAGAGAGAGTTCAGGGGAAAAGAGGGAAACCGGGGAAAGAGACATGAGAGGGGGAAAGAGGGAAAGGAGACAAGCGAGGGAAAGGAGGGAAAAGAGAGAGTTGAGGGAATGCAGGGGAAGAGACAAGCGAGTGAAAAGAGGGGACAGAGAGAGTTCAGGGGAAAAGAGGGAAACCGGGGAAAGAGACATGAGACGGGAAAAGAGGGAAAGGAGACAAGGGAGGGAAAGGAGGGAAAAGAGAGAGTTGAGGGAAAAGAGGGAAACCATGGAGAAGAGACAGGAAAAGGGGAAAGAGGGAAAAGAAAGAGTTGAGGGAAAATAGGGAAAAAAGGTAAAAGAGACAAGCGAGGGAAAGGAGGGAAAAGAGAGAGTTGATGGAAAACAGGGAAAAGACACAGGTGTCAGCAGAGAGGGAAGAGAGAGTTGAGGGAAAAGAGGTGAGAGAGACAGGCGAGGGTAAAGAGGGAAAAGAGAGAGTTTGTGGAAAAGAAGGAAACCAGGGAAAAGAGGCAGGTGTGGGAAAAGAGGTGAGAGAGAGACAGGCGAGGGGAAAGAGGGAAGAGACCGTTAAAGGAAAAGAGGGAAACCAGGGAGAAGAGACGGGAAAGGGGAAAAGAGAGAGTGGAGGGAATACAGGGAAAAGAGACAAGTGAGTGAAAAGAGGGAAAAGGGACTAGCGAGGGAAAGGAGGGAAAAGAGAGAGTTGAGGGAAAATAAGTAAAAGAGACAGGCGAGGGGAAAGAGGGAAAATAGAGCGTTCAGGGAAAAGAGGGAAACCAGGGAAAAGAGACATGATGGGGGAAGATTGAAAAGAGATGGTTCAGGGAAAAGAGGGAAACCAGGGAAAAGAGAGAGGAGGGGGGAAAAGAGGTAAAAGAGGCAAGCTAGGGGAAGGAGGGAAAAGAGAGAGTTCGGGGAAAACAGAGAAAAGACACATGCAACGGCAAAGAGGGAAAACAGAGTTGAGGGAAAAGAAGTAAAAGAGACAGGCGAGGGGGGAGAGTGAAAAGAGAGAGTTCAGGGAAAAGAGGGAAACCATGGAGAAGAGACAGGAAAAGGGGAAAGAGGGAAAAGAGAGAGTTCATGGAAAATAGGGCAACCAGGTAAAAGAGAGAGAATGGAAAAATAGAGAAAACAGACAGCCGAGGGGAATGTGGGAAAAGAGATGGTTGAGGGAAAATAAGTAAAAGAGACAAGCGAGGGGAAGGAGGGAAAAGAGAGAGTTCGGGGAAAAGAGGGAAACCAGGGAAAAGAGCCATGAGAGGGGAAAGAGGGAAAAGAGAGAGTTGAGGGAATGCAGGGGAAAGAGACAAGCGAGTGAAAAGAGGGGACAGAGAGAGTTCAGGGAAAAGAGGGAAACCAGGGAAGAGACACAGGCGAGGGGCAAGAGGGAAATGAGAGAGTTGAGGGGAAAGAGGGAAAAGAGAGATTTCATGGAAAAAAGGCAACCAGGTAAAAGAGAGAGAATGGAAAAATAGAGAAAACAGACAGCCGAGGGGAATGTGGGAAAAGAGATGGGTGAGGGAAAATAAGTAAAAGAGACAAGCGATGGGAAAGAGGGAAAAGAGAGAGTTGAGGGAATGCAGGGGAAGAGACAAGCGAGTGAAAAGAGGGGACAGAAAGAGTTCAGGGGAAAAGAGGGAAACCGGGGAAAGAGACATCAGAGGGGAAAAGAGGGAAAGGAGACAAGGGAGGGAAAGGAGGGAAAAGAGAGAGTTGAGGGAAAAGAGGGAAACCATGGAGAAGAGACAGGAAAAGGGGAAAGAGGGAAAAGAAAGAGTTGAGGGAAAATAGGGAAAAAAGGTAAAAGAGACAAGCGAGGGAAAGGAGGGAAAAGAGAGAGTTGATGGAAAACAGGGAAAAGACACAGGTGTCAGCAAAGAGGGAAGAGAGAGTTGAGGGAAAAGAGGTGAGAGAGACAGGCGAGGGTAAAGAGGGAAAAGAGAGAGTTTGTGGAAAAGAAGGAAACCAGGGAAAAGAGGCAGGTGTGGGAAAAGAGGTGAGAGAGAGACAGGCGAGGGGAAAGAGGGAAGAGACCGTTAAAGGAAAAGAGGGAAACCAGGGAGAAGAGACGGGAAAGGGGAAAAGAGAGAGTGGAGGGACTACAGGGAAAAGAGACAAGCGAGTGAAAAGAGGGAAAAGGGACTAGCGAGGGAAAGGAGGGAAAAGAGAGAGTTGAGGGAAAATAAGTAAGAGAGACAGGCGAGGGGAAAGAGGGAAAAGAGAGCGTTCAGGGGAAAGAGGGAAAAGAGAGAGTTCATGGAAAATAGGGCAACCAGGTAAAAGAGAGAGAATGGAAAAATAGAGAAAACAGACAGCCGAGGGGAATGTGGGAAAAGAGATGGTTGAGGGAAAATAAGTAAAAGAGACAAGCGAGGGGAAAGAGGGAAAAGAGAGAGTTGAGGGAATGCAGGGGAAATAGACAGGCGAGTGAAAAGAGGGGAAAGAGAGAGTTCAGGGGAAAAGAGGGAAACCAGGGGAAAGAGACATGAGAGGGGAAAAGAGGGAAAGGAGACAAGCGAGGGAAAGGAGGGAAAAGAGCGAGTTGAGGGAAAAGAGGGAAACCAGGGAAGAGACACAGGCGAGGGGAAAGAGGGAAATGAGAGAGTTGAGGGAAAAGAGGGAAAAGAGAGAGTTCATGGAAAAAGGGCAACCCGGTAAAAGAGAGAGAATGGAAAAATAGAGAAAACAGACAGCCGAGGGGAATGTGGGAAAAGAGATGGGTGAGGGAAAATAAGTAAAAGAGACAAGCGAGGGGAAAGAGGGAAAAGAGAGAGTTGAGGGAATGCAGGGGAAGAGACAAGCGAGTGAAAAGAGGGGACAGAGAGAGTTCAGGGGAAAAGAGGGAAACCGGGGAAAGAGACATGAGAGGGGGAAAGAGGGAAAGGAGACAAGCGAGGGGGAAGAGGGAAAAGAGAGAGTTGAGGGAAAAGAGGGAAACCATGGAGAAGAGACAGGAAAAGGGGAAAGAGGGAAAAGAAAGAGTTGAGGGAAAGTAGGGAAAAAAGGTAAAAGAGACAAGCAAGGGAAAGGAGGGAAAAGAGAGTTGATGGAAAACAGGGAAAAGACACAGGTGTCAGCAAAGAGGGAAGAGAGAGTTGAGGGAAAAGAGGTGAGAGAGACAGGCGAGGGGAAAGAGGGAAGAGACCGTTAAAGGAAAAGAGGGAAACCAGGGAGAAGAGACGGGAAAGGGGAAAAGAGAGAGTTGAGGGAATACAGGGAAAGAGACAAGCGAGTGAAAAGAGGGAAAAGGGACTAGCGAGGGAAAGGAGGGAAAAGAGAGAGTTGAGGGAAAATAAGTAAAAGAGACAGGCGAGGGGAAAGAGGGAAAATAGAGCGTTCAGGAAAAAGAGGGAAACCAGGGAAAAGAGACATGAGGGGGGAAGATTGAAAAGAGGGAAATCAGGGAAAAGAGGGAAACCAGGGAAAAGAGACAGGAGGGGGGAAAAGAGGTAAAAGAGACAAGCTAGGGGAAGGAGGGAAAAGAGAGAGTTCGGGGAAAACAGGGAAAAGACACATGCAACGGCAAAGAGGGAAAAGAGAGTTGAGGGAAGAGAAGTAAAAGAGACAGGCGAGGGGGGAGAGTGAAAAGAGAGAGTTCAGGGAAAAGAGGGAAACCATGGAGAAGAGACAGGAAAAGGGGAAAGAGGGAAAAGAGAGAGTTCATGGAAAATAGGGCAACCAGGTAAAAGAGAGAGAATGGAAAAATAGAGAAAACAGACAGCCGAGGGGAATGTGGGAAAAGAGATGGTTGAGGGAAAATAAGTAAAAGAGACATGCGAGGGGAAAGAGGGAAAAGAGAGAGTTGAGGGAAAAGAGGGAAACCAGGGAAAAGAGCCATGAGAGGGGAAAGAGGGGAAAGAGAGAGTTGAGGGAATGCAGGGGAAAGAGACAAGCGAGTGAAAAGAGGGGACAGAGAGACTTTGGGGAAAAGAGGGAAACCGGGGAAAGAGACATGAGAGGGGAAAAGAGGGAAAGGAGACAAGCGAGGGAAAGGAGGGAAAAGAGAGAGTTGAGGGCAAATAAGTAGAAGAGACAGGCGAGGGGAAAGAGGGAAAATAGAGCGTTCAGGGAAAAGAGGGAAACCAGGGAAAAGAGACATGAGGGGGGAAGATTGAAAAGAGGGAAACCAGGGAAAAGAGGGAAACCAGGGAAAATAGACAGGAGGGGGGAAAAGAGGTAAAAGAGACAAGCTAGGGGAAGGAGGGAAAAGAGAGAGTTCGGGGAAAACAGAGAAAAGACACATGCAACGGCAAAGAGGGAAAAGAGAGTTGAGGGAAAAGAAGTAAAAGAGAGAGGCGAGGGGGAGAGTGAAAAGAGCGAGTTGAGGGAAAAGAGGGAAACCAGGGAAGAGACACAGGCTAGGGGAAAGAGGGAAATGAGAGAGTTGAGGGAAAAGAGGGAAAAGAGAGAGTTCATGGAAAAAGGGCAACCAGGTAAAAGAGAGAGAATGGAAAAATAGAGAAAACAGACAGCCGAGGGGAATGTGGGAAAAGAGATGGGTGAGGGAAAATAAGTAAAAGAGACAAGCGAGGGGAAAGAGGGAAAAGAGAGAGTTGAGGGAATGCAGGGGAAGAGACAAGCGAGTGAAAAGAGGGGACAGAGAGAGTTCAGGGGAAAAGAGGGAAACCGCGGAAAGAGACATGAGAGGGGGAAAGAGGGAAAGGAGACAAGCGAGGGGAAAGAGGGAAAAGAGAGAGTTGAGGGAAAAGAGGGAAACCATGGAGAAGAGACAGGAAAAGGGGAAAGAGGGAAAAGAAAGAGTTGAGGGAAAGTAGGGAAAAAAGGTAAAAGAGACAAGCAAGGGAAAGGAGGGAAAAGAGAGTTGATGGAAAACAGGGAAAAGACACAGGTGTCAGCAAAGACGGAAGAGAGAGTTGAGGGAAAAGAGGTGAGAGAGACAGGCGAGGGGAAAGAGGGAAGAGACCGTTAAAGGAAAAGAGGGAAACCAGGGAGAAGAGACGGGAAAGGGGAAAAGAGAGAGTTGAGGGAATACAGGGAAAGAGACAAGCGAGTGAAAAGAGGGAAAAGGGACTAGCGAGGGAAAGGAGGGAAAAGAGAGAGTTGAGGGAAAATAAGTAAAAGAGACAGGCGAGGGGAAAGAGGGAAAATAGAGCGTTCAGGGAAAAGAGGGAAACCAGGGAAAAGAGACATGAGGGGAGAAGATTGAAAAGAGGGAAACCAGGGAAAAGAGGGAAACCAGGGAAAAGAGACAGGAGGGGGGAAAAGAGGTAAAAGAGACAAGCTAGGGGAAGGAGGGAAAAGAGAGAGTTCGGGGAAAACAGGGAAAAGACACATGCAACGGCAAAGAGGGAAAAGAGAGTTGAGGGAAAAGAAGTAAAAGAGACAGGCGAGCGAGGAGAGTGAAAAGAGAGAGTTCAGGGAAAAGAGGGAAACCATGGAGAAGAGACAGGAAAAGGGGAAAGAGGGAAAAGAGAGAGTTGAGGGAAAATAGGGCAACCAGGGAAAAGAGACAGGCGAGGGAAAAGAGGGAAAAGAGAGAGTTCATGGAAAAAGGGCAACGAGGTAAAAGAGAGAGAATGGAAAAATAGAGAAAACAGACAGCCGAGGGGAATGTGGGAAAAGAGATGGGTGAGGGAAAATAAGTAAAAGAGACAAGCGAGGGGAAAGAGGGAAAAGAGAGAGTTGAGGGAAAAGAGGGAAACCATGGAGAAGAGACAGGAAAAGGGGAAAGAGGGAAAAGAAAGAGTTGAGGGAAAATAGGGAAAAAAGGTAAAAGAGACAAGCGAGGGAAAGGAGGGAAAAGAGAGAGTTGATGGAAAACAGGGAAAAGACACAGGTGTCAGCAAAGAGGGAAGAGAGAGTTGAGGGAAAAGAGGTGAGAGAGACAGGCGAGGGTAAAGAGGGAAAAGAGAGAGTTTGTGGAAAAGAAGGAAACCAGGGAAAAGAGACATGAGGGGGGAAGATTGAAAAGAGACGGTTCAGGGAAAAGAGGGAAACCAGGGAAAAGAGACAGGCGAGGGGAAAAGAGGTAAAAGAGACAAGGTAGGGGAAGGAGGGAAAAGAGAGAGTTCGGGGAAAACAGGGAAAAGACACATGCAACGGCAAAGAGGGAAAACAGAGTTGAGGGAAAAGAAGTAAAAGAGACAGGCGAGGGGGGAGAGTGAAGAGAGAGAGTTCAGGGAAAAGAGGGAAACCATGGAGAAGAGACAGGAAAAGGGGAAAGAGGGAAAAGAGAGAGTTCATGGAAAATAGGGCAACCAGGTAAAAGAGAGAGAATGGAAAAATAGAGAAAACAGACAGCCGAGGGGAATGTGGGAAAAGAGATGGTTGAGGGAAAATAAGTAAGAGAGACATGCGAGGGGAAAGAGGGAAAAGAGAGAGTTGAGGGAAAAGAGGGAAACCAGGGAAAAGATCCATGAGAGGGGAAAGAGGGGAAAGAGAGAGTTGAGGGAATGCAGGGGAAAGAGACAAGCGAGTGAAAAGAGGGGACAGAGAGAGTTCAGGGGAAAAGAGGGAAACCAGGGGAAAGAGACATGAGAGGGGAAAACAGGGAAAGGAGACAAGCGAGGGAAAGGAGGGAAAAGAGAGAGTTGAGGGAGAAGAGGGAAACCATGGAGAAGAGACAGGAAAAGGGGAAAGAGGGAAAAGAAAGAGTTCAGGGAAAATAGGGAAAAAAGGTAAAAGAGACAAGCAAGGGAAAGGAGGGAAAAGAGAGAGTTGACGGAAAACAGGTAAAAGACACCGGTGTCAGCAAAGAGGGAAGAGAGAGTTGAGGGAAAAGAGGTGAGAGAGACAGGCGAGGGGAAAGAGGGAAGAGACCGTTAAAGGAAAAGAGGGAAACCAGGGAGAAGAGACGGGAAAGGGGAAAAGAGAGAGTGGAGGGAATACAGGGAAAAGAGACAAGCGAGTGAAAAGAGGGAAAATGGACTAGCGAGGGAAAGGAGGGAAAAGAGAGAGTTGAGGGAAAATAAGTAAAAGAGACAGGCGAGGGGAAAGAGGGAAAATAGAGCGTTCAGGGAAAAGAGGGAAACCAGGGAAAAGAGACATGAGGGGGGAAGATTGAAAAGAGGGAAACCAGGGAAAAGAGGGAAACCAGGGAAAAGAGACAGGAGGGGGGGAAAGAGGTAAAAGAGGCAAGCTAGGGGAAGGAGGGAAAAGAGAGAGTTCGGGGAAAACAGAGAAAAGACACATGCAACGGCAAAGAGGGAAAAGAGAGTTGAGGGAAAAGAAGTAAAAGAGACAGGCGAGGGGGGAGAGTGAAAAGAGAGAGTTCAGGGAAAAGAGGGAAACCATGGAGAAGAGACAGGAAAAGGTGAAAGAGGGAAAAGAGAGAGTTGAGGGAAAATAGGGAAACCAGGTAAAAGAGAGAGAATGGAAAAATAGAGAAAACAGACAGCCGAGGGGAATGTGGGAAAAGAGATGGTTGAGGGAAAATAAGTAAAAGAGACATGCGAGGGGAAAGAGGGAAAAGAGAGAGTTGAGGGAAAAGAGGGAAACCAGGGAAAAGAGCCATGAGAGGGGAAAGAGGGGAAAGAGAGAGTTGAGGGAATGCAGGGGAAAGAGACAAGCGAGTGAAAAGAGGGGACAGAGAGACTTTGGGGAAAAGAGGGAAACCGGGGAAAGAGACATGAGAGGGGAAAAGAGGGAAAGGAGACAAGCGAGGGAAAGGAGGGAAAAGAGAGAGTTGAGGGCAAATAAGTAGAAGAGACAGGCGAGGGGAAAGAGGGAAAATAGAGCGTTCAGGGAAAAGAGGGAAACCAGGGAAAAGAGACATGAGGGGGGAAGATTGAAAAGAGGGAAACCAGGGAAAAGAGGGAAACCAGGGAAAATAGACAGGAGGGGGGAAAAGAGGTAAAAGAGACAAGCTAGGGGAAGGAGGGAAAAGAGAGAGTTCGGGGAAAACAGAGAAAAGACACATGCAACGGCAAAGAGGGAAAAGAGAGTTGAGGGAAAAGAAGTAAAAGAGAGAGGCGAGGGGGAGAGTGAAAAGAGAGAGTTGAGGGAAAAGAGGGAAACCAGGGAAGAGACACAGGCTAGGGGAAAGAGGGAAATGAGAGAGTTGAGGGAAAAGAGGGAAAAGAGAGAGTTCATGGAAAAAGGGCAACCAGGTAAAAGAGAGAGAATGGAAAAATAGAGAAAACAGACAGCCGAGGGGAATGTGGGAAAAGAGATGGGTGAGGGAAAATAAGTAAAAGAGACAAGCGAGGGGAAAGAGGGAAAAGAGAGAGTTGAGGGAATGCAGGGGAAGAGACAAGCGAGTGAAAAGAGGGGACAGAGAGAGTTCAGGGGAAAAGAGGGAAACCGCGGAAAGAGACATGAGAGGGGGAAAGAGGGAAAGGAGACAAGCGAGGGGAAAGAGGGAAAAGAGAGAGTTGAGGGAAAAGAGGGAAACCATGGAGAAGAGACAGGAAAAGGGGAAAGAGGGAAAAGAAAGAGTTGAGGGAAAGTAGGGAAAAAAGGTAAAAGAGACAAGCAAGGGAAAGGAGGGAAAAGAGAGTTGATGGAAAACAGGGAAAAGACACAGGTGTCAGCAAAGACGGAAGAGAGAGTTGAGGGAAAAGAGGTGAGAGAGACAGGCGAGGGGAAAGAGGGAAGAGACCGTTAAAGGAAAAGAGGGAAACCAGGGAGAAGAGACGGGAAAGGGGAAAAGAGAGAGTTGAGGGAATACAGGGAAAGAGACAAGCGAGTGAAAAGAGGGAAAAGGGACTAGCGAGGGAAAGGAGGGAAAAGAGAGAGTTGAGGGAAAATAAGTAAAAGAGACAGGCGAGGGGAAAGAGGGAAAATAGAGCGTTCAGGGAAAAGAGGGAAACCAGGGAAAAGAGACATGAGGGGAGAAGATTGAAAAGAGGGAAACCAGGGAAAAGAGGGAAACCAGGGAAAAGAGACAGGAGGGGGGAAAAGAGGTAAAAGAGACAAGCTAGGGGAAGGAGGGAAAAGAGAGAGTTCGGGGAAAACAGGGAAAAGACACATGCAACGGCAAAGAGGGAAAAGAGAGTTGAGGGAAAAGAAGTAAAAGAGACAGGCGAGCGAGGAGAGTGAAAAGAGAGAGTTCAGGGAAAAGAGGGAAACCATGGAGAAGAGACAGGAAAAGGGGAAAGAGGGAAAAGAGAGAGTTGAGGGAAAATAGGGCAACCAGGGAAAAGAGACAGGCGAGGGAAAAGAGGGAAAAGAGAGAGTTCATGGAAAAAGGGCAACGAGGTAAAAGAGAGAGAATGGAAAAATAGAGAAAACAGACAGCCGAGGGGAATGTGGGAAAAGAGATGGGTGAGGGAAAATAAGTAAAAGAGACAAGCGAGGGGAAAGAGGGAAAAGAGAGAGTTGAGGGAAAAGAGGGAAACCATGGAGAAGAGACAGGAAAAGGGGAAAGAGGGAAAAGAAAGAGTTGAGGGAAAATAGGGAAAAAAGGTAAAAGAGACAAGCGAGGGAAAGGAGGGAAAAGAGAGAGTTGATGGAAAACAGGGAAAAGACACAGGTGTCAGCAAAGAGGGAAGAGAGAGTTGAGGGAAAAGAGGTGAGAGAGACAGGCGAGGGTAAAGAGGGAAAAGAGAGAGTTTGTGGAAAAGAAGGAAACCAGGGAAAAGAGACATGAGGGGGGAAGATTGAAAAGAGAGGGTTCAGGGAAAAGAGGGAAACCAGGGAAAAGAGACAGGCGAGGGGAAAAGAGGTAAAAGAGACAAGGTAGGGGAAGGAGGGAAAAGAGAGAGTTCGGGGAAAACAGGGAAAAGACACATGCAACGGCAAAGAGGGAAAACAGAGTTGAGGGAAAAGAAGTAAAAGAGACAGGCGAGGGGGGAGAGTGAAGAGAGAGAGTTCAGGGAAAAGAGGGAAACCATGGAGAAGAGACAGGAAAAGGGGAAAGAGGGAAAAGAGAGAGTTCATGGAAAATAGGGCAACCAGGTAAAAGAGAGAGAATGGAAAAATAGAGAAAACAGACAGCCGAGGGGAATGTGGGAAAAGAGATGGTTGAGGGAAAATAAGTAAGAGAGACATGCGAGGGGAAAGAGGGAAAAGAGAGAGTTGAGGGAAAAGAGGGAAACCAGGGAAAAGATCCATGAGAGGGGAAAGAGGGGAAAGAGAGAGTTGAGGGAATGCAGGGGAAAGAGACAAGCGAGTGAAAAGAGGGGACAGAGAGAGTTCAGGGGAAAAGAGGGAAACCAGGGGAAAGAGACATGAGAGGGGAAAACAGGGAAAGGAGACAAGCGAGGGAAAGGAGGGAAAAGAGAGAGTTGAGGGAGAAGAGGGAAACCATGGAGAAGAGACAGGAAAAGGGGAAAGAGGGAAAAGAAAGAGTTCAGGGAAAATAGGGAAAAAAGGTAAAAGAGACAAGCAAGGGAAAGGAGGGAAAAGAGAGAGTTGACGGAAAACAGGTAAAAGACACCGGTGTCAGCAAAGAGGGAAGAGAGAGTTGAGGGAAAAGAGGTGAGAGAGACAGGCGAGGGGAAAGAGGGAAGAGACCGTTAAAGGAAAAGAGGGAAACCAGGGAGAAGAGACGGGAAAGGGGAAAAGAGAGAGTGGAGGGAATACAGGGAAAAGAGACAAGCGAGTGAAAAGAGGGAAAAGGGACTAGCAAGGGAAAGGAGGTAAAAGAGAGAGTTGAGGGAAAATAAGTAAGAGAGACAGGCGAGGGGAAAGAGGGAAAAGAGAGCGTTCAGGGGAAAGAGGGAAACCAGGGAAAAGAGACATGAGGGGGGAAGATTGAAAAGAGAGGGTTCAGGGAAAAGAGGGAAACCAGGGAAAAGAGACAGGCGAGGGGAAAAGAGGTAAAAGAGACAAGCTAGGGGAAGGAGGGAAAAGAGAGAGTTCGGGGAAAACAGAGAAAAGACACATGCAACGGCAAAGAGGGAAAAGAGAGTTGAGGGAAAAGAAGTAAAAGAGACAGGCGAGGGGAACGAGTGAAAAGAGAGAGTTCATGGAAAATAGGGCAACCAGGTAAAAGAGAGAGAATGGAAAAATAGAGAAAACAGACAGCCGAGGGGAATGTGGGAAAAGAGATGGTTGAGGGAAAATAAGTAAAAGAGACAAGCGAGGGGAAAGAGGGAAAAGAGAGAGTTGAGGGAATGCAGGGGAAAGAGACAAGCGAGTGAAAAGAGGGGACAGAGAGAGTTCAGGGGAAAAGAGGGAAACCAGGGGGAAGAGACATGAGAGGGGAAAAGAGGGAAAGGAGACAAGCGAGGGAAAGGAGGGAAAAGAGAGAGTTGAGGGAAAAGAGGGAAACCATGGAGAAGAGACAGGAAAAGGGGAAAGAGGGAAAAGAAAGAGTTGAGGGAAAAATAGGGAAAAAAGGTAAAAGAGACAAGCAATGGAAAGGAGGGAAAAGAGAGAGTTGGTGGAAAACAGGGAAAAGACACAGGTGTCAGCAAAGAGGGAAGAGAGAGTTGAGGGGAAAGAGGTGAGAGAGACAGGCGAGGGGAAAGAGGGAAGAGACCATTAAAGGAAAAGAGGGAAATCAGGGAGAAGAGACGGGAAAGGGGAAAAGAGAGAGTGGAGGGAATACAGGGAAAAGAGACAAGCGAGTGAAAAGAGGGAAAAGGGACTAGCGAGGGAATGGAGGGAAAAGAGAGAGTTGAGGGAAAATAAGTAAGAGAGACATGCGAGGGGAAAGAGGGAAAATAGAGCGTTCAGGGAAAAGAGGGAAACCAGGGAAAAGAGACATGAGGGGGGAAGATTGAAAAGAGGGAAACCAGGGAAAAGAGGGAAACCAGGGAAAAGAGACAGGAGGGGGGGAAAGAGGTAAAAGAGACAAGGTAGGGGAAGGAGGGAAAAGAGAGAGTTCGGGGAAAACAGGGAAAAGACACATGCAACGGCAAAGAGGGAAAAGAGAGTTGAGGGAAAAGAAGTAAGAGAGACAGGCGAGGGGGGAGAGTGATAAGAGAGAGTTGAGGGAAAAGAGGGAAACCACGGAGAAGAGACAGGAAAAGGGGAAAGAGGGAAAAGAAAGAGTTGAGGGAAAAGAGGGAAACCAGGGAAAAGAGACAGGCGAGGGAAAAGAGGGAAAAGAGAGAGTTCATGGAAAAAGGGCAACCAGGTAAAAGAGAGAGAACGGAAAAATAGAGAAAACAGACAGCCGAGGGGAATGTGGGAAAAGAGATGGTTGAGGGAAAAAAGCAAAAGAGACAAGCGAGGGAAAGGAGGGAAAAGAGAGAGTTGAGGGAAAATAGGGAAACCATGGAGAAGAGACAGGAAAAGGGGAAAGAGGGAAAAGAAAGAGTTGAGGGAAAATAGGGAAAAAAGGTAAAAGAGACAAGCGAGGGAAAGGAGGGAAAAGAGAGAGTTGATGGAAAACAGGGAAAAGACACAGGTGTCAGCAAAGAGGGAAGAGAGAGTTGAGGGAAAAGAGGTGAGAGAGACAGGCGAGGGTAAAGAGGGAAAAGAGAGAGTTTGTGGAAAAGAAGGAAACCAGGGAAAAGAGGCAGGTGTGGGAAAAGAGGTGAGAGAGAGACAGGCGAGGGGAAAGAGGGAAGAGACCGTTAAAGGAAAAGAGGGAAACCAGGGAGAAGAGACGGGAAAGGGGAAAAGAGAGAGTGGAGGGACTACAGGGAAAAGAGACAAGCGAGTGAAAAGAGGGAAAAGGGACTAGCGAGGGAAAGGAGGGAAAAGAGAGAGTTGAGGGAAAATAAGTAAGAGAGACAGGCGAGGGGAAAGAGGGAAAAGAGAGCGTTCAGGGGAAAGAGGGAAACCAGGGAAAAGAGACATGAGGGGGGAAGATTGAAAAGAGAGGGTTCAGGGAAAAGAGGGAAACCAGGGAAAAGAGACAGGCGAGGGGAAAAGAGGTAAAAGAGACAAGCTAGGGGAAGGAGGGAAAAGAGAGAGTTCGGGGAAAACAGAGAAAAGACACATGCAACGGCAAAGAGGGAAAAGAGAGTTGAGGGAAAAGAAGTAAAAGAGACAGGCGAGGGGAACGAGTGAAAAGAGAGAGTTCATGGAAAATAGGGCAACCAGGTAAAAGAGAGAGAATGGAAAAATAGAGAAAACAGACAGCCGAGGGGAATGTGGGAAAAGAGACGGTTGAGGGAAAATAAGTAAAAGACACAAGCGAGGGGAAAGAGGGAAAAGAGAGAGTTGAGGGAAAAGAGGGAAACCAGGGAAAAGAGCCATGAGAGGGGAAAGAGGGGAAAGAGAGAGTTGAGGGAATGCAGGGGAAAGAGACAAGCGAGTGAAAAGAGGGGACAGAGAGAGTTCAGGGGAAAAGAGGGAAACCAGGGGGAAGAGACATGAGAGGGGAAAAGAGGGAAAGGAGACAAGCGAGGGAAAGGAGGGAAAAGAGAGAGTTGAGGGAAAAGAGGGAAACCATGGAGAAGAGACAGGAAAAGGGGAAAGAGGGAAAAGAAAGAGTTGAGGGAAAAATAGGGAAAAAAGGTAAAAGAGACAAGCAATGGAAAGGAGGGAAAAGAGAGAGTTGATGGAAAACAGGGAAAAGACACAGGTGTCAGCAAAGAGGGAAGAGAGAGTTGAGGGGAAAGAGGTGAGAGAGACAGGCGAGGGGAAAGAGGGAAGAGACCATTAAAGGAAAAGAGGGAAATCAGGGAGAAGAGACGGGAAAGGGGAAAAGAGAGAGTGGAGGGAATACAGGGAAAAGAGACAAGCGAGTGAAAAGAGGGAAAAGGGACTAGCGAGGGAATGGAGGGAAAAGAGAGAGTTGAGGGAAAATAAGTGAGAGAGACATGCGAGGGGAAAGAGGGAAAATAGAGCGTTCAGGGAAAAGAGGGAAACCAGGGAAAAGAGACATGAGGGGGGAAGATTGAAAAGAGGGAAACCAGGGAAAAGAGGGAAACCAGGGAAAAGAGACAGGAGGGGGGAAAAGAGGTAAAAGAGACAAGGTAGGGGAAGGAGGGAAAAGAGAGAGTTCGGGGAAAAAAGGGAAAAGACACATGCAACGGCAAAGAGGGAAAAGAGAGTTGAGGGAAAAGAAGTAAGAGAGACAGGCGAGGGGGGAGAGTGATAAGAGAGAGTTGAGGGAAAAGAGGGAAACCATGGAGAAGAGACAGGAAAAGGGGAAAGAGGGAAAAGAAAGAGTTGAGGGAAAAGAGGGAAACCAGGGAAAAGAGACAGGCGAGGGAAAAGAGGGAAAAGAGAGAGTTCATGGAAAAAGGGCAACCAGGTAAAAGAGAGAGAATGGAAAAATAGAGAAAACAGACAGCCGAGGGGAATGTGGGAAAAGAGATGGTTGAGGGGAAAAAAGCAAAAGAGACAAGCGAGGGGAAAGAGGGAAAAGAGAGAGTTGAGGGAAAAGAGGGAAACCATGGAGAAGAGACAGGAAAAGGGGAAAGAGGGAAAAGAGAGAGTTGAGGGAAAATAGGGAAAAAAGGTAAAAGAGACAAGCGAGGGAAAGGAGGGAAAAGAGAGAGTTGATGGAAAACAGGGAAAAGACACAGGTGTCAGCAAAGAGGGAAGAGAGAGTTGAGGGAAAAGAGGTGAGAGAGACAGGCGAGGGTAAAGAGGGAAAAGAGAGAGTTTGTGGAAAAGAAGGAAACCAGGGAAAAGAGGCAGGTGTGGGAAAAGAGGTGAGAGAGAGACAGGCGAGGGGAAAGAGGGAAGAGACCGTTAAAGGAAAAGAGGGAAACCAGGGAGAAGAGACGGGAAAGGGGAAAAGAGAGAGTGGAGGGAATACAGGGAAAAGAGACAAGCGAGTGAAAAGAGGGAAAAGGGACTAGCGAGGGAAAGGAGGGAAAAGAGAGAGTTGAGGGAAAATAAGTAAGAGAGACAGGCGAGGGGAAAGAGGGAAAAGAGAGCGTTCAGGGGAAAGAGGGAAACCAGGGAAAAGAGACATGAGGGGGGAAGATTTAAAAGAGAGGGTTCAGGGAAAAGAGGGAAACCAGGGAAAAGAGACAGGCGAGGGGAAAAGAGGTAAAAGAGACAAGCTAGGGGAAGGAGGGAAAAGAGAGAGTTCGGGGAAAACAGGGAAAAGACACATGCAACGGCAAAGAGGGAAAAGAGAGTTGAGGGAAAAGAAGTAAAAGAGACAGGCGAGGGGAACGAGTGAAAAGAGAGAGTTCATGGAAAATAGGGCAACCAGGTAAAAGAGAGAGAATGGAAAAATAGAGAAAACAGACAGCCGAGGGGAATGTGGGAAAAGAGATGACTGAGGGAAAATAAGTAAAAGAGACATGCGAGGGGAAAGAGGGAAAAGAGAGAGTTGAGGGAAAAGAGGGAAACCATGGAGAAGAGACAGGAAAAGGAGAAAGAGGGAAAAGAGAGAGTTGAGGGAAAATAGGGAAAAAAGGTAAAAGAGACAAGCGAGGGAAAGGAGGGAAAAGAGAGAGTTGATGGAAAACAGGGAAAAGACACAGGTGTCAGCAAAGAGGGAAGAGAGAGTTGAGGGAAAAGAGGTGAGAGAGACAGGCGAGGGTAAAGAGGGAAAAGAGAGAGTTTGTGGAAAAGAAGGAAACCAGGGAAAAGAGGCAGGTGTGGGAAAAGAGGTGAGAGAGAGACAGGCGAGGGGAAAGAGGGAAGAGACCGTTAAAGGAAAAGAGGGAAACCAGGGAGAAGAGACGGGAAAGGGGAAAAGAGAGAGTGGAGGGAATACAGGGAAAAGAGACAAGCGAGTGAAAAGAGGGAAAAGGGACTAGCGAGGGAAAGGAGGGAAAAGAGAGAGTTGAGGGAAAATAAGTAAGAGAGACAGGCGAGGGGAAAGAGGGAAAAGAGAGCGTTCAGGGGAAAGAGGGAAACCAGGGAAAAGAGACATGAGGGGGGAAGATTTAAAAGAGAGGGTTCAGGGAAAAGAGGGAAACCAGGGAAAAGAGACAGGCGAGGGGAAAAGAGGTAAAAGAGACAAGCTAGGGGAAGGAGGGAAAAGAGAGAGTTCGGGGAAAACAGGGAAAAGACACATGCAACGGCAAAGAGGGAAAAGAGAGTTGAGGGAAAAGAAGTAAAAGAGACAGGCGAGGGGAACGAGTGAAAAGAGAGAGTTCATGGAAAATAGGGCAACCAGGTAAAAGAGAGAGAATGGAAAAATAGAGAAAACAGACAGCCGAGGGGAATGTGGGAAAAGAGATGACTGAGGGAAAATAAGTAAAAGAGACATGCGAGGGGAAAGAGGGAAAAGAGAGAGTTGAGGGAAAAGAGGGAAACCATGGAGAAGAGACAGGAAAAGGGGAAAGAGGGAAAAGAGAGAGTTGAGGGAAAATAGGGAAAAAAGGTAAAAGAGACAAGCGAGGGAAAGGAGGGAAAAGAGAGAGTTGATGGAAAACAGGGAAAAGACACAGGTGTCAGCAAAGAGGGAAGAGAGAGTTGAGGGAAAAGAGGTGAGAGAGACAGGCGAGGGTAAAGAGGGAAAAGAGAGAGTTTGTGGAAAAGAAGGAAACCAGGGAAAAGAGGCAGGTGTGGGAAAAGAGGTGAGAGAGAGACAGGCGAGGGGAAAGAGGGAAGAGACCGTTAAAGGAAAAGAGGGAAACCAGGGAGAAGAGATGGGAAAGGGGAAAAGAGAGAGTGGAGGGAATACAGGGAAAAGAGACAAGCGAGTGAAAAGAGGGAAAAGGGACTAGCGAGGGAAAGGAGGGAAAAGAGAGAGTTGAGGGAAAATAAGTAAGAGAGACAGGCGAGGGGAAAGAGGGAAAAGAGAGCGTTCAGGGGAAAGAGGGAAACCAGGGAAAAGAGACATGAGGGGGGAAGATTTAAAAGAGAGGGTTCAGGGAAAAGAGGGAAACCAGGGAAAAGAGACAGGCGAGGGGAAAAGAGGTAAAAGAGACAAGCTAGGGGAAGGAGGGAAAAGAGAGAGTTCGGGGAAAACAGGGAAAAGACACATGCAACGGCAAAGAGGGAAAAGAGAGTTGAGGGAAAAGAAGTAAAAGAGACAGGCGAGGGGAACGAGTGAAAAGAGAGAGTTCATGGAAAATAGGGCAACCAGGTAAAAGAGAGAGAATGGAAAAATAGAGAAAACAGACAGCCGAGGGGAATGTGGGAAAAGAGATGACTGAGGGAAAATAAGTAAAAGAGACATGCGAGGGGAAAGAGGGAAAAGAGAGAGTTGAGGGAAAAGAGGGAAACCAGGGAAAAGAGCCATGAGAGGGGAAAGAGGGGAAAGAGAGAGTTGAGGGAATGCAGGGGAAAGAGACAAGCGAGTGAAAAGAGGGGACAGAGAGAGTTCAGGGGAAAAGAGGGAAACCAGGGGGAAGAGACATGAGAGGGGAAAAGAGGGAAAGGAGACAAGCGAGGGAAAGGAGGGAAAAGAGAGAGTTGAGGGAAAAGAGGGAAACCATGGAGAAGAGACAGGAAAAGGGGAAAGAGGGAAAAGAAAGAGTTGAGGGAAAAATAGGGAAAAAAGGTAAAAGAGACAAGCAATGGAAAGGAGGGAAAAGAGAGAGTTGATGGAAAACAGGGAAAAGACACAGGTGTCAACAAAGAGGGAAGAGAGAGTTGAGGGGAAAGAGGTGAGAGAGACAGGCGAGGGGAAAGAGGGAAGAGACCATTAAAGGAAAAGAGGAAAATCAGGGAGAAGAGACGGGAAAGGGGAAAAGAGAGAGTGGAGGGAATACAGGGAAAAGAGACAAGCGAGTGAAAAGAGGGAAAAGGGACTAGCGAGGGAATGGAGGGAAAAGAGAGAGTTGAGGGAAAATAAGTAAGAGAGACATGCGAGGGGAAAGAGGGAAAATAGAGCGTTCAGGGAAAAGAGGGAAACCAGGGAAAAGAGACATGAGGGGGGAAGATTGAAAAGAGGGAAACCAGGGAAAAGAGGGAAACCAGGGAAAAGAGACAGGAGGGGGGAAAAGAGGTAAAAGAGACAAGGTAGGGGAAGGAGGGAAAAGAGAGAGTTCGGGGAAAACAGGGAAAAGACACATGCAACGGCAAAGAGGGAAAAGAGAGTTGAGGGAAAAGAAGTAAGAGAGACAGGCGAGGGGGGAGAGTGATAAGAGAGAGTTGAGGGAAAAGAGGGAAACCATGGAGAAGAGACAGGAAAAGGGGAAAGAGGGAAAAGAAAGAGTTGAGGGAAAAGAGGGAAACCAGGGAAAAGAGACAGGCGAGGGAAAAGAGGGAAAAGAGAGAGTTCATGGAAAAAGGGCAACCAGGTAAAAGAGAGAGAATGGAAAAATAGAGAAAACAGACAGTCGAGGGGAATGTGGGAAAAGAGATGGTTGAGGGGAAAAAAGCAAAAGAGACAAGCGAGGGAAAGGAGGGAAAAGAGAGAGTTGAGGGAAAAGAGGGAAACCATGGAGAAGAGACAGGAAAAGGGGAAAGAGGGAAAAGAAAGAGTTGAGGGAAAATAGGGAAAAAAGGTAAAAGAGACAAGCGAGGGAAAGGAGGGAAAAGAGAGAGTTGATGGAAAACAGGGAAAAGACACAGGTGTCAGCAAAGAGGGAAGAGAGAGTTGAGGGAAAAGAGGTGAGAGAGACAGGCGAGGGTAAAGAGGGAAAAGAGAGAGTTTGTGGAAAAGAAGGAAACCATGGAAAAGAGGCAGGTGTGGGAAAAGAGGTGAGAGAGAGACAGGCGAGGGGAAAGAGGGAAGAGACCGTTAAAGGAAAAGAGGGAAACCAGGGAGAAGAGACGGGAAAGGGGAAAAGAGAGAGTGGAGGGAATACAGGGAAAAGAGACAAGCGAGTGAAAAGAGGGAAAAGGGACTAGCGAGGGAAAGGAGGGAAAAGAGAGAGCTGAGGGAAAATAAGTAAGAGAGACAGGCGAGGGGAAAGAGGGAAAAGAGAGCGTTCAGGGGAAAGAGGGAAACCAGGGAAAAGAGACATGAGGGGGGAAGATTGAAAAGAGAGGGTTCAGGGAAAAGAGGGAAACCATGGAGAACAGACAGGAAAAGGGGAAAGAGGGAAAAGAGAGAGTTCATGGAAAATAGGGCAACCAGGTAAAAGAGAGAGAATGGAAAAATAGAGAAAACAGACAGCCGAGGGGAATGTGGGAAAAGAGATGGTTGAGGGAAAATAAGTAAAAGAGACATGCGAGGGGAAAGAGGGAAAAGAGAGAGTTGAGGGAAAAGAGGGAAACCAGGGGAAAGAGACATGAGAGGGGAAAAGAGGGAAAGGAGACAAGCGAGGGAAATGAGGGAAAAGAGAGAGTTGAGGGAAAAGAGGGAAACCATGGAGAAGAGAGAGGAAAAGGGGAAAGAGGGAAAAGAAAGAGTTAAGGGAAAATAGGGAAAAAAGGTAAAAGAGACAAGCAAGGGAAAGGAGGGAAAAGAGAGAGTTGATTGAAAACAGGGAAAAGACACAGGTGTCAGCAAAGAGGGAAGAGAGAGTTGAGGGAAAAGAGGTGAGAGAGACAGGCGAGGGGAAAGAGGGAAGAGACCGTTAAAGGAAAAGAGGGAAACCAGGGAGAAGAGACAGGAAAGGGGGAAAGAGAGAGTTGAGGGAATACAGGGGAAAGAGACATGAGAGGGGAAAAGAGGGAAAGGAGACAAGCGAGGGAAAGGAGGGAAAAGAGAGAGTTGAGGGAAAATAAGTAAAAGAGACAGGCGAGGGGAAAGAGGGAAAAGAGAGCGTTCAGGGAAAAGAGGGAAACCAGGGAAAAGAGACATGAGGGGGGAAGATTGAAAAGAGGGAAACCAGGGAAAAGAGGGAAATTAGGGAAAAGAGACAGGAGGGGGGAAAAGAGGTAAAAGAGACAAGCTAGGGGAAGGAGGGAAAAGAGAGAGTTCGGGGAAAACAGAGAAAAGACACATGCAACGGCAAAGAGGGAAAAGAGAGTTGAGGGAAAAGAAGTAAAAGAGACAGGCGAGGGGGGAGAGGGAAAAGAGAGAGTTGAGGGAAAAGAGGGAAACCATGGAGAAGAGACAGGAAAAGGGGAAAGAGGGAAAAGAGAGAGTTGAGGGAAAATAGGGAAACCAGGGAAAAGAGACAGGCGAGGGAAAAGAGGGAAAAGAGAGAGTTGAGGGAATGCAGGGAAAAGAGACAAGCGAGGGAAAAGAGGGGAAAGAGAGAGTTCAGGGGAAAAGAGGGAAACCAGGGGAAAGAGACATGAGAGGGGAAAAGAGGGAAAGGAGACAAGCGAGGGAAAGGAGGGAAAAGAGAGAGTTGATGGAAAACAGGGAAAAGACACAGGTGTCAGCAAAGAGGGAAGAGAGAGTTGAGGGAAAAGAGGTGAGAGAGACAGGCGAGGGTAAAGAGGGAAAAGAGAGAGTTTGTGGAAAAGAAGGAAACCAGGGAAAAGAGGCAGGTGTGGGAAAAGAGGTGAGAGAGAGACAGGCGAGGGGAAAGAGGGAAGAGACAGTTAAAGGAAAAGAGGGAAACCAGGGAGAAGACACAGGAAAGGGGAAAAGAGAGAGTGGAGGGAATACAGGGAAAAGAGACAAGCGAGTGAAAAGAGGGAAAAGGGACTAGCGAGGGAAAGGAGGGAAAAGAGAGAGTTGAGGGAAAATAAGTAAGAGAGACAGGCGAGGGGAAAGAGGGAAAAGAGAGCGTTCAGGGGAAAGAGGGAAACCAGGGAAAAGAGACATGAGGGGGGAAGATTGAAAAGAGAGGGTTCAGGGAAAAGAGGGAAACCAGGGAAAAGAGACAGGCGAGGGGAAAAGAGGTAAAAGAGACAAGCTAGGGGAAGGAGGGAAAAGAGAGAGTTCGGGGAAAACAGGGAAAAGACACATGCAACGGCAAAGAGGGCAAAGAGAGTTGAGGGAAAAGAAGTAAAAGAGACAGGCGAGGGGGGAGAGTGAAAAGAGAGAGTTCAAGGAAAAGAGGGAAACCATGGAGAAGAGACAGGAAAAGGGGAAAGAGGGAAAAGAGAGAGTTCATGGAAAACAGGGCAACCAGGTAAAAGAAAGAGAATGGAAAAATAGAGAAAACAGACAGCCGAGGGGAATGTGGGAAAAGAGATGGTTGAGGGAAAATAAGTAAAAGAGACATGCGAGGGGAAAGAGGGAAAAGAGAGAGTTGAGGGAAAAGAGGGAAACCAGGGAAAAGAGCCATGAGAGGGGGAAGAGTGGAAAGAGAGAGTTGAGGGAATGCAGGGGAAAGAGACAAGCGAGTGAAAAGAGGGGACAGAGAGAGTTCAGGGGAAAAGAGGGAAACCAGGGGAAAGAGACATGAGAGGGGAAAAGAGGGAAAGGAGACAAGTGAGGGAAAGGAGGGAAAAGAGAGAGTTGAGGGAAAAGAGGGAAACCATGGAGAAGAGACAGGAAAAGGGGAAAGAGGGAAAAGAAAGAGTTGAGGGAAAATAGGGAAAAAAGGTAAAAGAGACAAGCAAGGGAAAGGAGGGAAAAGAGAGAGTTGATGGAAAACAGGGAAAAGACACAGGTGTCAGCAAAGAGGGAAGAGAGAGTTGAGGGGAAAGAGGTGAGAGAGACAGGCGAGGGGAAAGAGGGAAGAGACCGTTAAAGGAAAAGAGGGAAACCAGGGAGAAGAGACGGGAAAGGGGAAAAGAGAGAGTTGAGGGAATACAGGGAAAAGAGACAAGCGAGTGAAAAGAGGGAAAAGGGACTAGCAAGGGAAAGGAGGGAAAAGAGAGAGTTGAGGGAAAATAAGTAAAAGAGACAGGCGAGGGGAAAGAGGGAAAAGAGAGCGTTCAGGGAAAAGAGGAAAACCAGGGAAAAGAGACATGAGGGGGGAAGATTGAAAAGAGGGAAACCAGGGAAAAGAGGGAAACCAGGGAAAAGAGACAGGAGGGGGGAAAAGAGGTAAAAGAGACAAGCTAGGGGAAGGAGGGAAAAGAGAGAGTTCGGGGAAAACAGAGAAAAGACACATGCAACGGCAAAGAGGGAAAAGAGAGTTGAGGGAAAAGAAGTAAAAGAGACAGGCGAGGGGGGAGAGGGAAAAGAGAGAGTTGAGGGAAAAGAGGGAAACCATGGAGAAGAGACAGGAAAAGGGGAAAGAGGGAAAAGAGAGAGTTGAGGGAAAATAGGGAAACCAGGGAAAAGAGACAGGCGAGGGAAAAGAGGGAAAAGAGAGAGTTGAGGGAATGCAGGGAAAAGAGACAAGCGAGGGAAAAGAGGGGAAAGAGAGAGTTCAGGGGAAAAGAGGGAAACCAGGGGAAAGAGACATGAGAGGGGAAAAGAGGGAAAGGAGACAAGCGAGGGAAAGGAGGGAAAAGAGAGAGTTGATGGAAAACAGGGAAAAGACACAGGTGTCAGCAAAGAGGGAAGAGAGAGTTGAGGGAAAAGAGGTGAGAGAGACAGGCGAGGGTAAAGAGGGAAAACAGAGAGTTTGTGGAAAAGAAGGAAACCAGGGAAAAGAGGCAGGTGTGGGAAAAGAGGTGAGAGAGAGACAGGCGAGGGGAAAGAGGGAAGAGACAGTTAAAGGAAAAGAGGGAAACCAGGGAGAAGACACAGGAAAGGGGAAAAGAGAGAGTGGAGGGAATACAGGGAAAAGAGACAAGCGAGTGAAAAGAGGGAAAAGGGACTAGCGAGGGAAAGGAGGGAAAAGAGAGAGTTGAGGGAAAATAAGTAAGAGAGACAGGCGAGGGGAAAGAGGGAAAAGAGAGCGTTCAGGGGAAAGAGGGAAACCAGGGAAAAGAGACATGAGGGGGGAAGATTGAAAAGAGAGGGTTCAGGGAAAAGAGGGAAACCAGGGAAAAGAGACAGGCGAGGGGAAAAGAGGTAAAAGAGACAAGCTAGGGGAAGGAGGGAAAAGAGAGAGTTCGGGGAAAACAGGGAAAAGACACATGCAACGGCAAAGAGGGCAAAGAGAGTTGAGGGAAAAGAAGTAAAAGAGACAGGCGAGGGGGGGAGAGTGAAAAGAGAGAGTTCAAGGAAAAGAGGGAAACCATGGAGAAGAGACAGGAAAAGGGGAAAGAGGGAAAAGAGAGAGTTCATGGAAAACAGGGCAACCAGGTAAAAGAAAGAGAATGGAAAAATAGAGAAAACAGACAGCCGAGGGGAATGTGGGAAAAGAGATGGTTGAGGGAAAATAAGTAAAAGAGACATGCGAGGGGAAAGAGGGAAAAGAGAGAGTTGAGGGAAAAGAGGGAAACCAGGGAAAAGAGCCATGAGAGGGGGAAGAGTGGAAAGAGAGAGTTGAGGGAATGCAGGGGAAAGAGACAAGCGAGTGAAAAGAGGGGACAGAGAGAGTTCAGGGGAAAAGAGGGAAACCAGGGGAAAGAGACATGAGAGGGGAAAAGAGGGAAAGGAGACAAGTGAGGGAAAGGAGGGAAAAGAGAGAGTTGAGGGAAAAGAGGGAAACCATGGAGAAGAGACAGGAAAAGGGGAAAGAGGGAAAAGAAAGAGTTGAGGGAAAATAGGGAAAAAAGGTAAAAGAGACAAGCAAGGGAAAGGAGGGAAAAGAGAGAGTTGATGGAAAACAGGGAAAAGACACAGGTGTCAGCAAAGAGGGAAGAGAGAGTTGAGGGGAAAGAGGTGAGAGAGACAGGCGAGGGGAAAGAGGGAAGAGACCGTTAAAGGAAAAGAGGGAAACCAGGGAGAAGAGACGGGAAAGGGGAAAAGAGAGAGTTGAGGGAATACAGGGAAAAGAGACAAGCGAGTGAAAAGAGGGAAAAGGGACTAGCAAGGGAAAGGAGGGAAAAGAGAGAGTTGAGGGAAAATAAGTAAAAGAGACAGGCGAGGGGAAAGAGGGAAAAGAGAGCGTTCAGGGAAAAGAGGAAAACCAGGGAAAAGAGACATGAGGGGGGAAGATTGAAAAGAGGGAAACCAGGGAAAAGAGGGAAACCAGGGAAAAGAGACAGGAGGGGGGAAAAGAGGTAAAAGAGACAAGGTAGGGGAAGGAGGGAAAAGAGAGAGTTCGGGGAAAACAGGGAAAAGACACATGCAACGGCAAAGAGGGCAAAGAGAGTTGAGGGAAAAGAAGTAAAAGAGACAGGCGAGGGGGGAGAGTGAAAAGAGAGAGTTCAGGGAAAAGAGGGAAACCATGGAGAAGAGACAGGAAAAGGGGAAAGAGGGAAAAGAGAGAGTTGAGGGGAAATAGGGAAACCAGGGAAAAGAGACAGGCGAGGGAAAAGAGGGAAAAGAGAGAGTTCATGGAAAAAGGGCAACCGTTAAAAGAGAGAGAATGGAAAAATAGAGAAAACAGACAGCCGAGGGGAATGTGGGAAAAGAGATGGTTGAGGGAAAATAAGTAAAAGAGAGAAGCGAGGGGAAAGAGGGAAAAGAGAGAGTTGAGGGAAACCAGGGAAAAGAGACAAGCGAGGGAAAAGAGTGAAAAGAGAGAGTTCAGGGGGAAAGAGGAAAACCAGGGAAGAGAGACATGAGAGGGGAAAGAGGGAAAAGAGAGAGTTCAGGGAAAAGAGGGAAACCAGGGAAGAGACACAGGCGAGGGGAAAGAGGGAAATGAGAGAGTTGAGGGAAAAGAGGGAAAAGAGAGAGTTCATGGAAAAAGGGCAACCAGGTAAAAGAGAGAGAATGGAAAAATAGAGAAAACAGACAGCCGAGGGGAATGTGGGAAAAGAGATGGTTGAGGGAAAATAAGTAAAAGAGACAAGCAAGGGGAAAAGAGGGAAAAGAGAGAGTTGAGGGAATGCAGGGGAAAGAGACAGGCGAGTGAAAAGAGGGGAAAGAGAGAGTTCAGGGGAAAAGAGGGAAACCAGGGAAGAGAGACATGAGAGGGGGAAAGAGGGAAAGGAGACAAGCGAGGGAAAGGAGGGAAAAGAGAGAGTTGAGGGAAAAGAGGGAAACCAGGGAAGAGACACAGGCTAGGGGAAAGAGGGAAATGAGAGAGTTGAGGGAAAAGAGGGAAAAGAGAGAGTTCATGGAAAAAGGGCAACCAGGGAAAAGAGAGAGAATGGAAAAATAGAGAAAACAGACAGCCGAGGGGAATGTGGGAAAAGAGATGGGTGAGGGAAAATAAGTAAAAGAGACAAGCGAGGGGAAAGAGGGGAAAGAGAGAGTTGAGGGAATGCAGGGGAAAGAGACAGGCGAGTGAAAAGAGGGGAAAGAGAGAGTTCAGGGGAAAAGAGGGAAACCAGGGGAAAGAGACATGAGAGGGGAAAAGAGGGAAAGGAGACAAGCGAGGGAAAGGAGGGAAAAGAGAGAGTTGAGGGAAAAGAGGGAAACCATGGAGAAGAGACAGGAAAAGGGGAAAGAGGGAAAAGAAAGAGTTGAGGGAAAATAGGGAAAAAAGGTAAAAGAGACAAGCAAGGGAAACGAGGGAAAAGAGAGAGTTGATGGAAAACAGGGAAAAGACACAGGTGTCAGCAAAGAGGGAAGAGAGAGTTGAGGGAAAAGAGGTGAGAGAGACAGGCGAGGGGAAAGAGGGAAGAGACCGTTAAAGGAAAAGAGGGAAACCAGGGAGAAGAGACGGGAAAGGGGAAAAAAGAGAGTTGAGGGAATACAAGGAAAAGAGACAAGCGAGTGAAAAGAGGGAAAAGGGACTAGCGAGGGAAAGGAGGGAAAAGAGAGAGTTGAGGGAAAATAAGTAAAAGAGACAGGCGAGGGGAAAGAGGGAAAATAGAGCGTTCAGGGAAAGAGGGAAACCAGGGAAAAGAGACATGAGGGGGGAAGATTGAAAAGAGGGAAACCAGGGAAAAGAGGGAAACCAGGGAAAAGAGACAGGAGGGGGGAAAAGAGGTAAAAGAGACAAGCTAGGGGAAGGAGGGAAAAGAGAGAGTTCGGGGAAAACAGAGAAAAGACACATGCAACGGCAAAGAGGGAAAAGAGAGTTGAGGGAAAAGAAGTAAAAGAGACAGGCGAGGGGGGAGAGTGAAAAGAGAGAGTTCAGGGAAAAGAGGGAAACCATGGAGAAGAGACAGGAAAAGGGGAAAGAGGGAAAAGAGAGAGTTGAGGGAAAATAGGGAAACCAGGGAAAAGAGACAGGCGAGGGAAAAGAGGGAAAAGAGAGAGTTCATGGAAAAAGGGCAACCAGGTAAAAGAGAGAGAATGGAAAAATAGAGAAAACAGACAGCCGAGGGGAATGTGGGAAAAGAGATGGTTGAGGGAAAATAAGTAAAAGAGACAAGCGAGGGGAAAGAGGGAAAAGAGATAGTTGAGGGAAACCAGGGAAAAGAGACAAGCGAGGGAAAAGAGTGAAAAGAGAGAGTTCAGGGGGGAAGAGGAAAACCAGGGAAGAGAGACATGAGAGGGGAAAGAGGGAAAAGAGAGAGTTGAGGGAAAAGAGGGAAACCAGGGAAGAGACACAGGCGAGGGGAAAGAGGGAAATGAGAGTTGAGGGTAAAGAGGGAAAAGAGAGAGTTCATGGAAAAAGGGCAACCAGGTAAAAGAGAGAGAATGGAAAAATAGAGAAAACAGACAGCCGAGGGGAATGTGGGAAAAGAGATGGTTGAGGGAAAATAAGTAAAAGAGACAAGCGAAGGGAAAAGAGGGAAAAGAGAGAGTTGAGGGAATGCAGGGGAAAGAGACAGGCGAGTGAAAAGAGGGGAAAGAGAGAGTTCAGGGGAAAAGAGGGAAACCAGGGGAAAGAGACATGAGAGGGGAAAAGAGGGAAAGGAGACAAGCGAGGGAAAGGAGGGAAAAGAGAGAGTTGAGGGAAAAGAGGGAAACCAGGGAAGAGACACAGGCTAGGGGAAAGAGGGAAATGAGAGAGTTGAGGGAAAAGAGGGAAAAGAGAGAGTTGAGGGAAAATAAGTAAGAGAGACAGGCGAGGGGAAAGAGGGAAAAGAGAGCGTTCAGGGGAAAGAGGGAAACCAGGGAAAAGAGACATGAGGGGGGAAGATTGAAAAGAGAGGGTTCAGGGAAAAGAGGGAAACCAGGGAAAAGACACAGGCGAGGGGAAAAGAGGTAAAAGAGACAAGCTAGGGGAAGGAGGGAAAAGAGAGAGTTCGGGGAAAACAGGGAAAAGACACATGCAACGGCAAAGAGGGCAAAGAGAGTTGAGGGAAAAGAAGTAAAAGAGACAGGCGAGGGGGGAGAGTGAAAAGAGAGAGTTCAAGGAAAAGAGGGAAACCATGGAGAAGAGACAGGAAAAGGGGAAAGAGGGAAAAGAGAGAGTTCATGGAAAACAGGGCAACCAGGTAAAAGAAAGAGAATGGAAAAATAGAGAAAACAGACAGCCGAGGGGAATGTGGGAAAAGAGATGGTTGAGGGAAAATAAGTAAAAGAGACATGCGAGGGGAAAGAGGGAAAAGAGAGAGTTGAGGGAAAAGAGGGAAACCAGGGAAAAGAGCCATGAGAGGGGGAAGAGTGGAAAGAGAGAGTTGAGGGAATGCAGGGGAAAGAGACAAGCGAGTGAAAAGAGGGGACAGAGAGAGTTCAGGGGAAAAGAGGGAAACCAGGGGAAAGAGACATGAGAGGGGAAAAGAGGGAAAGGAGACAAGTGAGGGAAAGGAGGGAAAAGAGAGAGTTGAGGGAAAAGAGGGAAACCATGGAGAAGAGACAGGAAAAGGGGAAAGAGGGAAAAGAAAGAGTTGAGGGAAAATAGGGAAAAAAGGTAAAAGAGACAAGCAAGGGAAAGGAGGGAAAAGAGAGAGTTGATGGAAAACAGGGAAAAGACACAGGTGTCAGCAAAGAGGGAAGAGAGAGTTGAGGGGAAAGAGGTGAGAGAGACAGGCGAGGGGAAAGAGGGAAGAGACCGTTAAAGGAAAAGAGGGAAACCAGGGAGAAGAGACGGGAAAGGGGAAAAGAGAGAGTTGAGGGAATACAGGGAAAAGAGACAAGCGAGTGAAAAGAGGGAAAAGGGACTAGCAAGGGAAAGGAGGGAAAAGAGAGAGTTGAGGGAAAATAAGTAAAAGAGACAGGCGAGGGGAAAGAGGGAAAAGAGAGCGTTCAGGGAAAAGAGGAAAACCAGGGAAAAGAGACATGAGGGGGGAAGATTGAAAAGAGGGAAACCAGGGAAAAGAGGGAAACCAGGGAAAAGAGACAGGAGGGGGGAAAAGAGGTAAAAGAGACAAGGTAGGGGAAGGAGGGAAAAGAGAGAGTTCGGGGAAAACAGGGAAAAGACACATGCAACGGCAAAGAGGGCAAAGAGAGTTGAGGGAAAAGAAGTAAAAGAGACAGGCGAGGGGGGAGAGTGAAAAGAGAGAGTTCAGGGAAAAGAGGGAAACCATGGAGAAGAGACAGGAAAAGGGGAAAGAGGGAAAAGAGAGAGTTGAGGGGAAATAGGGAAACCAGGGAAAAGAGACAGGCGAGGGAAAAGAGGGAAAAGAGAGAGTTCATGGAAAAAGGGCAACCGTTAAAAGAGAGAGAATGGAAAAATAGAGAAAACAGACAGCCGAGGGGAATGTGGGAAAAGAGATGGTTGAGGGAAAATAAGTAAAAGAGAGAAGCGAGGGGAAAGAGGGAAAAGAGAGAGTTGAGGGAAACCAGGGAAAAGAGACAAGCGAGGGAAAAGAGTGAAAAGAGAGAGTTCAGGGGGAAAGAGGAAAACCAGGGAAGAGAGACATGAGAGGGGAAAGAGGGAAAAGAGAGAGTTCAGGGAAAAGAGGGAAACCAGGGAAGAGACACAGGCGAGGGGAAAGAGGGAAATGAGAGAGTTGAGGGAAAAGAGGGAAAAGAGAGAGTTCATGGAAAAAGGGCAACCAGGTAAAAGAGAGAGAATGGAAAAATAGAGAAAACAGACAGCCGAGGGGAATGTGGGAAAAGAGATGGTTGAGGGAAAATAAGTAAAAGAGACAAGCAAGGGGAAAAGAGGGAAAAGAGAGAGTTGAGGGAATGCAGGGGAAAGAGACAGGCGAGTGAAAAGAGGGGAAAGAGAGAGTTCAGGGGAAAAGAGGGAAACCAGGGAAGAGAGACATGAGAGGGGGAAAGAGGGAAAGGAGACAAGCGAGGGAAAGGAGGGAAAAGAGAGAGTTGAGGGAAAAGAGGGAAACCAGGGAAGAGACACAGGCTAGGGGAAAGAGGGAAATGAGAGAGTTGAGGGAAAAGAGGGAAAAGAGAGAGTTCATGGAAAAAGGGCAACCAGGGAAAAGAGAGAGAATGGAAAAATAGAGAAAACAGACAGCCGAGGGGAATGTGGGAAAAGAGATGGGTGAGGGAAAATAAGTAAAAGAGACAAGCGAGGGGAAAGAGGGGAAAGAGAGAGTTGAGGGAATGCAGGGGAAAGAGACAGGCGAGTGAAAAGAGGGGAAAGAGAGAGTTCAGGGGAAAAGAGGGAAACCAGGGGAAAGAGACATGAGAGGGGAAAAGAGGGAAAGGAGACAAGCGAGGGAAAGGAGGGAAAAGAGAGAGTTGAGGGAAAAGAGGGAAACCATGGAGAAGAGACAGGAAAAGGGGAAAGAGGGAAAAGAAAGAGTTGAGGGAAAATAGGGAAAAAAGGTAAAAGAGACAAGCAAGGGAAAGGAGGGAAAAGAGAGAGTTGATGGAAAACAGGGAAAAGACACAGGTGTCAGCAAAGAGGGAAGAGAGAGTTGAGGGGAAAGAGGTGAGAGAGACAGGCGAGGGGAAAGAGGGAAGAGACCGTTAAAGGAAAAGAGGGAAACCAGGGAGAAGAGACGGGAAAGGGGAAAAAAGAGAGTTGAGGGAATACAAGGAAAAGAGACAAGCGAGTGAAAAGAGGGAAAAGGGACTAGCGAGGGAAAGGAGGGAAAAGAGAGAGTTGAGGGAAAATAAGTAAAAGAGACAGGCGAGGGGAAAGAGGGAAAATAGAGCGTTCAGGGAAAGAGGGAAACCAGGGAAAAGAGACATGAGGGGGGAAGATTGAAAAGAGGGAAACCAGGGAAAAGAGGGAAACCAGGGAAAAGAGACAGGAGGGGGGAAAAGAGGTAAAAGAGACAAGCTAGGGGAAGGAGGGAAAAGAGAGAGTTCGGGGAAAACAGAGAAAAGACACATGCAACGGCAAAGAGGGAAAAGAGAGTTGAGGGAAAAGAAGTAAAAGAGACAGGCGAGGGGGGAGAGTGAAAAGAGAGAGTTCAGGGAAAAGAGGGAAACCATGGAGAAGAGACAGGAAAAGGGGAAAGAGGGAAAAGAGAGAGTTGAGGGAAAATAGGGAAACCAGGGAAAAGAGACAGGCGAGGGAAAAGAGGGAAAAGAGAGAGTTCATGGAAAAAGGGCAACCAGGTAAAAGAGAGAGAATGGAAAAATAGAGAAAACAGACAGCCGAGGGGAATGTGGGAAAAGAGATGGTTGAGGGAAAATAAGTAAAAGAGACAAGCGAGGGGAAAGAGGGAAAAGAGATAGTTGAGGGAAACCAGGGAAAAGAGACAAGCGAGGGAAAAGAGTGAAAAGAGAGAGTTCAGGGGGGAAGAGGAAAACCAGGGAAGAGAGACATGAGAGGGGAAAGAGGGAAAAGAGAGAGTTGAGGGAAAAGAGGGAAACCAGGGAAGAGACACAGGCGAGGGGAAAGAGGGAAATGAGAGTTGAGGGTAAAGAGGGAAAAGAGAGAGTTCATGGAAAAAGGGCAACCAGGTAAAAGAGAGAGAATGGAAAAATAGAGAAAACAGACAGCCGAGGGGAATGTGGGAAAAGAGATGGTTGAGGGAAAATAAGTAAAAGAGACAAGCGAAGGGAAAAGAGGGAAAAGAGAGAGTTGAGGGAATGCAGGGGAAAGAGACAGGCGAGTGAAAAGAGGGGAAAGAGAGAGTTCAGGGGAAAAGAGGGAAACCAGGGGAAAGAGACATGAGAGGGGAAAAGAGGGAAAGGAGACAAGCGAGGGAAAGGAGGGAAAAGAGAGAGTTGAGGGAAAAGAGGGAAACCAGGGAAGAGACACAGGCTAGGGGAAAGAGGGAAATGAGAGAGTTGAGGGAAAAGAGGGAAAAGAGAGAGTTCATGGAAAAAGGGCAACCAGGTAAAAGAGAGAGAATGGAAAAATAGAGAAAACAGACAGCCGAGGGGAATGTGGGAAAAGAGATGGGTGAGGGAAAATAAGTAAAAGAGACAAGCGAGGGGAAAGAGGGAAAAGAGAGAATTGAGGGAATGCAGGGGAAGAGACAAGCGAGTGAAAAGAGGGGACAGAGAGACTTCGGGGAAAAGAGGGAAACCATGGAGAAGAGACAGGAAAAGGGGAAAGAGGGAAAAGAAAGAGTTGAGGGAAAATAGGGAAAAAAGGTAAAAGAGACAAGCAAGGGAAAGGAGGGAAAAGAGAGAGTTGATGGAAAACAGGGAAAAGACACAGGTGTCAGCAAAGAGGGAAGAGAGAGTTGAGGGAAAAGAGGTGAGAGAGACAGGCGAGGGGAAAGAGGGAAGAGACCGTTAAAGGAAAAGAGGGAAACCAGGGAGAAGAGACGGGAAAGGGGAAAAAAGAGAGTTGAGGGAATACAAGGAGAAGAGACAAGCGAGTGAAAAGAGGGAAAAGGGACTAGCGAGGGAAAGGAGGGAAAAGAGAGAGTTGGGGGAAAATAAGTAAAAGAGACAGGCGAGGGGAAAGAGGGAAAATAGAGCGTTCAGGGAAAAGAGGGAAACCAGGGAAAAGAGACATGAGGGGGGAAGATTGAAAAGAGGGAAACCAGGGAAAAGAGGGAAACCAGGGAAAAGAGACAGGAGGGGGGAAAAGAGGTAAAAGAGACAAGCTAGGGGAAGGAGGGAAAAGAGAGAGTTCGGGGAAAACAGAGAAAAGACACATGCAACGGCAAAGAGGGAAAAGAGAGTTGAGGGAAAAGAAGTAAAAGAGACAGGCGAGGGGGGAGAGTGAAAAGAGAGAGTTCAGGGAAAAGAGGGAAACCATGGAGAAGAGACAGGAAAAGGGGAAAGAGGGAAAAGAGAGAGTTGAGGGAAAATAGGGAAACCAGGGAAAAGAGACAGGCGAGGGAAAAGAGGGAAAAGAGAGAGTTCATGGAAAAAGGGCAACCAGGTAAAAGAGAGAGAATGGAAAAATAGAGAAAACAGACAGCCGAGGGGAATGTGGGAAAAGAGATGGTTGAGGGAAAATAAGTAAAAGAGAGAAGCGAGGGGAAAGAGGGAAAAGAGAGAGTTGAGGGAAACCAGGGAAAAGAGACAAGCGAGGGAAAAGAGTGAAAAGAGAGAGTTCAGGGGGGAAGAGGAAAACCAGGGAAGAGAGACATGAGAGGGGAAAGAGGGAAAAGAGAGAGTTGAGGGAAAAGAGGGAAACCAGGGAAGAGACACAGGCGAGGGGAAAGAGGGAAATGAGAGTTGAGGGTAAAGAGGGAAAAGAGAGAGTTCATGGAAAAAGGGCAACCAGGTAAAAGAGAGAGAATGGAAAAATAGAGAAAACAGACAGCCGAGGGGAATGTGGGAAAAGAGATGGTTGAGGGAAAATAAGTAAAAGAGACAAGCGAAGGGAAAAGAGGGAAAAGAGAGAGTTGAGGGAATGCAGGGGAAAGAGACAGGCGAGTGAAAAGAGGGGAAAGAGAGAGTTCAGGGGAAAAGAGGGAAACCAGGGGAAAGAGACATGAGAGGGGAAAAGAGGGAAAGGAGACAAGCGAGGGAAAGGAGGGAAAAGAGAGAGTTGAGGGAAAAGAGGGAAACCAGGGAAGAGACACAGGCTAGGGGAAAGAGGGAAATGAGAGAGTTGAGGGAAAAGAGGGAAAAGAGAGAGTTCATGGAAAAAGGGCAACCAGGTAAAAGAGAGAGAATGGAAAAATAGAGAAAACAGACAGCCGAGGGGAATGTGGGAAAAGAGATGGGTGAGGGAAAATAAGTAAAAGAGACAAGCGAGGGGAAAGAGGGAAAAGAGAGAATTGAGGGAATGCAGGGGAAGAGACAAGCGAGTGAAAAGAGGGGACAGAGAGACTTCGGGGAAAAGAGGGAAACCATGGAGAAGAGACAGGAAAAGGGGAAAGAGGGAAAAGAAAGAGTTGAGGGAAAATAGGGAAAAAAGGTAAAAGAGACAAGCAAGGGAAAGGAGGGAAAAGAGAGAGTTGATGGAAAACAGGGAAAAGACACAGGTGTCAGCAAAGAGGGAAGAGAGAGTTGAGGGAAAAGAGGTGAGAGAGACAGGCGAGGGGAAAGAGGGAAGAGACCGTTAAAGGAAAAGAGGGAAACCAGGGAGAAGAGACGGGAAAGGGGAAAAAAGAGAGTTGAGGGAATACAAGGAAAAGAGACAAGCGAGTGAAAAGAGGGAAAAGGGACTAGCGAGGGAAAGGAGGGAAAAGAGAGAGTTGAGGGAAAATAAGTAAAAGAGACAGGCGAGGGGAAAGAGGGAAAATAGAGCGTTCAGGGAAAAGAGGGAAACCAGGGAAAAGAGACATGAGGGGGGAAGATTGAAAAGAGGGAAACCAGGGAAAAGAGGGAAACCAGGGAAAAGAGACAGGAGGGGGGAAAAGAGGTAAAAGAGACAAGCTAGGGGAAGGAGGGAAAAGAGAGAGTTCGGGGAAAACAGAGAAAAGACACATGCAACGGCAAAGAGGGAAAACAGAGTTGAGGGAAAAGAAGTAAAAGAGACAGGCGAGGGGGGAGAGTGAAAAGAGAGAGTTCAGGGAAAAGAGGGAAACCATGGAGAAGAGACAGGAAAAGGGGAAAGAGGGAAAAGAGAGAGTTGAGGGAAAATAGGGAAACCAGGGAAAAGAGACAGGCGAGGGAAAAGAGGGAAAAGAGAGAGTTCATGGAAAAAGGGCAACCAGGTAAAAGAGAGAGAATGGAAAAATAGAGAAAACAGACAGCCGAGGGGAATGTGGGAAAAGAGATGGTTGAGGGAAAATAAGTAAAAGAGAGAAGCAAGGGGAAAGAGGGAAAAGAGAGAGTTGAGGGAAACCAGGGAAAAGAGACAAGCGAGGGAAAAGAGTGAAAAGAGAGAGTTCAGGGGGGAAGAGGAAAACCAGGGAAGAGAGACATGAGAGGGGAAAGAGGGAAAAGAGAGAGTTGAGGGAAAAGAGGGAAACCAGGGAAGAGACACAGGCGAGGGGAAAGAGGGAAATGAGAGTTGAGGGTAAAGAGGGAAAAGAGAGAGTTCATGGAAAAAGGGCAACCAGGTAAAAGAGAGAGAATGGAAAAATAGAGAAAACAGACAGCCGAGGGGAATGTGGGAAAAGAGATGGTTGAGGGAAAATAAGTAAAAGAGACAGGCGAGGGGAAAGAGGGAAAAGAGGGAAAAGAGCCAAGCGACAGAAAAGAGGGAAAAGAGAGAGTTCGTGGAAAGGAAGGAAACCGGGGAAAAGAGACAGGTGTGGGAAAAGAGACAAAAGAGACAGGCGAGGGGAAAGAGGGAAAAGAGGGAAAAGAGCCAAGCGACAGAAAAGAGGGAAAAGACAGAGTTCGTGGAAAAGAGGGAAACCTGGGAGAAGAGACAGGCGAGGGGAAAGAGGGAAAAGAGGTGAGAGAGACAGGCGACAGAAAAGAGGGAAAAGACAGAGTTCGTGGAAAAGAGGGAAATCCGGGAAAAAAGACAGGTGGCGGAAAGGAGGGAAAAGAGAGAGTTGAGGGAAAATAGGGTAACCAGGGGAAAGAGACATGGGAGAAAAGAGGGAAAAGAGAGAGTTGAGGGAATACAGGGAAAAGAGACATGAGAGGGGGAAGTGGGAAAACAGAGATTTGAGGGAAAAGAGGGAAACCAGGGAAAAGAGACAAGACAGGGGAAAGATGGAAAAGAGTCAAGGGAGGGAAAGGAGGGAAAAGAGAGAGTTCAGGGAAAAGAGGGAAACCATGGAGAAGAGATAGGGAAGGGGGGAAGAGGGAAAAGAGAGAGTTGAGGGAAATGAGACGGTAGAGACAGGCGAGGGGATAGAGGGAAAAGAGGGAAAAGAGACAAGGGAGGGAAAGGAGGGAAAAGAGGGAGACCAGGGAAATGAGGCAGGTGTGGGAAAAGATGTGAGAGAAACAGGTGAGGGGAAGAGGGAAAAGGGAGAGTTGCCGGAATACAGGGAAAAGAGACATGAGAGGGGAAAGTGGGAAAACAGAGTTGAGGGGGAAGTGGGAAAAGAGAGAGTTGAGAGGAAAGACGGAAAGATGGAAAAGAGACAGGTGACGGAAAGGAGGGAAAAGAGAGAGTTCGTGGAAAAGAGGGAAACCATGGAGAAGAGACAGGCGAGGGGAAAGAGGGAAAAGAGGGGAAAGAGGGAAAAGAGCCAAGTGAAAGAAAAGAGGGAAAAGAGAGAGTTTGTGGAAAGGAAGGAAACCGGGGAAAAGAGACAGGTGACGGAAAGGAGGGAAAAGAGAGAGTTCATTGAAAAGAGGGAAACCCGGGAAAAGAGGCAGGTGTGGGAAAAGAGACAAAAGAGACAGGCGAGGGGAAAGAGGGAAAAGAGGGGAAAGAGACAAGCGACAGAAAAGAGGGAAAAGAGAGAGTTCGTGGAAAGGAAGGAATCCAGGGAAAAGAGACAGGTGACAGAAAGGAGGGAAAAGAGAGAGTTCGTGGAAAAGAGGGAAAGCAGGGAGAGGAGATGGGCAAGGGGAAAAGAGGGAAAAGAGAGAGTTGAGGGAATACAGGGAAAAGAGACATGAGAGGGAAAAGTGGGAAAAGGGAGCGTTGAGGGAAAAGGGAAAACAGGGAAAAGAGAAAAGACAGGGGAAAGATGGAAAAGAGACAAGGGAGGGAAAGGAGGGAAAAGAGAGAGTTCGTGTAAAAGAGGGAAACCATGGAGAAGAGACAGGCGAGGGAAAAGAGGGGAAAGAGACAAGCGACAGAAAAGAGGGAAAAGAGAGAGTTCGTGGAAAAGAGGGAAAGCAGGGAGAAGAGACGGGAAAGGGGAAAAGAGGGAAAAGAGAGAGTTGAGGGAATACAGGGAAAAGAGACATGAGAGGGAAAAGTGGGAAGAGAGAGAGTTGAGGGAAACGAGGGAAACCAGGGAAAAGAGAAAAGACAGGGGAAAGATGGAAAAGAGACAAGGGAGGGAACAGAGGGAAAAGAGAGAGTTCGTGGAAAGGAGGGAAACCTGGGAGAAGAGACAGAAGAGGGGAAAGAGGGGAACGAGGGGAAAGAGGGGAAAGAGACAAGCGACAGAAAAGAGGGAAAAGAGAGAGTTCGTGGAAAGTAAGGGAACCAGGGAAAAGAGGTGACGGAAAGGAGGGAAAAGAGAGACTTCGTGGAAAAGAGGAAAACCATGGAGAAGAGACAGGCGAGGGGAAAGAGGGAAAAGAGGTGAAAGACACGACAGAAAAGAGGGAAAAGAGAGAGTTCGTGGAAAAGAGGGAAACCCGGGAAAAGAGACAGGTGACGGAAAGGGGGGAAAAGAAAGTGTTCGTGGAAAAGAGAGAAACCTGGGAGAAGAGACAGGTGAGGGGAAAGAGGGAAAAGAGGTAAAAGAGACAAGCGAGAGAAAACACGGAAAAGAGAGAGTTCGTGGAAAAGAGGGAAACCAGGGAGAAGAAACGGGAAAGGCGGAAAGAGGGAAAAGAGAGAGTTGAGGGAATACAGGGAAAAGAGACATGAGAGGGGGAAGTGGGAAAACAGAGAGTTGAGGGAAAAGAGGGAAACCAGGGAAAAGAGACAAGACAGGGGAAAGATGGAAAAGAGACAAGGGAGGGAAAGGAGGGAAAAGAGAGAGTTCATTGAAAAGAGGGAAACCCGGGAAAAGAGGCAGGTTTGGGAAAAGAGACAAAAGAGACAGGCGAGGGGAAAGAGGGAAAAGAGGGGAAAGAGACAAGCGACAGAAAAGAGGGAAAAGGGAGAGTTCATTGAAAAGAGGGAAACCCTGGAAAAGAGGCAGGTGTGGGAAAAGAGACAAAAGAGACAGGCGAGGGGAAAGAGGGAAAAGAGGGAAAAGAGCCAAGCGACAGAAAAGAGGGAAAAGAGAGAGTTCATGGAAAGGAAGGAAACCGGGGAAAAGAGGTGACGGAAAGGTGGGAAAAGAGAGAGTTCATGGAAAAGAGGGAAACCAGGGAGAAGAGATGGGAAAGGGGAAAAGAGGGAAAAGATAGAGTTGAGGGAATACAGGGAATAGAGACATGAGAGGGGGAAGTGGGAAAACAGAGTTGAGGGGAAATTGGGAAAAGACAGAGTTGAGGGGAAAGACGGAAACCAGGGGAAAGAGACAGGGGACGGAAAGGAGGGAAAAGAGAGAGTTCGTGGAAAAGAAGGAAACCTGGGAGAAGAGACAGGCGAGGGGAAAGAGGGAAAAGAGGTGAAAGAGACAGGCGACAGAAAAGAGGGAAAAGACAGAGTTCGTGGAAAAGAGGGAAATCCGGGAAAAAAAGACAGGTGGTGGAAAGGGGGGAAAAGAGAGAGTTGAGGGAAAATAGGGTAACCAGGGGAAAGAGACATGAGGGGAAAGGGACATGAGAGAAAAGAGGGAAAAGAGAGAGTTTCTGGAAAAGAGGGAAACCTGGGAGAAGAGACAGGTGAGGGGAAAGAGGGGAAAGAGAGAAAAGAGGGAAAAGAGACAAGCGAGAGAAAAGAGGGGAAAGAGAGAGTTCGTGGAAAAGAGGGAAACCATGGAGAGGAGATAGGCGAGGGGAAAGAGGGAAAAGAGGTGAAAGACGCGACAGAAAAGAGGGAAAAGAGAGAGTTCGTGGAAAAGAGGGAAACCTGGGAGAAGAGACAGGTGACGGAAAGGGGGGAAAAGACAGAGTTCGTGGAAAAGAGGGAAACCTGGGAGGAGAGACAGGTGAGGGGAAAGAGGGAAAAGAGAGAGTTGAGGGAATACAGGGAAAAGAGACATGAGAGGGGGAAGTGGGAAAACAGAGAGTTGAGGGAAAAGAGGGAAACCAGGGAAAAGAGACAAGACAGGGGAAAGATGGAAAAGAGACAAGGGAGGGAAAGGAGGGAAAAGAGAGAGTTCAGGGAAAAGAGGGAAACCATGCAGAAGAGATAGGGAAGGGGGGAAGAGGGCAAAGAGAGAGTTGACGGAAATGAGACCATAGAGACAGGTGAGGGGATAGAGGGAAAAGAGGGAAAAGAGACAAGGGAGGGAAAGGAGGGAAAAGAGGGAGACCAGGGAAATGAGGCAGGTGTGGGAAAAGATGTGAGAGAAAGAGGTGAGGGGAAGAGGGAAAAGGGAGAGTTGGAGGAATACAGGGAAAAGAGACATGAGAGGGGAAAGTGGGAAAACAGAGTTGAGGGGAAAGTGGGAAAAGAGAGAGTTGAGAGGAAAGACGGAAAGATGGAAAAGAGACAGGTGACGGAAAGGGGGGAAATGAGAGAGTTCATGGAAAAGAGGGAAACCATGGAGAAGAGACAGGCGAGGGGAAAGAGGGAAAAGAGGGGAAAGAGACAAGCTACAGAAAAGAGGGAAAAGAGAGAGTTCATGGGAAAGAGGGAAACCCGGGAAAAGAGGCAGGTGTGGGAAAAGAGACAAAAGAGACAGGCGAGGGGAAAGAGGGAAAAGAGGGAAAAGAGCCAAGCGACAGAAAAGAGGGAAAAGGGAGAGTTCGTGGAAAGGAAGGAAACCGGGGAAAAGAGACAGGTGACGGAAAGGAGGGGAAAGAGAGAGTTCATGGAAAAGAGGGAAACCAGGGAGAAGAGATGGGAAAGGGGAAAAGAGGGAAAAGATAGAGTTGAGGGAATACAGGGAAAAGAGACATGAGAGGGGGAAGTGGGAAAGCAGAGTTGAGGGGAAATTGGGAAAAGACAGAGTTGAGGGGAAAGACGGAAACCAGGGGAAAGAGACAGGTGACGGAAAGGAGGGAAAAGAGAGAGTTCGTGGAAAAGAGGGAAACCTGGGAGAAGAGACAGGCGAGGGGATAGAGGGAAAAGAGGGAAAAGAGACAAGGGAGGGAAAGGAGGGAAAAGAGGGAGACCAGGGAAATGAGGCAGGTGAGGGAAAAGATGTGAGAGAAACAGGTGAGGGGAAGAGGGAAAAGGGAGAGATGGAGGAATACAGGGAAAAGAGACATGAGAGGGGAAAGTGGGAAAACAGAGTTGAGGGGAAAGTGGGAAAAGAGAGAGTTGAGAGGAAAGACGGAAAGATGGAAAAGAGACAGGTGACGGAAAGGAGGGAAAAGAGAGAGTTCGTGGAAAAGAGGGAAACCTGGGAGAAGAGACAGGCGAGGGGAAAGAGGGAAAAGAGGGGAGACAAGCGACAGAAAAGAGGGAAAAGAGAGAGTTCATGGAAAAGAGGGAAACCTGGGAAAAGAGACAGGTGACGGAATGGGGGGAAAAGACAGTGTTCGTGGAAAAGAGAGAAACCTGGGAGAAGAGACAGGCGAGGGGAAAGAGGGAAAAGATGTGAAATAGACAGGCGACAGAAAAGAGGGAAAAGACAGAGTTCGTGGAAAAGAGGGAAATCCGGGAAAAAAGACAGGTGGCGGAAAGGAGGGAAAAGAGAGAGTTGAGGGAAAATAGGGTAACCAGGGGAAAGAGACATGGGAGAAAAGAGGGAAAAGAGGTGAAAGACGCGACAGAAAAGAGGGAAAAGAGAGAGTTCGTGGAAAAGAGGGAAGCCCGGGAAAAGAGACAGGTGACGGAAAGGGGGGAAAAGACAGTGTTCGTGGAAAAGAGAGAAACCTGGGAGAAGAGACAGGTGAGGGGAAATAGGGAAAAGAGGTAAAAGAGACAAGCGAGAGAAAACACGGAAAAGAGAGAGTTCGTGGAAAAGAGGGAAACCAGGGAGAAGACACGGGAAAGGGGGAAAGAGGGAAAAGAGAGAGTTGAAGGAATACAGGAAAAAGAGACAGGAGGGGGGAAGTGGGAAAACAGAGAGTTGAGGGAAAAGAGGGAAACCAGGGAAAAGAGACAAGACAGGGGAAAGATGGAAAAGAGACAAGGGAGGGAAAGGAGGGAAAAGAGAGAGTTCAGGGAAAAGAGGGAAACCCTGGAGAAGAGATAGGGAAGGGGGGAAGAGGGAAAAGAGAGAGTTGAGGGAAATGAGACGGTAGAGACAGGCGAGGGGATAGAGGGAAAAGAGGGAAAAGAGACAAGGGAGGGAAAGGAGGGAAAAGAGGGAGACCAGGGAAATGAGACAGGTGTGGGAAAAGATGTGAGAGAAACAGGTGAGGGGAAGAGGGAAAAGGGAGAGATGGAGGAATACAGGGAAAAGAGACATGAGAGGGGAAAGTGGGAAAACAGAGTTGAGGGGAAAGTGGGAAAAGAGAGAGTTGAGAGGAAAGACGGAAAGATGGAAAAGAGACAGGTGACGGAAAGGAGGGAAAAGAGAGAGTTCGTGGAAAAGAGGGAAACCTGGGAGAAGAGACAGGCGAGGGGAAAGAGGGAAAAGAGGGAAAAGAGGTAAAAGAGACAAGCGAGAGAAAAGAGGGAAAAGAGAGAGTTCATTGAAAAGAGGGAAACCCGGGAAAAGAGGCAGGTGTGGAAAAAGAGACAAAAGAGACAGGCGAGGGGAAAGAGGGAAAAGAGGGAAAAGAGCCAAGTGAAAGAAAAGAGGGAAAAGAGAGAGTTCGTGGAAAGGAAGGAAACCGGGGAAAAGAGACAGGTGACGGAAAGGAGGGAAAAGAGAGAGTTCATTGAAAAGAGGGAAACCCGGGGAAAGTGGCAGGTTTGGGAAAAGAGACAAAAGAGACAGGCGAGGGGAAAGAGGGAAAAGAGGGGAAAGAGACAAGCGACAGAAAAGAGGGAAAAGGGAGAGTTCATTGAAAAGAGGGAAACCCGGGAAAAGAGGCAGGTGTGGGAAAAGAGACAAAAGAGACAGGCGAGGGGAAAGAGGGAAAAGAGGGGAAAGAGACAAGCGACAGACAAGAGGGAAAAGAGAGAGTTCGTGGAAAGGAAGGAAACCAGGTAAAAGAGACAGGTGACAGATAGGAGGGAAAAGAGAGAGTTCGTGGAAAAGAGGGAAAGCAGGGAGAGGAGATGGGAAAGGGGAAAAGAGGGAAAAGATGGAGTTGAGGGAATACAGGGAAAAGAGACATGAGAGGGAAAAGTGGGAAAAGAGAGCGTTGAGGGAAAAGAGGGAAACCAGGGAAAAGAGACAAGACAGGGGAAAGATGGAAAAGAGACAAGGGAGGGAAAGGAGGGAAAAGAGAGAGTTCAGGGAAAACAGGGAAACCCTGGAGAAGAGATAGGGAAGGGGGGAAGAGGGAAAAGAGAGAGTTGAGGGAAATGAGACCATAGAGACAGGCGAGGGGATAGAGGGAAAAGAGGGAAAAGAGACAAGGGAGGGAAAGGAGGGAAAAGAGGGAGACCAGGGAAATGAGGCAGGTGTGGGAAAACATGTGAGAGAAACAGGTGAGGGGAAGAGGGAAAAGGGAGAGATGGAGGAATACAGGGAAAAGAGACATGAGAGGGGAAAGTGGGAAAACAGAGTTGAGGGGAAAGTGGGAAAAGAGAGAGTTGAGAGGAAAGACGGAAAGATGGAAAAGAGACAGGTGACGGAAAGGAGGGAAAAGAGAGAGTTCGTGGAAAAGAGGGAAACCTGGGAGAAGAGACAGGCGAGGGGAAAGAGGGAAAAGAGGGAAAAGAGACAAGGGAGGGAAAGGAGAGAAAAGAGGGAGACCAGGGAAATGAGGCAGCTGTGGGAAAAGATGTGAGAGAAACAGGTGAGGGGAAGAGGGAAAAGGGAGAGTTGCCGGAATACAGGGAAAAGAGACATGAGAGGGGAAAGTGGGAAAACAGAGTTGAGGGGAAAGTGGGAAAAGAGAGAGTTGAGAGGAAAGACGGAAAGATGGAAAAGAGACAGGTGACGGAAAGGAGGGAAAAGAGAGAGTTCGTGGAAAAGAGGGAAACCATGGAGAAGAGACAGGCGAGGGGAAAGAGGGAAAAGAGGGGAAAGAGACAAGCGACAGAAAAGAGGGAAAAGAGAGAGTTCATGGAAAAGAGGGAAACCCGGGAAAAGAGGCAGGTGTGGGAAAAGAGACAAAAGAGACAGGCGAGGGGAAAGAGGGAAAAGAGGGAAAAGAGCCAAGCGACAGAAAAGAGGGAAAAGGGAGAGTTCGTGGAAAGGAAGGAACCCGGGGAAAAGAGACAGGTGACAGAAAGGTGGGAAAAGAGAGAGTTCATGGAAAAGAGGGAAACCAGGGAGAACAGATGGGAAAGGGGAAAAGAGGGAAAAGATAGAGTTGAGGGAATACAGGGAAAAGAGACATGAGAGGGGGAAGTGGGAAAACAGAGTTGAGGGGAAAGTGGGAAAAGAGAGAGTTGAGGGGAAAGACGGAAACCAGGGGAAAGAGACAGGTGACGGAAAGGAGGGAAAAGAGAGAGTTCGTGGAAAAGAGGGAAACCTGGGAGAAGAGACAGAAGAGGGGAAAGAGGAGAAAGAGGGGAAAGAGACAAGCGACAGAAAAGAGGGAAAGAGAGAGAGTTCGTGGAAAAGAGGGAATCCATGGAGAAGAGACAGGCGAGGGGAAAGAGGGAAAAGAGGTGAAAGACGCGACAGAAAAGAGGGAAAAGTGAGAGTTTGTGGGAAAGAGGGAAACCCGGGAAAAGAGACAGGTGATGGAAAGGGGGGAAAAGACAGAGTTCGTGGAAAAGAGGGAAACCTGGGAGAAGAGACAGGTGAGGGGAAAGAGGGAAAAGAGGTAAAAGAGACAAGCGAGAGAAAAGAGGGAAAAGAGAGAGTTCGTGGAAAGGAGGGAAACCAGGGAGAAGAAACGGGAAAGGGGGAAAGAGGGAAAAGAGAGAGTTGAGGGAATACAGGGAAACGAGGGAAAAGAGACAAGACAGGGGAAAGATGGAAAAGAGACAAGGGAGGGAAAGGAGGGAAAAGAGAGAGTTCAGGGAAAAGAGGGAAACCCTGGAGAAGAGATAGGGAAGGGGGGGAGAGGGAAAAGAGAGAGTTGAGGGAAATGAGACGGTAGAGACAGGCGAGGGGGTAGAGGGAAAAGAGGGAAAAGAGACAAGGGAGGGAAAGGAGGGAAAAGAGGGAGACCAGGGAAATGAGGCAGGTGTGGGAAAAGATGTGAGAGAAACAGGTGAGGGGAAGAGGGAAAAGGGAGAGTTGCCGGAATACAGGGAAAAGAGACATGAGAGGGGAAAGTGGGAAAAGAGAGAGTTGAGAGGAAAGACGGAAAGATGGAAAAGAGACAGGTGACGGAAAGGAGGGAAAAGAGAGAGTTCGTGGAAAAGAGGGAAACCATGGAGAAGAGACAGGCGAGGGGAAAGAGGGAAAAGAGGGGAAAGAGACAAGCGACAGAAAAGAGGGAAAAGAGAGAGTTCGTTGAAAAGAGGGAAACCCGGGAAAAGAGGCAGGTGTGGGAAAAGAGACAAAAGAGACAGGCGAGGGGAAATAGGGAAAAGAGGGAAAAGAGCCAAGCGACAGAAAAGAGAGAAAAGGGAGAGTTCATTGAAAAGAGGGAAACCCGGGAAAAGAGGCAGGTGTGGGAAAAGAGACAAAAGAGACAGGCGACGGGAAAGAGGGAAAAGAGGGGAAAAAGACAAGCGACAGACAAGAGGGAAAAGAGAGAGTTCGTGGAAAGGAAGGAAACCAGGTAAAAGAGACAGGTGACGGATAGGAGGGAAAAGAGAGAGTTCGTGGAAAAGAGGGAAAGCAGGGAGAGGAGACGGGAAAGGGGAAAAGAGGGAAAAGATGCAGTTGAGGGAAAACAGGGAAAAGAGACATGAGAGGGAAAAGTGGGAAAAGAGAGCGTTGAGGGTATATAGGGAATCGAGACATGAGGGGGAAAGTGGGAAAAGAGAGAGATGAGGGAAACGAGGGAAACCAGGGAAACGAGAAAAGACAGGGGAAAGATGGAAAAGAGACAAGGGAGGGAACAGAGGGAAAAGAGAGAGTTCGTGGAAAGGAGGGAAACCTGGGAGAAGAGACAGAAGAGGGGAAAGAGGGAAAAGAGGGGAAAGAGACAAGCGACAGAAAAGAGGGAAAAGAGAGAGTTCATTGAAAAGAGGGAAACCCGGGAAAAGAGGCAGGTGTGGGAAAAGAGACAAAAGAGACAGGCGAGGGGAAAGAGGGAAAAGAGGTAAAAGAGCCAAGCGACAGAAAAGAGGGAAAAGGGAGAGTTCGTGGAAAGGAAGGAAACCAGGTAAAAGAGACAGGTGACGGAAAGGAGGGAAAAGAGAGAGTTCGTGGAAAGGAGGGAAACCTGGGAGAAGAGACAGGCGAGGGGAAAAAGGGAAAAGAGGGGAAAGAGACAAGTGACAGAAAAGAGGGAAAGAGAGAGTTTGTGGAAAAGAGGGAAAGCAGGGAGAAGAGACGGGAAAGGGGAAAAGAGGGAAAAGAGAGAGTTGAGGGAATACAGGAAAAATAGACATGAGAGGGAAAAGTGGGAAAAGAGAGCGTTGAGGGTATATAGGGAATAGAGACATGAGGGGGAAAGTGGGAAAAGAGAGAGTTGAGGGAAAAGAGGGAAACCAGGGAAAAGAGAAAAGACGGGAAAGATGGAAAAGAGACAAGGGAGGGAAAGGAGGGACAAGAGACGGTTCATGGAAAAGACGGTATCCAGGGAAAAGAGACAGGCGACCGAAAGGAGGGAAAAGAGAGAGTTTGTGGAAAAGAGGGAAACCTGGGAGAAGAGACAGGTGAGGGGAAAGAGGGAAAAGAGGGAAAAGAGGGAAAAGAGACAAGCGAGAGAAAAGAGAGGAAAGAGAGAGCTCGTGGAAAGGAAGGAAACCAGGGAAAAGAGACAGGCGACAGAAAAGAGGGAAAAGAGAGAGTTCGTGGAAAAGAGGGAATCCATGGAGAAGAGACAGGCGAGGGGAAAGAGGGAAAAGAGGTGAAAGACGCGACAGAAAAGAGGGAAAAGGGAGAGTTCGTGGAAAAGAGGGAAACCCGGGAAAAGAGACAGGTGACGGAAAGGGGGGAAAAGACAGAGTTCGTGGAAAAGAGTCAAACCTGGGAGAAGAGACAGGTGAGGGGAAAGAGGGAAAAGAGGTAAAAGAGACAAGCGAGAGAAAAGAGGGAAAAGAGAGAGTTCGTGGAAAGGAGGGAAACCAGGGAGAAGAAACGGGAAAGGGGGAAAGAGGGAAAAGAGAGAGTTGAGGGAAAAGAGGGAAACCAGGGAAAAGAGACAAGACAGGGGAAAGATGGAAAAGAGACAAGGGAGGGAAAGGAGGGAAAAGAGAGAGTTCAGGGAAAAGAGGGAAACCCTGGAGAAGAGATAGGGAAGGGGGGGAGAGGGAAAAGAGAGAGTTGAGGGAAATGAGACGGTAGAGACAGGCGAGGGGATAGAGGGAAAAGAGGGAAAAGAGACAAGGGAGGGAAAGGAGGGAAAAGAGGGAGACCAGGGAAATGAGGCAGGTGTGGGAAAAGATGCGAGAGAAACAGGTGAGGGGAAGAGGGAAAAGGGAGAGTTGCCGGAATACAGGGAAAAGAGACATGAGAGGGGAAATTGGGAAAACGGAGTTGAGGGGAAAGTGGGAAAAGAGAGAGTTGAGAGGAAAGACGGAAAGATGGAAAAGAGACAGGTGACGGAAAGGAGGGAAAAGAGAGAGTTCGTGGAAAAGAGGGAAACCAGGGAGAAGAGACAGGCGAGGGGAAAGAGGGGAAAGAGGCGACATAAAAGAGGGAAAAGAGAGAGTTCGTGGAAACGAGAGAAACCTGGGAGAAGAGACAAGTGAGGGGAAAGAGGGAAAAGAGGTAAAAGAGACAAGCGAGAGAAAAGAGGGAGAAGAGAGAGTTCGTGGAAAGGACGGAAACCAGGGAGAAGAAACGGGAAAGGGGGAAAGAGGGAAAAGAGAGAGTTGAAGGAATACAGGGAAAAGAGACATGAGAGGGGAAAGTGGGAAAACAGAGTTGAGGGGAAAGTGGGAAAAGAGAGAGTTGAGAGGAAAGACGGAAATATGGAAAAGAGACAGGTGACGGAAAGGAGGGAAAAGAGAGAGTTCGTGGAAAAGAGGGAAACCTAGGAGAAGAGACAGGCGAGGTGAAAGAGGGAAAAGAGGGGAAAGAGACAAGCGACAGAAAAGAGGGAAAAGAGAGAGTTCGTGGAAAGGAAGGAAACCGGGGAAAAGAGGTGACGGAAAGGAGGGAAAAGAGAGAGTTCATGGAAAAGAGGGAAACCAGGGAGAAGAGATGGGAAAGGGGAAAAGAGGGAAAAGATACAGTTGAGGGAATACAGGGAAAAGAGACATGAGAGGGGGAAGTGGGAAAACAGAGTTGAGGGGAAAGTGGGAAAAGACAGAGTTGAGGGGAAAGACGGAAATCAGGGGAAAGAGACAGGTGACGGAAAGGAGGGAAAAGAGAGAGTTCGTGGAAACGAGGGAAACCTGGGAGAAGAGACAGGCGAGGGGCAAGAGGGGAAAGAGGGGAAAGAGACAAGTGACAGAAAAGAGGGAAAAGAGAGAGTTCGTGGAAAAGAGGGAAAGCAGGGAGAAGAGACGGGAAAGGGGAAAAGAGGGAAAAGTGAGAGTTTGTGGAAAAGAGGGAAACCCGGGAAAAGAGACAGGTGACGGAAAGGGGGGAAAAGACAGAGTTCGTGGAAAAGAGGGAAACCTGGGAGAAGAGAGAGGTGAGGGGAAAGAGGGAAAAGAGGTAAAAGAGACAAGCGAGAGAAAAGAGGGAAAAGAGAGAGTTCGTGGAAAGGAGGGAAACCAGGGAGAAGAAACGGGAAAGGGGGAAAGAGGGAAAAGAGAGAGTTGAGGGAAAAGAGGGAAACGAGGGAAAAGAGACAAGACAGGGGAAAGATGGAAAAGAGACAAGGGAGGGAAAGGAGGGAAAAGAGAGAGTTCAGGGAAAAGAGGGAAACCCTGGAGAAGAGATAGGGAAGGGGGGGAGAGGGAAAAGAGAGAGTTGAGGGAAATGAGACGGTAGAGACAGGCGAGGGGGTAGAGGGAAAAGAGGGAAAAGAGACAAGGGAGGGAAAGGAGGGAAAAGAGGGAGACCAGGGAAATGAGGCAGGTGTGGGAAAAGATGTGAGAGAAACAGGTGAGGGGAAGAGGGAAAAGGGAGAGTTGCCGGAATACAGGGAAAAGAGACATGAGAGGGGAAAGTGGGAAAAGAGAGAGTTGAGAGGAAAGACGGAAAGATGGAAAAGAGACAGGTGACGGAAAGGAGGGAAAAGAGAGAGTTCGTGGAAAAGAGGGAAACCATGGAGAAGAGACAGGCGAGGGGAAAGAGGGAAAAGAGGGGAAAGAGACAAGCGACAGAAAAGAGGGAAAAGAGAGAGTTCGTTGAAAAGAGGGAAACCCGGGAAAAGAGGCAGGTGTGGGAAAAGAGACAAAAGAGACAGGCGAGGGGAAAGAGGGAAAAGAGGGAAAAGAGACAAGGGAGGGAAAGGAGAGAAAAGAGGGAGACCAGGGAAATGAGGCAGCTGTGGGAAAAGATGTGAGAGAAACAGGTGAGGGGAAGAGGGAAAAGGGAGAGTTGCCGGAATACAGGGAAAAGAGACATGAGAGGGGAAAGTGGGAAAACAGAGTTGAGGGGAAAGTGGGAAAAGAGAGAGTTGAGAGGAAAGACGGAAAGATGGAAAAGAGACAGGTGACGGAAAGGAGGGAAAAGAGAGAGTTCGTGGAAAAGAGGGAAACCATGGAGAAGAGACAGGCGAGGGGAAAGAGGGAAAAGAGGGGAAAGAGACAAGCGACAGAAAAGAGGGAAAAGAGAGAGTTCATGGAAAAGAGGGAAACCCGGGAAAAGAGGCAGGTGTGGGAAAAGAGACAAAAGAGACAGGCGAGGGGAAAGAGGGAAAAGAGGGAAAAGAGCCAAGCGACAGAAAAGAGGGAAAAGGGAGAGTTCGTGGAAAGGAAGGAACCCGGGGAAAAGAGACAGGTGACAGAAAGGAGGGAAAAGAGACAGTTCATGGAAAAGAGGGAAACCAGGGAGAAGAGATGGGAAAGGGGAAAAGAGGGAAAAGATAGAGTTGAGGGAATACAGGGAAAAGAGACATGAGAGGGGGAAGTGGGAAAACAGAGTTGAGGGGAAAGTGGGAAAAGAGAGAGTTGAGGGGAAAGACGGAAACCAGGGGAAAGAGACAGGTGACGGAAAGGAGGGAAAAGAGAGAGTTCGTGGAAAAGAGGGAAACCTGGGAGAAGAGACAGAAGAGGGGAAAGAGGAGAAAGAGGGGAAAGAGACAAGCGACAGAAAAGAGGGAAAGAGAGAGAGTTCGTGGAAAAGAGGGAATCCATGGAGAAGAGACAGGCGAGGGGAAAGAGGGAAAAGAGGTGAAAGACGCGACAGAAAAGAGGGAAAAGTGAGAGTTTGTGGGAAAGAGGGAAACCCGGGAAAAGAGACAGGTGACGGAAAGGGGGGAAAAGACAGAGTTCGTGGAAAAGAGGGAAACCTGGGAGAAGAGACAGGTGAGGGGAAAGAGGGAAAAGAGGTAAAAGAGACAAGCGAGAGAAAAGAGGGAAAAGAGAGAGTTCGTGGAAAGGAGGGAAACCAGGGAGAAGAAACGGGAAAGGGGGAAAGAGGGAAAAGAGAGAGTTGAGGGAATACAGGGAAACGAGGGAAAAGAGACAAGACAGGGGAAAGATGGAAAAGAGACAAGGGAGGGAAAGGAGGGAAAAGAGAGAGTTCAGGGAAAAGAGGGAAACCCTGGAGAAGAGATAGGGAAGGGGGGGAGAGGGAAAAGAGAGAGTTGAGGGAAATGAGACGGTAGAGACAGGCGAGGGGATAGAGGGAAAAGAGGGAAAAGAGACAAGGGAGGGAAAGGAGGGAAAAGAGGGAGACCAGGGAAATGAGGCAGGTGTGGGAAAAGATGTGAGAGAAACAGGTGAGGGGAAGAGGGAAAAGGGAGAGTTGCCGGAATACAGGGAAAAGAGACATGAGAGGGGAAAGTGGGAAAAGAGAGAGTTGAGAGGAAAGACGGAAAGATGGAAAAGAGACAGGTGACGGAAAGGAGGGAAAAGAGAGAGTTCGTGGAAAAGAGGGAAACCATGGAGAAGAGACAGGCGAGGGGAAAGAGGGAAAAGAGGGGAAAGAGACAAGCGACAGAAAAGAGGGAAAAGAGAGAGTTCGTTGAAAAGAGGGAAACCCGGGAAAAGAGGCAGGTGTGGGAAAAGAGACAAAAGAGACAGGCGAGGGGAAAGAGGGAAAAGAGGGAAAAGAGCCAAGCGACAGAAAAGCGGGAAAAGAGAGAGTTCGTGGAAAGGAAGGAAACCGGGGAAAAGAGACAGGTGACAGAAAGGAGGGAAAAGAGAGAGTTCATTGAAAAGAGGGAAACCCGGGAAAAGAGGCAGGTGTGGGAAAAGAGACAAAAGAGACAGGCGAGGGGAAAGAGGGAAAAGAGGTAAAAGAGCCAAGCGACAGAAAAGAGGGAAAAGGGAGAGTTCGTGGAAAGGAAGGAAACCAGGTAAAAGAGACAGGTGACGGAAAGGAGGGAAAAGAGAGAGTTCGTGGAAAGGAGGGAAACCTGGGAGAAGAGACAGGCGAGGGGAAAAAGGGAAAAGAGGGGAAAGAGACAAGTGACAGAAAAGAGGGAAAGAGAGAGTTTGTGGAAAAGAGGGAAAGCAGGGAGAAGAGACGGGAAAGGGGAAAAGAGGGAAAAGAGAGAGTTGAGGGAATACAGGAAAAATAGACATGAGAGGGAAAAGTGGGAAAAGAGAGCGTTGAGGGTATATAGGGAATAGAGACATGAGGGGGAAAGTGGGAAAAGAGAGAGTTGAGGGAAAAGAGGGAAACCAGGGAAAAGAGAAAAGACGGGAAAGATGGAAAAGAGACAAGGGAGGGAAAGGAGGGACAAGAGACTGTTCATGGAAAAGACGGTATCCAGGGAAAAGAGACAGGCGACCGAAAGGAGGGAAAAGAGAGAGTTTGTGGAAAAGAGGGAAACCTGGGAGAAGAGACAGGTGAGGGGAAAGAGGGAAAAGAGGGAAAAGAGGGAAAAGAGACAAGCGAGAGAAAAGAGAGGAAAGAGAGAGCTCGTGGAAAGGAAGGAAACCAGGGAAAAGAGACAGGCGACAGAAAAGAGGGAAAAGAGAGAGTTCGTGGAAAAGAGGGAAACCCGGGAAAAGAGACAGGTGACGGAAAGGGGGGAAAAGACAGAGTTCGTGGAAAAGAGTCAAACCTGGGAGAAGAGACAGGTGAGGGGAAAGAGGGAAAAGAGGTAAAAGAGACAAGCGAGAGAAAAGAGGGAAAAGAGAGAGTTCGTGGAAAGGAGGGAAACCAGGGAGAAGAAACGGGAAAGGGGGAAAGAGGGAAAAGAGAAAGTTGAGGGAATACAGGGAAAAGAGACATGAGAGGGGGAAGTGGGAAAACAGAGAGTTGAGGGAAAAGAGGGAAACCAGGGAAAAGAGACAAGACAGGGGAAAGATGGAAAAGAGACAAGGGAGGGAAAGGAGGGAAAAGAGAGAGTTCAGGGAAAAGAGGGAAACCCTGGAGAAGAGATAGGGAAGGGGGGGAGAGGGAAAAGAGAGAGTTGAGGGAAATGAGACGGTAGAGACAGGCGAGGGGATAGAGGGAAAAGAGGGAAAAGAGACAAGGGAGGGAAAGGAGGGAAAAGAGGGAGACCAGGGAAATGAGGCAGGTGTGGGAAAAGATGTGAGAGAAACAGGTGAGGGGAAGAGGGAAAAGGGAGAGTTGCCGGAATACAGGGAAAAGAGACATGAGAGGGGAAATTGGGAAAACGGAGTTGAGGGGAAAGTGGGAAAAGAGAGAGTTGAGAGGAAAGACGGAAAGATGGAAAAGAGACAGGTGACGGAAAGGAGGGAAAAGAGAGAGTTCGTGGAAAAGAGGGAAACCAGGGAGAAGAGACAGGCGAGGGGAAAGAGGGGAAAGAGGCGACATAAAAGAGGGAAAAGAGAGAGTTCGTGGAAACGAGAGAAACCTGGGAGAAGAGACAAGTGAGGGGAAAGAGGGAAAAGAGGTAAAAGAGACAAGCGAGAGAAAAGAGGGAGAAGAGAGAGTTCGTGGAAAGGACGGAAACCAGGGAGAAGAAACGGGAAAGGGGGAAAGAGGGAAAAGAGAGAGTTGAAGGAATACAGGGAAAAGAGACATGAGAGGGGAAAGTGGGAAAACAGAGTTGAGGGGAAAGTGGGAAAAGAGAGAGTTGAGAGGAAAGACGGAAATATGGAAAAGAGACAGGTGACGGAAAGGAGGGAAAAGAGAGAGTTCGTGGAAAAGAGGGAAACCTAGGAGAAGAGACAGGCGAGGTGAAAGAGGGAAAAGAGGGGAAAGAGACAAGCGACAGAAAAGAGGGAAAAGAGAGAGTTCGTGGAAAGGAAGGAAACCGGGGAAAAGAGGTGACGGAAAGGAGGGAAAAGAGAGAGTTCATGGAAAAGAGGGAAACCAGGGAGAAGAGATGGGAAAGGGGAAAAGAGGGAAAAGATAGAGTTGAGGGAATACAGGGAAAAGAGACATGAGAGGGGGAAGTGGGAAAACAGAGTTGAGGGGAAAGTGGGAAAAGACAGAGTTGAGGGGAAAGACGGAAATCAGGGGAAAGAGACAGGTGACGGAAAGGAGGGAAAAGAGAGAGTTCGTGGAAACGAGGGAAACCTGGGAGAAGAGACAGGCGAGGGGCAAGAGGGGAAAGAGGGGAAAGAGACAAGTGACAGAAAAGAGGGAAAAGAGAGAGTTCGTGGAAAAGAGGGAAAGCAGGGAGAAGAGACGGGAAAGGGGAAAAGAGGGAAAAGTGAGAGTTTGTGGAAAAGAGGGAAACCCGGGAAAAGAGACAGGTGACAGAAAGGGGGGAAAAGACAGAGTTCGTGGAAAAGAGGGAAACCTGGGAGAAGAGAGAGGTGAGGGGAAAGAGGGAAAAGAGGTAAAAGAGACAAGCGAGAGAAAAGAGGGAAAAGAGAGAGTTCGTGGAAAGGAGGGAAACCAGGGAGAAGAAACGGGAAAGGGGGAAAGAGGGAAAAGAGAGAGTTGAGGGAAAAGAGGGAAACGAGGGAAAAGAGACAAGACAGGGGAAAGATGGAAAAGAGACAAGGGAGGGAAAGGAGGGAAAAGAGAGAGTTCAGGGAAAAGAGGGAAACCCTGGAGAAGAGATAGGGAAGGGGGGGAGAGGGAAAAGAGAGAGTTGAGGGAAATGAGACGGTAGAGACAGGCGAGGGGGTAGAGGGAAAAGAGGGAAAAGAGACAAGGGAGGGAAAGGAGGGAAAAGAGGGAGACCAGGGAAATGAGGCAGCTGTGGGAAAAGATGTGAGAGAAACAGGTGAGGGGAAGAGGGAAAAGGGAGAGTTGCCGGAATACAGGGAAAAGAGACATGAGAGGGGAAAGTGGGAAAAGAGAGAGTTGAGAGGAAAGACGGAAAGATGGAAAAGAGACAGGTGACGGAAAGGAGGGAAAAGAGAGAGTTCGTGGAAAAGAGGGAAACCATGGAGAAGAGACAGGCGAGGGGAAAGAGGGAAAAGAGGGGAAAGAGACAAGCGACAGAAAAGAGGGAAAAGAGAGAGTTCGTTGAAAAGAGGGAAACCCGGGAAAAGAGGCAGGTGTGGGAAAAGAGACAAAAGAGACAGGCGAGGGGAAATAGGGAAAAGAGGGAAAAGAGCCAAGCGACAGAAAAGAGAGAAAAGGGAGAGTTCATTGAAAAGAGGGAAACCCGGGAAAAGAGGCAGGTGTGGGAAAAGAGACAAAAGAGACAGGCGACGGGAAAGAGGGAAAAGAGGGGAAAAAGACAAGCGACAGACAAGAGGGAAAAGAGAGAGTTCGTGGAAAGGAAGGAAACCAGGTAAAAGAGACAGGTGACGGATAGGAGGGAAAAGAGAGAGTTCGTGGAAAAGAGGGAAAGCAGGGAGAGGAGACGGGAAAGGGGAAAAGAGGGAAAAGATGCAGTTGAGGGAAAACAGGGAAAAGAGACATGAGAGGGAAAAGTGGGAAAAGAGAGCGTTGAGGGTATATAGGGAATCGAGACATGAGGGGGAAAGTGGGAAAAGAGAGAGATGAGGGAAACGAGGGAAACCAGGGAAACGAGAAAAGACAGGGGAAAGATGGAAAAGAGACAAGGGAGGGAACAGAGGGAAAAGAGAGAGTTCGTGGAAAGGAGGGAAACCTGGGAGAAGAGACAGAAGAGGGGAAAGAGGGAAAAGAGGGGAAAGAGACAAGCGACAGAAAAGAGGGAAAAGAGAGAGTTCATTGAAAAGAGGGAAACCCGGGAAAAGAGGCAGGTGTGGGAAAAGAGACAAAAGAGACAGGCGAGGGGAAAGAGGGAAAAGAGGTAAAAGAGCCAAGCGACAGAAAAGAGGGAAAAGGGAGAGTTCGTGGAAAGGAAGGAAACCAGGTAAAAGAGACAGGTGACGGAAAGGAGGGAAAAGAGAGAGTTCGTGGAAAGGAGGGAAACCTGGGAGAAGAGACAGGCGAGGGGAAAAAGGGAAAAGAGGGGAAAGAGACAAGTGACAGAAAAGAGGGAAAGAGAGAGTTTGTGGAAAAGAGGGAAAGCAGGGAGAAGAGACGGGAAAGGGGAAAAGAGGGAAAAGAGAGAGTTGAGGGAATACAGGGAAAAGAGACATGAGAGGGAAATGTGGGAAAAGAGAGCGTTGAGGGAAAAGAGGGAAACCAGGGAAAAGAGACAAGACAGGGGAAAGATGGAAAAGAGACAAGGGAGGGAAAGGAGGGAAAAGAGAGAGTTCAGGGAAAACAGGGAAACCATGGAGAAGAGATAGGGAAGGGGGGAAGAGGGAAAAGAGAGAGTTGAGGGAAATGAGACCATAGAGACAGGCGAGGGGATAGAGGGAAAAGAGGGAAAAGAGACAAGGGAGGGAAAGGAGGGAAAAGAGGGAGACCAGGGAAATGAGGCAGGTGTGGGAAAACATGTGAGAGAAACAGGTGAGGGGAAGAGGGAAAAGGGAGAGATGGAGGAATACAGGGAAAAGAGACATGAGAGGGGAAAGTGGGAAAACAGAGTTGAGGGGAAAGTGGGAAAAGAGAGAGTTGAGAGGAAAGACGGAAAGATGGAAAAGAGACAGGTGACGGAAAGGAGGGAAAAGAGAGAGTTCGTGGAAAAGAGGGAAACCTGGGAGAAGAGACATGCGAGGGGAAAGAGGGAAAAGAGGGAAAAGAGACAAGGGAGGGAAAGGAGAGAAAAGAGGGAGACCAGGGAAATGAGGCAGCTGTGGGAAAAGATGTGAGAGAAACAGGTGAGGGGAAGAGGGAAAAGGGAGAGTTGCCGGAATACAGGGAAAAGAGACATGAGAGGGGAAAGTGGGAAAACAGAGTTGAGGGGAAAGTGGGAAAAGAGAGAGTTGAGAGGAAAGACGGAAAGATGGAAAAGAGACAGGTGACGGAAAGGAGGGAAAAGAGAGAGTTCGTGGAAAAGAGGGAAACCATGGAGAAGAGACAGGCGAGGGGAAAGAGGGAAAAGAGGGGAAAGAGACAAGCGACAGAAAAGAGGGAAAAGAGAGAGTTCATGGAAAAGAGGGAAACCCGGGAAAAGAGGCAGGTGTGGGAAAAGAGACAAAAGAGACAGGCGAGGGGAAAGAGGGAAAAGAGGGAAAAGAGCCAAGCGACAGAAAAGAGGGAAAAGGGAGAGTTCGTGGAAAGGAAGGAACCCGGGGAAAAGAGAGAGGTGACAGAAAGGTGGGAAAAGAGAGAGTTCATGGAAAAGAGGGAAACCAGGGAGAACAGATGGGAAAGGGGAAAAGAGGGAAAAGATAGAGTTGAGGGAATACAGGGAAAAGAGACATGAGAGGGGGAAGTGGGAAAACAGAGTTGAGGGGAAAGTGGGAAAAGAGAGAGTTGAGGGGAAAGACGGAAACCAGGGGAAAGAGACAGGTGACGGAAAGGAGGGAAAAGAGAGAGTTCGTGGAAAAGAGGGAAACCTGGGAGAAGAGACAGAAGAGGGGAAAGAGGAGAAAGAGGGGAAAGAGACAAGCGACAGAAAAGAGGGAAAGAGAGAGAGTTCGTGGAAAAGAGGGAATCCATGGAGAAGAGACAGGCGAGGGGAAAGAGGGAAAAGAGGTGAAAGACGCGACAGAAAAGAGGGAAAAGTGAGAGTTTGTGGGAAAGAGGGAAACCCGGGAAAAGAGACAGGTGACGGAAAGGGGGGAAAAGACAGAGTTCGTGGAAAAGAGGGAAACCTGGGAGAAGAGACAGGTGAGGGGAAAGAGGGAAAAGAGGTAAAAGAGACAAGCGAGAGAAAAGAGGGAAAAGAGAGAGTTCGTGGAAAGGAGGGAAACCAGGGAGAAGAAACGGGAAAGGGGGAAAGAGGGAAAAGAGAGAGTTGAGGGAATACAGGGAAACGAGGGAAAAGAGACAAGACAGGGGAAAGATGGAAAAGAGACAAGGGAGGGAAAGGAGGGAAAAGAGAGAGTTCAGGGAAAAGAGGGAAACCCTGGAGAAGAGATAGGGAAGGGGGGGAGAGGGAAAAGAGAGAGTTGAGGGAAATGAGACGGTAGAGACAGGCGAGGGGGTAGAGGGAAAAGAGGGAAAAGAGACAAGGGAGGGAAAGGAGGGAAAAGAGGGAGACCAGGGAAATGAGGCAGGTGTGGGAAAAGATGTGAGAGAAACAGGTGAGGGGAAGAGGGAAAAGGGAGAGTTGCCGGAATACAGGGAAAAGAGACATGAGAGGGGAAAGTGGGAAAAGAGAGAGTTGAGAGGAAAGACGGAAAGATGGAAAAGAGACAGGTGACGGAAAGGAGGGAAAAGAGAGAGTTCGTGGAAAAGAGGGAAACCATGGAGAAGAGACAGGCGAGGGGAAAGAGGGAAAAGAGGGGAAAGAGACAAGCGACAGAAAAGAGGGAAAAGAGAGAGTTCGTTGAAAAGAGGGAAACCCGGGAAAAGAGGCAGGTGTGGGAAAAGAGACAAAAGAGACAGGCGAGGGGAAATAGGGAAAAGAGGGAAAAGAGCCAAGCGACAGAAAAGAGAGAAAAGGGAGAGTTCATTGAAAAGAGGGAAACCCGGGAAAAGAGGCAGGTGTGGGAAAAGAGACAAAAGAGACAGGCGACGGGAAAGAGGGAAAAGAGGGGAAAAAGACAAGCGACAGACAAGAGGGAAAAGAGAGAGTTCGTGGAAAGGAAGGAAACCAGGTAAAAGAGACAGGTGACGGATAGGAGGGAAAAGAGAGAGTTCGTGGAAAAGAGGGAAAGCAGGGAGAGGAGACGGGAAAGGGGAAAAGAGGGAAAAGATGCAGTTGAGGGAAAACAGGGAAAAGAGACATGAGAGGGAAAAGTGGGAAAAGAGAGCGTTGAGGGTATATAGGGAATCGAGACATGAGGGGGAAAGTGGGAAAAGAGAGAGATGAGGGAAACGAGGGAAACCAGGGAAACGAGAAAAGACAGGGGAAAGATGGAAAAGAGACAAGGGAGGGAACAGAGGGAAAAGAGAGAGTTCGTGGAAAGGAGGGAAACCTGGGAGAAGAGACAGGCGAGGGGAATGAGGGAAAAGAGGGGAAAGAGACAAGCGACAGAAAAGAGGGAAAAGAGAGAGTTCATTGAAAAGAGGGAAACCCGGGAAAAGAGGCAGGTGTGGGAAAAGAGACAAAAGAGACAGGCGAGGGGAAAGAGGGAAAAGAGGTAAAAGAGCCAAGCGACAGAAAAGAGGGAAAAGGGAGAGTTCGTGGAAAGGAAGGAAACCAGGTAAAAGAGACAGGTGACGGAAAGGAGGGAAAAGAGAGAGTTCGTGGAAAGGAGGGAAACCTGGGAGAAGAGACAGGCGAGGGGAAAAAGGGAAAAGAGGGGAAAGAGACAAGTGACAGAAAAGAGGGAAAGAGAGAGTTTGTGGAAAAGAGGGAAAGCAGGGAGAAGAGACGGGAAAGGGGAAAAGAGGGAAAAGAGAGAGTTGAGGGAATACAGGAAAAATAGACATGAGAGGGAAAAGTGGGAAAAGAGAGCGTTGAGGGTATATAGGGAATAGAGACATGAGGGGGAAAGTGGGAAAAGAGAGAGTTGAGGGAAAAGAGGGAAACCAGGGAAAAGAGAAAAGACGGGAAAGATGGAAAAGAGACAAGGGAGGGAAAGGAGGGACAAGAGACTGTTCATGGAAAAGACGGTATCCAGGGAAAAGAGACAGGCGACCGAAAGGAGGGAAAAGAGAGAGTTTGTGGAAAAGAGGGAAACCTGGGAGAAGAGACAGGTGAGGGGAAAGAGGGAAAAGAGGGAAAAGAGGGAAAAGAGACAAGCGAGAGAAAAGAGAGGAAAGAGAGAGCTCGTGGAAAGGAAGGAAACCAGGGAAAAGAGACAGGCGACAGAAAAGAGGGAAAAGAGAGAGTTCGTGGAAAAGAGGGAATCCATGGAGAAGAGACAGGCGAGGGGAAAGAGGGAAAAGAGGTGAAAGACGCGACAGAAAAGAGGGAAAAGGGAGAGTTCGTGGAAAAGAGGGAAACCCGGGAAAAGAGACAGGTGACGGAAAGGGGGGAAAAGACAGAGTTCGTGGAAAAGAGTCAAACCTGGGAGAAGAGACAGGTGAGGGGAAAGAGGGAAAAGAGGTAAAAGAGACAAGCGAGAGAAAAGAGGGAAAAGAGAGAGTTCGTGGAAAGGAGGGAAACCAGGGAGAAGAAACGGGAAAGGGGGAAAGAGGGAAAAGAGAGAGTTGAGGGAAAAGAGGGAAACCAGGGAAAAGAGACAAGACAGGGGAAAGATGGAAAAGAGACAAGGGAGGGAAAGGAGGGAAAAGAGAGAGTTCAGGGAAAAGAGGGAAACCCTGGAGAAGAGATAGGGAAGGGGGGGAGAGGGAAAAGAGAGAGTTGAGGGAAATGAGACGGTAGAGACAGGCGAGGGGATAGAGGGAAAAGAGGGAAAAGAGACAAGGGAGGGAAAGGAGGGAAAAGAGGGAGACCAGGGAAATGAGGCAGGTGTGGGAAAAGATGTGAGAGAAACAGGTGAGGGGAAGAGGGAAAAGGGAGAGTTGCCGGAATACAGGGAAAAGAGACATGAGAGGGGAAAGTGGGAAAACAGAGTTGAGGGGAAAGTGGGAAAAGAGAGAGTTGAGAGGAAAGACGGAAAGATGGAAAAGAGACAGGTGACGGAAAGGAGGGAAAAGAGAGAGTTCGTGGAAAAGAGGGAAACCAGGGAGAAGAGACAGGCGAGGGGAAAGAGGGAAAAGAGGGAAAAGAGCCAAGCGACAGAAAAGCGGGAAAAGAGAGAGTTCGTGGAAAGGAAGGAAACCGGGGAAAAGAGACAGGTGACAGAAAGGAGGGAAAAGAGAGAGTTCATTGAAAAGAGGGAAACCCGGGAAAAGAGGCAGGTGTGGGAAAAGAGTCAAAAGAGACAGGCGTGGGGAAAGAGGGAAAAGAGGGAAAAGAGCCAAGCGACAGAAAAGAGGGAAAAGGGAGAGTTCATTGAAAAGAGGGAAACCCGGGAAAAGAGGCAGGTGTGGGAAAAGAGACAAAAGAGACAGGCGAGGGGAAAGTGGGAAAAGAGGGGAAAGAGACAAGCAACAGACAAGAGGGAAAAGAGAGAGTTCGTGGAAAAGAGGGAAAGCAGGGAGAGGAGACGGGAAAGGGGAAAAGAGGGAAAAGATGCAGTTGAGGGAAAACAGGGAAAAGAGACATGAGAGGGAAAAGTGGGAAAAGAGAGCGTTGAGGGTATATAGGGAATCGAGACATGAGGGGGAAAGTGGGAAAAGAGAGAGATGAGGGAAACGAGGGAACCCAGGGAAACGAGAAAAGACAGGGGAAAGATGGAAAAGAGACAAGGGAGGGAACAGAGGGAAAAGAGAGAGTTCGTGGAAAGGAGGGAAACCTGGGAGAAGAGACAGGCGAGGGGAATGAGGGAAAAGAGGGGAAAGAGACAAGCGACAGAAAAGAGGGAAAAGAGAGAGTTCATTGAAAAGAGGGAAACCCGGGAAAAGAGGCAGGTGTGGGAAAAGAGACAAAAGAGACAGGCGAGGGGAAAGAGGGAAAAGAGGTAAAAGAGCCAAGCGACAGAAAAGAGGGAAAAGGGAGAGTTCGTGGAAAGGAAGGAAACCAGGTAAAAGAGACAGGTGACGGAAAGGAGGGAAAAGAGAGAGTTCGTGGAAAGGAGGGAAACCTGGGAGAAGAGACAGGCGAGGGGAAAAAGGGAAAAGAGGGGAAAGAGACAAGTGACAGAAAAGAGGGAAAGAGAGAGTTTGTGGAAAAGAGGGAAAGCAGGGAGAAGAGACGGGAAAGGGGAAAAGAGGGAAAAGAGAGAGTTGAGGGAATACAGGAAAAATAGACATGAGAGGGAAAAGTGGGAAAAGAGAGCGTTGAGGGTATATAGGGAATAGAGACATGAGGGGGAAAGTGGGAAAAGAGAGAGTTGAGGGAAAAGAGGGAAACCAGGGAAAAGAGAAAAGACGGGAAAGATGGAAAAGAGACAAGGGAGGGAAAGGAGGGACAAGAGACGGTTCATGGAAAAGACGGTATCCAGGGAAAAGAGACAGGCGACCGAAAGGAGGGAAAAGAGAGAGTTTGTGGAAAAGAGGGAAACCTGGGAGAAGAGACAGGTGAGGGGAAAGAGGGAAAAGAGGGAAAAGAGGGAAAAGAGACAAGCGAGAGAAAAGAGAGGAAAGAGAGAGCTCGTGGAAAGGAAGGAAACCAGGGAAAAGAGACAGGCGACAGAAAAGAGGGAAAAGAGAGAGTTCGTGGAAAAGAGGGAATCCATGGAGAAGAGACAGGCGAGGGGAAAGAGGGAAAAGAGGTGAAAGACGCGACAGAAAAGAGGGAAAAGGGAGAGTTCGTGGAAAAGAGGGAAACCCGGGAAAAGAGACAGGTGACGGAAAGGGGGGAAAAGACAGAGTTCGTGGAAAAGAGTCAAACCTGGGAGAAGAGACAGGTGAGGGGAAAGAGGGAAAAGAGGTAAAAGAGACAAGCGAGAGAAAAGAGGGAAAAGAGAGAGTTCGTGGAAAGGAGGGAAACCAGGGAGAAGAAACGGGAAAGGGGGAAAGAGGGAAAAGAGAGAGTTGAGGGAAAAGAGGGAAACCAGGGAAAAGAGACAAGACAGGGGAAAGATGGAAAAGAGACAAGGGAGGGAAAGGAGGGAAAAGAGAGAGTTCAGGGAAAAGAGGGAAACCCTGGAGAAGAGATAGGGAAGGGGGGGAGAGGGAAAAGAGAGAGTTGAGGGAAATGAGACGGTAGAGACAGGCGAGGGGATAGAGGGAAAAGAGGGAAAAGAGACAAGGGAGGGAAAGGAGGGAAAAGAGGGAGACCAGGGAAATGAGGCAGGTGTGGGAAAAGATGTGAGAGAAACAGGTGAGGGGAAGAGGGAAAAGGGAGAGTTGCCGGAATACAGGGAAAAGAGACATGAGAGGGGAAATTGGGAAAACGGAGTTGAGGGGAAAGTGGGAAAAGAGAGAGTTGAGAGGAAAGACGGAAAGATGGAAAAGAGACAGGTGACGGAAAGGAGGGAAAAGAGAGAGTTCGTGGAAAAGAGGGAAACCAGGGAGAAGAGACAGGCGAGGGGAAAGAGGGGAAAGAGGCGACATAAAAGAGGGAAAAGAGAGAGTTCGTGGAAACGAGAGAAACCTGGGAGAAGAGACAAGTGAGGGGAAAGAGGGAAAAGAGGTAAAAGAGACAAGCGAGAGAAAAGAGGGAGAAGAGAGAGTTCGTGGAAAGGACGGAAACCAGGGAGAAGAAACGGGAAAGGGGGAAAGAGGGAAAAGAGAGAGTTGAAGGAATACAGGGAAAAGAGACATGAGAGGGGAAAGTGGGAAAACAGAGTTGAGGGGAAAGTGGGAAAAGAGAGAGTTGAGAGGAAAGACGGAAATATGGAAAAGAGACAGGTGACGGAAAGGAGGGAAAAGAGAGAGTTCGTGGAAAAGAGGGAAACCTAGGAGAAGAGACAGGCGAGGTGAAAGAGGGAAAAGAGGGGAAAGAGACAAGCGACAGAAAAGAGGGAAAAGAGAGAGTTCGTGGAAAGGAAGGAAACCGGGGAAAAGAGGTGACGGAAAGGAGGGAAAAGAGAGAGTTCATGGAAAAGAGGGAAACCAGGGAGAAGAGATGGGAAAGGGGAAAAGAGGGAAAAGATACAGTTGAGGGAATACAGGGAAAAGAGACATGAGAGGGGGAAGTGGGAAAACAGAGTTGAGGGGAAAGTGGGAAAAGACAGAGTTGAGGGGAAAGACGGAAATCAGGGGAAAGAGACAGGTGACGGAAAGGAGGGAAAAGAGAGAGTTCGTGGAAACGAGGGAAACCTGGGAGAAGAGACAGGCGAGGGGCAAGAGGGGAAAGAGGGGAAAGAGACAAGTGACAGAAAAGAGGGAAAAGAGAGAGTTCGTGGAAAAGAGGGAAAGCAGGGAGAAGAGACGGGAAAGGGGAAAAGAGGGAAAAGTGAGAGTTTGTGGAAAAGAGGGAAACCCGGGAAAAGAGACAGGTGACGGAAAGGGGGGAAAAGACAGAGTTCGTGGAAAAGAGGGAAACCTGGGAGAAGAGAGAGGTGAGGGGAAAGAGGGAAAAGAGGTAAAAGAGACAAGCGAGAGAAAAGAGGGAAAAGAGAGAGTTCGTGGAAAGGAGGGAAACCAGGGAGAAGAAACGGGAAAGGGGGAAAGAGGGAAAAGAGAGAGTTGAGGGAATACAGGGAAACGAGGGAAAAGAGACAAGACAGGGGAAAGATGGAAAAGAGACAAGGGAGGGAAAGGAGGGAAAAGAGAGAGTTCAGGGAAAAGAGGGAAACCCTGGAGAAGAGATAGGGAAGGGGGGGAGAGGGAAAAGAGAGAGTTGAGGGAAATGAGACGGTAGAGACAGGCGAGGGGATAGAGGGAAAAGAGGGAAAAGAGACAAGGGAGGGAAAGGAGGGAAAAGAGGGAGACCAGGGAAATGAGGCAGGTGTGGGAAAAGATGTGAGAGAAACAGGTGAGGGGAAGAGGGAAAAGGGAGAGTTGCCGGAATACAGGGAAAAGAGACATGAGAGGGGAAAGTGGGAAAAGAGAGAGTTGAGAGGAAAGACGGAAAGATGGAAAAGAGACAGGTGACGGAAAGGAGGGAAAAGAGAGAGTTCGTGGAAAAGAGGGAAACCATGGAGAAGAGACAGGCGAGGGGAAAGAGGGAAAAGAGGGGAAAGAGACAAGCGACAGAAAAGAGGGAAAAGAGAGAGTTCGTGGAAAGGAAGGAAACCGGGGAAAAGAGGTGACGGAAAGGAGGGAAAAGAGAGAGTTCATGGAAAAGAGGGAAACCAGGGAGAAGAGATGGGAAAGGGGAAAAGAGGGAAAAGATAGAGTTGAGGGAATACAGGGAAAAGAGACATGAGAGGGGGAAGTGGGAAAACAGAGTTGAGGGGAAAGTGGGAAAAGACAGAGTTGAGGGGAAAGACGGAAATCAGGGGAAAGAGACAGGTGACGGAAAGGAGGGAAAAGAGAGAGTTCGTGGAAACGAGGGAAACCTGGGAGAAGAGACAGGCGAGGGGCAAGAGGGGAAAGAGGGGAAAGAGACAAGTGACAGAAAAGAGGGAAAAGAGAGAGTTCGTGGAAAAGAGGGAAAGCAGGGAGAAGAGACGGGAAAGGGGAAAAGAGGGAAAAGAGAGAATTGAGGGGAATGAGACGGTAGAGACAGGCGAGGGGATAGAGGGAAAAGAGGGAAAAGAGACAAGGGAGGGAAAGGAGGGAAAAGAGGGAGACCAGGGAAATGAGGCAGGTGTGGGAAAAGATGTGAGAGAAACAGGTGAGGGGAAGAGGGAAAAGGGAGAGATGGAGGAATACAGGGAAAAGAGACATGAGAGGGGAAAGTGGGAAAACAGAGTTGAGGGGAAAGTGGGAAAAGAGAGAGTTGAGAGGAAAGACGGAAAGATGGAAAAGAGACAGGTGACAGAAAGGAGGGAAAAGAGAGAGTTCGTGGAAAAGAGGGAAACCAGGGAGAAGAGACAGGCGAGGGGAAAGAGGGAAAAGAGGGAAAAGAGCCAAGTGAAAGAAAAGCGGGAAAAGAGAGAGTTCGTGGAAAGGAAGGAAACCGGGGAAAAGAGACAGGTGACAGAAAGGAGGGAAAAGAGAGAGTTCATTGAAAAGAGGGAAACCCGGGAAAAGAGGCAGGTGTGGGAAAAGAGTCAAAAGAGACAGGCGTGGGGAAAGAGGGAAAAGAGGGAAAAGAGCCAAGCGACAGAAAAGAGGGAAAAGGGAGAGTTCATTGAAAAGAGGGAAACCCGGGAAAAGAGGCAGGTGTGGGAAAAGAGACAAAAGAGACAGGCGAGGGGAAAGTGGGAAAAGAGGGGAAAGAGACAAGCAACAGACAAGAGGGAAAAGAGAGAGTTCGTGGAAAAGAGGGAAAGCAGGGAGAGGAGACGGGAAAGGGGAAAAGAGGGAAAAGATGCAGTTGAGGGAAAACAGGGAAAAGAGACATGAGAGGGAAAAGTGGGAAAAGAGAGCGTTGAGGGTATATAGGGAATCGAGACATGAGGGGGAAAGTGGGAAAAGAGAGAGATGAGGGAAACGAGGGAAACCAGGGAAACGAGAAAAGACAGGGGAAAGATGGAAAAGAGACAAGGGAGGGAACAGAGGGAAAAGAGAGAGTTCGTGGAAAGGAGGGAAACCTGGGAGAAGAGACAGGCGAGGGGAATGAGGGAAAAGAGGGGAAAGAGACAAGCGACAGAAAAGAGGGAAAAGAGAGAGTTCATTGAAAAGAGGGAAACCCGGGAAAAGAGGCAGGTGTGGGAAAAGAGACAAAAGAGACAGGCGAGGGGAAAGAGGGAAAAGAGGTAAAAGAGCCAAGCGACAGAAAAGAGGGAAAAGGGAGAGTTCGTGGAAAGGAAGGAAACCAGGTAAAAGAGACAGGTGACGGAAAGGAGGGAAAAGAGAGAGTTCGTGGAAAGGAGGGAAACCTGGGAGAAGAGACAGGCGAGGGGAAAAAGGGAAAAGAGGGGAAAGAGACAAGTGACAGAAAAGAGGGAAAGAGAGAGTTTGTGGAAAAGAGGGAAAGCAGGGAGAAGAGACGGGAAAGGGGAAAAGAGGGAAAAGAGAGAGTTGAGGGAATACAGGAAAAATAGACATGAGAGGGAAAAGTGGGAAAAGAGAGCGTTGAGGGTATATAGGGAATAGAGACATGAGGGGGAAAGTGGGAAAAGAGAGAGTTGAGGGAAAAGAGGGAAACCAGGGAAAAGAGAAAAGACGGGAAAGATGGAAAAGAGACAAGGGAGGGAAAGGAGGGACAAGAGACGGTTCATGGAAAAGACGGTATCCAGGGAAAAGAGACAGGCGACCGAAAGGAGGGAAAAGAGAGAGTTTGTGGAAAAGAGGGAAACCTGGGAGAAGAGACAGGTGAGGGGAAAGAGGGAAAAGAGGGAAAAGAGGGAAAAGAGACAAGCGAGAGAAAAGAGAGGAAAGAGAGAGCTCGTGGAAAGGAAGGAAACCAGGGAAAAGAGACAGGCGACAGAAAAGAGGGAAAAGAGAGAGTTCGTGGAAAAGAGGGAATCCATGGAGAAGAGACAGGCGAGGGGAAAGAGGGAAAAGAGGTGAAAGACGCGACAGAAAAGAGGGAAAAGGGAGAGTTCGTGGAAAAGAGGGAAACCCGGGAAAAGAGACAGGTGACGGAAAGGGGGGAAAAGACAGAGTTCGTGGAAAAGAGTCAAACCTGGGAGAAGAGACAGGTGAGGGGAAAGAGGGAAAAGAGGTAAAAGAGACAAGCGAGAGAAAAGAGGGAAAAGAGAGAGTTCGTGGAAAGGAGGGAAACCAGGGAGAAGAAACGGGAAAGGGGGAAAGAGGGAAAAGAGAGAGTTGAGGGAAAAGAGGGAAACCAGGGAAAAGAGACAAGACAGGGGAAAGATGGAAAAGAGACAAGGGAGGGAAAGGAGGGAAAAGAGAGAGTTCAGGGAAAAGAGGGAAACCCTGGAGAAGAGATAGGGAAGGGGGGGAGAGGGAAAAGAGAGAGTTGAGGGAAATGAGACGGTAGAGACAGGCGAGGGGATAGAGGGAAAAGAGGGAAAAGAGACAAGGGAGGGAAAGGAGGGAAAAGAGGGAGACCAGGGAAATGAGGCAGGTGTGGGAAAAGATGTGAGAGAAACAGGTGAGGGGAAGAGGGAAAAGGGAGAGTTGCCGGAATACAGGGAAAAGAGACATGAGAGGGGAAATTGGGAAAACGGAGTTGAGGGGAAAGTGGGAAAAGAGAGAGTTGAGAGGAAAGACGGAAAGATGGAAAAGAGACAGGTGACGGAAAGGAGGGAAAAGAGAGAGTTCGTGGAAAAGAGGGAAACCAGGGAGAAGAGACAGGCGAGGGGAAAGAGGGGAAAGAGGCGACATAAAAGAGGGAAAAGAGAGAGTTCGTGGAAACGAGAGAAACCTGGGAGAAGAGACAAGTGAGGGGAAAGAGGGAAAAGAGGTAAAAGAGACAAGCGAGAGAAAAGAGGGAGAAGAGAGAGTTCGTGGAAAGGACGGAAACCAGGGAGAAGAAACGGGAAAGGGGGAAAGAGGGAAAAGAGAGAGTTGAAGGAATACAGGGAAAAGAGACATGAGAGGGGAAAGTGGGAAAACAGAGTTGAGGGGAAAGTGGGAAAAGAGAGAGTTGAGAGGAAAGACGGAAATATGGAAAAGAGACAGGTGACGGAAAGGAGGGAAAAGAGAGAGTTCGTGGAAAAGAGGGAAACCTAGGAGAAGAGACAGGCGAGGTGAAAGAGGGAAAAGAGGGGAAAGAGACAAGCGACAGAAAAGAGGGAAAAGAGAGAGTTCGTGGAAAGGAAGGAAACCGGGGAAAAGAGGTGACGGAAAGGAGGGAAAAGAGAGAGTTCATGGAAAAGAGGGAAACCAGGGAGAAGAGATGGGAAAGGGGAAAAGAGGGAAAAGATACAGTTGAGGGAATACAGGGAAAAGAGACATGAGAGGGGGAAGTGGGAAAACAGAGTTGAGGGGAAAGTGGGAAAAGACAGAGTTGAGGGGAAAGACGGAAATCAGGGGAAAGAGACAGGTGACGGAAAGGAGGGAAAAGAGAGAGTTCGTGGAAACGAGGGAAACCTGGGAGAAGAGACAGGCGAGGGGCAAGAGGGGAAAGAGGGGAAAGAGACAAGTGACAGAAAAGAGGGAAAAGAGAGAGTTCGTGGAAAAGAGGGAAAGCAGGGAGAAGAGACGGGAAAGGGGGAAAAGAGGGAAAAGTGAGAGTTTGTGGAAAAGAGGGAAACCCGGGAAAAGAGACAGGTGACGGAAAGGGGGGAAAAGACAGAGTTCGTGGAAAAGAGGGAAACCTGGGAGAAGAGAGAGGTGAGGGGAAAGAGGGAAAAGAGGTAAAAGAGACAAGCGAGAGAAAAGAGGGAAAAGAGAGAGTTCGTGGAAAGGAGGGAAACCAGGGAGAAGAAACGGGAAAGGGGGAAAGAGGGAAAAGAGAGAGTTGAGGGAATACAGGGAAACGAGGGAAAAGAGACAAGACAGGGGAAAGATGGAAAAGAGACAAGGGAGGGAAAGGAGGGAAAAGAGAGAGTTCAGGGAAAAGAGGGAAACCCTGGAGAAGAGATAGGGAAGGGGGGGAGAGGGAAAAGAGAGAGTTGAGGGAAATGAGACGGTAGAGACAGGCGAGGGGATAGAGGGAAAAGAGGGAAAAGAGACAAGGGAGGGAAAGGAGGGAAAAGAGGGAGACCAGGGAAATGAGGCAGGTGTGGGAAAAGATGTGAGAGAAACAGGTGAGGGGAAGAGGGAAAAGGGAGAGTTGCCGGAATACAGGGAAAAGAGACATGAGAGGGGAAAGTGGGAAAAGAGAGAGTTGAGAGGAAAGACGGAAAGATGGAAAAGAGACAGGTGACGGAAAGGAGGGAAAAGAGAGAGTTCGTGGAAAAGAGGGAAACCATGGAGAAGAGACAGGCGAGGGGAAAGAGGGAAAAGAGGGGAAAGAGACAAGCGACAGAAAAGAGGGAAAAGAGAGAGTTCGTGGAAAGGAAGGAAACCGGGGAAAAGAGGTGACGGAAAGGAGGGAAAAGAGAGAGTTCATGGAAAAGAGGGAAACCAGGGAGAAGAGATGGGAAAGGGGAAAAGAGGGAAAAGATAGAGTTGAGGGAATACAGGGAAAAGAGACATGAGAGGGGGAAGTGGGAAAACAGAGTTGAGGGGAAAGTGGGAAAAGACAGAGTTGAGGGGAAAGACGGAAATCAGGGGAAAGAGACAGGTGACGGAAAGGAGGGAAAAGAGAGAGTTCGTGGAAACGAGGGAAACCTGGGAGAAGAGACAGGCGAGGGGCAAGAGGGGAAAGAGGGGAAAGAGACAAGTGACAGAAAAGAGGGAAAAGAGAGAGTTCGTGGAAAAGAGGGAAAGCAGGGAGAAGAGACGGGAAAGGGGAAAAGAGGGAAAAGAGAGAATTGAGGGGAATGAGACGGTAGAGACAGGCGAGGGGATAGAGGGAAAAGAGGGAAAAGAGACAAGGGAGGGAAAGGAGGGAAAAGAGGGAGACCAGGGAAATGAGGCAGGTGTGGGAAAAGATGTGAGAGAAACAGGTGAGGGGAAGAGGGAAAAGGGAGAGATGGAGGAATACAGGGAAAAGAGACATGAGAGGGGAAAGTGGGAAAACAGAGTTGAGGGGAAAGTGGGAAAAGAGAGAGTTGAGAGGAAAGACGGAAAGATGGAAAAGAGACAGGTGACAGAAAGGAGGGAAAAGAGAGAGTTCGTGGAAAAGAGGGAAACCAGGGAGAAGAGACAGGCGAGGGGAAAGAGGGAAAAGAGGGAAAAGAGCCAAGTGAAAGAAAAGAGGGAAAAGAGAGAGTTCGTGGAAAGGAAGGAAACCGGGGAAAAGAGACAGGTGACGGAAAGGAGGGAACAGAGAGAGTTCATTGAAAAAGAGGGAAACCCGGGAAAAGAGGCAGGTGTGGGAAAAGAGACGAAAGAGACAGGCGAGGGGAAAGAGGGAAAAGAGGGAAAAGAGCCAAGCGAAAGAAAAGAGGGAAAAGGGAGAGTTCATTGAAAAGAGGGAAACCCGGGAAAAGAGGCAGGTGTGGGAAAAGAGACAAAAGAGACAGGCGAGGGGAAAGAGGGAAAAGAGGGGGAAGAGACAAGCGACAGACAAGAGGGAAAAGAGAGAGTTCGTGGAAAGGAGGGAAACCTGGGAGAAGAGACAGAAGAGGGGAAAGAGGGGAACGAGGGGAAAGAGGGGAAAGAGGCAATTGACAGAAAAGAGGGAAAAGAGAGAGTTCGTGGAAAGGAAGGAAACCAGGGAAAAGAGGTGACGGAAAGGAGGGAAAAGAGAGAGTTCGTGGAAAAGAGGAAAACCATGGAGAAGAGACAGGCGAGGGGAAAGAGGGAAAAGAGGTGAAAGACGCGACAGAAAAGAGGGAAAAGAGAGAGTTCGTGGAAAAGAGGGAAACCCGGGAAAAGAGACAGGTGACGGAAAGGGGGGAAAAGACAGTGTTCGTGGAAAAGAGAGAAACCTGGGAGAAGAGACAGGTGAGGGGAAAGAGGGAAAAGAGGTAAAAGAGACAAGCGAGAGAAAAGAGGGAAAAGAGAGATTTCGTGGAAAAGAGGGAAACCAGGGAGAAGACACGGGAAAGGGGGAAAGAGGGAAAAGAGAGAGTTGAAGGAATACAGGAAAAAGAGACAGGAGGGGGGAAGTGGGAAAAGAGAGCGTTGAGGGAAAAGAGCGAAACCAGGGAAAAGAGACAAGACAGGGGAAAGATGGAAAAGAGACAAGGGAGGGAAAGGAGGGAAAAGAGAGAGTTCAGGGAAAACAGGGAAACCATGGAGAAGAGATAGGGAAGGGGGGAAGAGGGAAAAGAGAGAATTGAGGGGAATGAGACGGTAGAGACAGGCGAGGGGATAGAGGGAAAAGAGGGAAAAGAGACAAGGGAGGGAAAGGAGGGAAAAGAGGGAGACCAGGGAAATGAGGCAGGTGTGGGAAAAGATGTGAGAGAAACAGGTGAGGGGAAGAGGGAAAAGGGAGAGATGGAGGAATACAGGGAAAAGAGACATGAGAGGGGAAAGTGGGAAAACAGAGTTGAGGGGAAAGTGGGAAAAGAGAGAGTTGAGAGGAAAGACGGAAAGATGGAAAAGAGACAGGTGACAGAAAGGAGGGAAAAGAGAGAGTTCGTGGAAAAGAGGGAAACCAGGGAGAAGAGACAGGCGAGGGGAAAGAGGGAAAAGAGGGAAAAGAGGTAAAAGAGACAAGCGAGAGAAAAGAGGGAAAAGAGAGAGTTCATTGAAAAGAGGGAAACCCGGGAAAAGAGGCAGGTGTGGGAAAAGAGACAAAAGAGACAGGCGAGGGGAAAGAGGGAAAAGAGGGAAAAGAGCCAAGTGAAAGAAAAGAGGGAAAAGAGAGAGTTCGTGGAAAGGAAGGAAACCGGCGAAAAGAGACAGGTGACGGAAAGGAGGGAAAAGAGAGAGTTCATTGAAAAGAGGGAAACCCGGGAAAAGAGGCAGGTTTGGGAAAAGAGACAAAAGAGACAGGCGAGGGGAAAGAGGGAAAAGAGGGGAAAGAGACAAGCGACAGAAAAGAGGGAAAAGGGAGAGTTCATTGAAAAGAGGGAAACCCTGGAAAAGAGGCAGGTGTGGGAAAAGAGACAAAAGAGACAGGCGAGGGGAAAGAGGGAAAAGAGGGAAAAGAGCCAAGCGACAGAAAAGAGGGAAAAGAGAGAGTTCATGGAAAGGAAGGAAACCGGGGAAAAGAGGTGACGGAAAGGTGGGAAAAGAGAGAGTTCATGGAAAAGAGGGAAACCAGGGAGAAGAGATGGGAAAGGGGAAAAGAGGGAAAAGATAGAGTTGAGGGAATACAGGGAATAGAGACATGAGAGGGGGAAGTGGGAAAACAGAGTTGAGGGGAAATTGGGAAAAGACAGAGTTGAGGGGAAAGACGGAAACCAGGGGAAAGAGACAGGGGACGGAAAGGAGGGAAAAGAGAGAGTTCGTGGAAAAGAAGGAAACCTGGGAGAAGAGACAGGCGAGGGGAAAGAGGGAAAAGAGGTGAAAGAGACAGGCGACAGAAAAGAGGGAAAAGACAGAGTTCGTGGAAAAGAGGGAAATCCGGGAAAAAAAGACAGGTGGTGGAAAGGGGGGAAAAGAGAGAGTTGAGGGAAAATAGGGTAACCAGGGGAAAGAGACATGAGGGGAAAGGGACATGAGAGAAAAGAGGGAAAAGAGAGAGTTTCTGGAAAAGAGGGAAACCTGGGAGAAGAGACAGGTGAGGGGAAAGAGGGGAAAGAGAGAAAAGAGGGAAAAGAGACAAGCGAGAGAAAAGAGGGGAAAGAGAGAGTTCGTGGAAAAGAGGGAAACCATGGAGAGGAGATAGGCGAGGGGAAAGAGGGAAAAGAGGTGAAAGACGCGACAGAAAAGAGGGAAAAGAGAGAGTTCGTGGAAAAGAGGGAAACCTGGGAGAAGAGACAGGTGACGGAAAGGGGGGAAAAGACAGAGTTCGTGGAAAAGAGGGAAACCTGGGAGGAGAGACAGGTGAGGGGAAAGAGGGAAAAGAGAGAGTTGAGGGAAAACAGGGAAAAGAGACATGAGAGGGGGAAGTGGGAAAACAGAGAGTTGAGGGAAAAGAGGGAAACCAGGGAAAAGAGACAAGACAGGGGAAAGATGGAAAAGAGACAAGGGAGGGAAAGGAGGGAAAAGAGAGAGTTCAGGGAAAAGAGGGAAACCATGCAGAAGAGATAGGGAAGGGGGGAAGAGGGCAAAGAGAGAGTTGACGGAAATGAGACCATAGAGACAGGTGAGGGGATAGAGGGAAAAGAGGGAAAAGAGACAAGGGAGGGAAAGGAGGGAAAAGAGGGAGACCAGGGAAATGAGGCAGGTGTGGGAAAAGATGTGAGAGAAAGAGGTGAGGGGAAGAGGGAAAAGGGAGAGTTGGAGGAATACAGGGAAAAGAGACATGAGAGGGGAAAGTGGGAAAACAGAGTTGAGGGGAAAGTGGGAAAAGAGAGAGTTGAGAGGAAAGACGGAAAGATGGAAAAGAGACAGGTGACGGAAAGGGGGGAAATGAGAGAGTTCATGGAAAAGAGGGAAACCATGGAGAAGAGACAGGCGAGGGGAAAGAGGGAAAAGAGGGGAAAGAGACAAGCGACAGAAAAGAGGGAAAAGAGAGAGTTCATGGAAAAGAGGGAAACCCGGGAAAAGAGGCAGGTGTGGGAAAAGAGACAAAAGAGACAGGCGAGGGGAAAGAGGGAAAAGAGGGAAAAGAGCCAAGCGACAGAAAAGAGGGAAAAGGGAGAGTTCGTGGAAAGGAAGGAAACCGGGGAAAAGAGACAGGTGACGGAAAGGAGGGGAAAGAGAGAGTTCATGGAAAAGAGGGAAACCAGGGAGAAGAGATGGGAAAGGGGAAAAGAGGGAAAAGATAGAGTTGAGGGAATACAGGGAAAAGAGACATGAGAGGGGGAAGTGGGAAAGCAGAGTTGAGGGGAAATTGGGAAAAGACAGAGTTGAGGGGAAAGACGGAAACCAGGGGAAAGAGACAGGTGACGGAAAGGAGGGAAAAGAGAGAGTTCGTGGAAAAGAGGGAAACCTGGGAGAAGAGACAGGCGAGGGGATAGAGGGAAAAGAGGGAAAAGAGACAAGGGAGGGAAAGGAGGGAAAAGAGGGAGACCAGGGAAATGAGGCAGGTGAGGGAAAAGATGTGAGAGAAACAGGTGAGGGGAAGAGGGAAAAGGGAGAGATGGAGGAATACAGGGAAAAGAGACATGAGAGGGGAAAGTGGGAAAACAGAGTTGAGGGGAAAGTGGGAAAAGAGAGAGTTGAGAGGAAAGACGGAAAGATGGAAAAGAGACAGGTGACGGAAAGGAGGGAAAAGAGAGAGTTCGTGGAAAAGAGGGAAACCTGGGAGAAGAGACAGGCGAGGGGAAAGAGGGAAAAGAGGGGAGACAAGCGACAGAAAAGAGGGAAAAGAGAGAGTTCATGGAAAAGAGGGAAACCTGGGAAAAGAGACAGGTGACGGAAAGGGGGGAAAAGACAGTGTTCGTGGAAAAGAGAGAAACCTGGGAGAAGAGACAGGTGAGGGGAAATAGGGAAAAGAGGTAAAAGAGACAAGCGAGAGAAAACACGGAAAAGAGAGAGTTCGTGGAAAAGAGGGAAACCAGGGAGAAGACACGGGAAAGGGGGAAAGAGGGAAAAGAGAGAGTTGAAGGAATACAGGAAAAAGAGACAGGAGGGGGGAAGTGGGAAAACAGAGAGTTGAGGGAAAAGAGGGAAACCAGGGAAAAGAGACAAGACAGGGGAAAGATGGAAAAGAGACAAGGGAGGGAAAGGAGGGAAAAGAGAGAGTTCAGGGAAAAGAGGGAAACCCTGGAGAAGAGATAGGGAAGGGGGGAAGAGGGAAAAGAGAGAGTTGAGGGAAATGAGACGGTAGAGACAGGCGAGGGGATAGAGGGAAAAGAGGGAAAAGAGACAAGGGAGGGAAAGGAGGGAAAAGAGGGAGACCAGGGAAATGAGACAGGTGTGGGAAAAGATGTGAGAGAAACAGGTGAGGGGAAGAGGGAAAAGGGAGAGATGGAGGAATACAGGGAAAAGAGACATGAGAGGGGAAAGTGGGAAAACAGAGTTGAGGGGAAAGTGGGAAAAGAGAGAGTTGAGAGGAAAGACGGAAAGATGGAAAAGAGACAGGTGACGGAAAGGAGGGAAAAGAGAGAGTTCGTGGAAAAGAGGGAAACCTGGGAGAAGAGACAGGCGAGGGGAAAGAGGGAAAAGAGGGAAAAGAGGTAAAAGAGACAAGCGAGAGAAAAGAGGGAAAAGAGAGAGTTCATTGAAAAGAGGGAAACCCGGGAAAAGAGGCAGGTGTGGAAAAAGAGACAAAAGAGACAGGCGAGGGGAAAGAGGGAAAAGAGGGAAAAGAGCCAAGTGAAAGAAAAGAGGGAAAAGAGAGAGTTCGTGGAAAGGAAGGAAACCGGGGAAAAGAGACAGGTGACGGAAAGGAGGGAAAAGAGAGAGTTCATTGAAAAGAGGGAAACCCGGGGAAAGTGGCAGGTTTGGGAAAAGAGACAAAAGAGACAGGCGAGGGGAAAGAGGGAAAAGAGGGGAAAGAGACAAGCGACAGAAAAGAGGGAAAAGGGAGAGTTCATTGAAAAGAGGGAAACCCGGGAAAAGAGGCAGGTGTGGGAAAAGAGACAAAAGAGACAGGCGAGGGGAAAGAGGGAAAAGAGGGGAAAGAGACAAGCGACAGACAAGAGGGAAAAGAGAGAGTTCGTGGAAAGGAAGGAAACCAGGTAAAAGAGACAGGTGACAGATAGGAGGGAAAAGAGAGAGTTCGTGGAAAAGAGGGAAAGCAGGGAGAGGAGATGGGAAAGGGGAAAAGAGGGAAAAGATGGAGTTGAGGGAATACAGGGAAAAGAGACATGAGAGGGAAAAGTGGGAAAAGAGAGCGTTGAGGGAAAAGAGGGAAACCAGGGAAAAGAGACAAGACAGGGGAAAGATGGAAAAGAGACAAGGGAGGGAAAGGAGGGAAAAGAGAGAGTTCAGGGAAAACAGGGAAACCATGGAGAAGAGATAGGGAAGGGGGGAAGAGGGAAAAGAGAGAGTTGAGGGAAATGAGACCATAGAGACAGGCGAGGGGATAGAGGGAAAAGAGGGAAAAGAGACAAGGGAGGGAAAGGAGGGAAAAGAGGGAGACCAGGGTGAGGCAGGTGTGGGAAAACATGTGAGAGAAACAGGTGAGGAGGAAGAGGGAAAAGGGAGAGATGGAGGAATACAGGGAAAAGAGACATGAGAGGGGAAAGTGGGAAAACAGAGTTGAAGGGGAAAGTGGGAAAAGAGAGAGTTGAGAGGAAAGACGGAAAGATGGAAAAAGAGACAGGTGACGGAAAGGAGGGAAAAGAGAGAGTTCGTGGAAAAGAGGAAACCAGGGAGAAGAGACAGGCGAGGGGAAAGAGGGAAAAGAGGGAAAAGAGACAAGGGAGGGAAAGGAGAGAAAAGAGGGAGACCAGGAAATGAGGCAGCTGTGGGAAAAGATGTGAGAGAAACAGGTGAGGGGAAGAGGGAAAAGGGAGAGTTGCCGGAATACAGGGAAAAGAGACATGAGAGGGAAAGTGGGAAAACAGAGTTGAGGGGAAAGTGGGAAAAGAGAGAGTTGAGAGGAAAAACGGAAAGATGGAAAAGAGACAGGTGACGGAAAGGAGGGAAAAGAGAGAGTCGTTCGGAAAAAGAGGGAAACCATGGAGAAGAGACAGGCGAGGGAAAGAGGAAAAGAGGGGAAAGAGACAAGCGACAGAAAAGAGGGAAAAGAGAGAGTTCATGGAAAAGAGGGAAACCCGGGAAAAGAGGCAGGTGTGGGAAAAGAGACAAAAGAGACAGGCGAGGGGAAATAGGGAAAAGAGGAAAAGAGCCAAGCGACAGAAAAGAGGGAAAAAGGGAGAGTTCGTGGAAAGGAAGGAACCCGGGGAAAAGAGACAGGTGACAGAAAGGAGGGAAAAGAGACAGTTCATGGAAAAGAGGGAAACCAGGGAGAAGAGATGGGAAAGGGGAAAAGAGGAAAAGATAGAGTTGAGGGAATACAGGGAAAAGAGACATGAGAGGGGGAAGTGGGAAAACAGAGTTGAGGGGAAAGTGGGAAAAGAGAGAGTTGAGGGGAAAGACGGAAACCAGGGGAAAGAGACAGGTGACGGAAAGGAGGGAAAAGAGAGAGTTCGTGGAAAAGAGGGAAACCTGGAGAAGAGACAGAAGAGGGAAAGAGGAGAAAGAGGGGAAAGAGACAAGCGACAGAAAAAGAGGGAAAGAGAGAGAGTTCGTGGAAAAGAGGGAATCCATGGAGAAGAGACAGGCGAGGGGAAAGAGGGAAAAGAGGTGAAAGACGCGACAGAAAAGAGGGAAAAGTGAGAGTTTTGTGGAAAGAGGGAAACCCGGGAAAAGAGACAGGTGACGGAAAGGGGGGAAAAGACAGAGTTCGTGGAAAAGAGGGAAACATGGGAGAAGAGACAGGTGAGGGGAAAAGAGGGAAAAGAGGTAAAAGAGACAAGCGAGAGAAAAGAGGGAAAAGAGAGAGTTCGTGGAAAGGAGGGAAACCAGGAGAGAAGAAACGGGAAAGGGGGGAAGAGGGAAAAGAGAGAGTTGAGGGAATACAGGGAAACGAGGGAAAAGAGACAAGACAGGGGAAAGATGGAAAAGAGACAAGGGAGGGAAAGGAGGGAAAAGAGAGAGTTCAGGGAAAAGAGGGAAACCCTGGAGAAGAGATAGGGAAGGGGGGGAGAGGGAAAAGAGAGAGTTGAGGGAAATGAGACGGTAGAGACAGGCGAGGGGATAGAGGGAAAAGAGGGAAAAGAGACAAGGGAGGGAAAGGAGGGAAAAGAGGGAGACCAGGGAAATGAGGCAGGTGTGGGAAAAGATGTGAGAGAAACAGGTGAGGGGAAGAGGGAAAAGGGAGAGTTGCCGGAATACAGGGAAAAGAGACATGAGAGGGGAAAGTGGGAAAAGAGAGAGTTGAGAGGAAAGACGGAAAGATGGAAAAGAGACAGGTGACGGAAAGGAGGGAAAAGAGAGAGTTCGTGGAAAAGAGGGAAACCATGGAGAAGAGACAGGCGAGGGGAAAGAGGGAAAAGAGGGGAAAGAGACAAGCGACAGAAAAGAGGGAAAAGAGAGAGTTCGTTGAAAAGAGGGAAACCCGGGAAAAGAGGCAGGTGTGGGAAAAGAGACAAAAGAGACAGGCGAGGGGAAAGAGGGAAAAGAGGGAAAAGAGCCAAGCGACAGAAAAAGCGGGAAAAGAGAGAGTTCGTGAAAGGAAGGAAACCGGGGAAAAGAGACAGGTGACAGAAAAGGAGGGAAAAGAGAGAGTTCATTGAAAAGAGGGAAACCGGGAAAAGAGGCAGGTGTGGGAAAAGAGACAAAAGAGACAGGCGAGGGGAAAGAGGGAAAAGAGGTAAAAGAGCCAAGCGACAGAAAAGAGGGAAAAGGGAGAGTTCGTGGAAAGGAAGGAAACCAGGTAAAAGAGACAGGTGACGGAAAGGAGGGAAAAGAGAGAGTTCGTGGAAAGGAGGGAAACCTGGGAGAAGAGACAGGCGAGGGGAAAAAGGGAAAAGAGGGAAAGAGACAAGTGACAGAAAAGAGGGAAAGAGAGAGTTTGTGGAAAAGAGGGAAAGCAGGGAGAAGAGACGGGAAAGGGGAAAAGAGGGAAAAGAGAGAGTTGAGGGAATACAGGAAAAATAGACATGAGAGGGAAAAGTGGGAAAAGAGAGCGTTGAGGGTATATAGGGAATAGAGACATGAGGGGGAAAGTGGGAAAAGAGAGAGTTGAGGGAAAAGAGGGAAACCAGGGAAAAGAGAAAAGACGGGAAAGATGGAAAAGAGACAAGGGAGGGAAAGGAGGGACAAGAGACGGTTCATGGAAAGACGGTATCCAGGGAAAAGAGACAGGCGACCGAAAGGAGGGAAAAGAGAGAGTTTGTGGAAAAGAGGGAAACCTGGGGAGAAGAGACAGGTGAGGGGAAAGAGGGAAAAGAGGGAAAAGAGGGAAAAGAGACAAGCGAGAGAAAAGAGAGAAAAGAGAGAGCTCGTGGAAAGGAAGGAAACCAGGGAAAAGAGACAGGCGACAGAAAAGAGGGAAAAGAGAGAGTTCGTGGAAAAGAGGGAAACCCGGGAAAGAGACAGGTGACGGAAAGGGGGGAAAAAGACAGAGTTCGTGGAAAGAGTCAAACCTGGGAGAAGAGACAGGTGAGGGGAAAGAGGAAAAGAGGTAAAAGAGACAAGCGAGAGAAAAGAGGGAAAAGAGAGAGTTCGTGGAAAGGAGGGAAACCAGGGAGAAGAAACGGGAAAGGGGGAAAGAGGGAAAAGAGAAAGTTGAGGGAATACAGGGAAAAAGAGACATGAGAGGGGGAAGTGGGAAAACAGAGAGTTGAGGGAAAAGAGGGAAACCAGGGAAAAAGAGACAAGACAGGGGAAAGATGGAAAAGAGACAAGGGAGGGAAAGGAGGGAAAAGAGAGAGTTCAGGGAAAAGAGGGAAACCCTGGAGAAGAGATAGGGAAGGGGGGGAGAGGGGAAAAGAGAGAGTTGAGGAAATGAGACGGTAGAGACAGGCGAGGGATAGAGGGAAAAGAGGGAAAAGAGACAAGGGAGGGAAAGGAGAGGAAAAGAGGGAGACCAGGGAAATGAGGCAGTGTGGGAAAAGATGTGAGAGAAACAGGTGAGGGGAAGAGGGAAAAGGGAGAGTTGCCGGAATACAGGGAAAAGAGACATGAGAGGGGAAATTGGGAAAACGGAGTTGAGGGGAAAGTGGGAAAAGAGAGAGTTGAGAGGAAAGACGGAAAGATGGAAAAGAGACAGGTGACGGAAAGGAGGGAAAAGAGAGAGTTCGTGGAAAAGAGGGGAAACCAGGGAGAAGAGACAGGCGAGGGGAAAGAGGGGAAAGAGGCGACATAAAAGAGGGAAAAGAGAGAGTTCGTGGAAACGAGAGAAACCTGGGAGAAGAGGACAAGTGGAGGGGAAAGAGGGAAAAGAGGTAAAAGAGACAAGCGAGAGAAAAGAGGGAGAAGAGAGAGTTCGTGGAACTGACGGAAACCAGGGAGAAGAAACGGGAAAGGGGGAAAGAGGGAAAAGAGAGAGTTGAAGGAATACAGGGAAAAGAGACATGAGAGGGGAAAGTGGGAAAACAGAGTTGAGGGGAAAGTGGGAAAAGAGAGAGTTGAGAGGAAAGACGGAAAGATGGAAAAGAGACAGGTGACGGAAAGGAGGGAAAAGAGAGAGTTCGTGGAAAAGAGGGAAACCTAGGAGAAGAGACAGGCGAGGTGAAAGAGGGAAAAGAGGGGAAAGAGACAAGCGACAGAAAAGAGGGAAAAGAGAGAGTTCGTGGAAAGGAAGGAAACCGGGGAAAAGAGGTGACGGAAAGGAGGGAAAAGAGAGAGTTCATGGAAAAGAGGGAAACCAGGGAGAAGAGATGGGAAAGGGGAAAAGAGGGAAAAGATACAGTTGAGGGAATACAGGGAAAAAGAGACATGAGAGGGGGAAGTGGGAAAACAGAGTTGAGGGGAAAGTGGGAAAAGACAGAGTTGAGGGGAAAGACGGAAATCAGGGGAAAGAGACAGGTGACGGAAAGCGAGGGAAAAGAGAGAGTTCGTGGAAACGAGGGAAACCTGGGAGAAGAGACAGGCGAGGGGCAAGAGGGGAAAGAGGGGAAAGAGACAAGTGACAGAAAAGAGGGAAAAGAGAGAGTTCGTGGAAAAGAGGGAAAGCAGGGAGAAGAGACGGGAAAGGGGAAAAGAGGGAAAAGTGAGAGTTTGTGGAAAAAGAGGGAAACCCGGGAAAAGAGGACAGGTGACAGAAAGGGGGGAAAAGACAGAGTTCGTGGAAAAGAGGGAAACCTGGGAGAAGAGAGAGGTGAGGGGAAAGAGGGAAAAGAGGTAAAAGAGACAAGCGAGAGAAAAGAGGGAAAAGAGAGAGTTCGTGGAAAGGAGGGAAACCAGGGAGAAGAAACGGGAAAGGGGGAAAGAGGGAAAAGAGAGAGTTGAGGGAAAAGAGGGAAACGAGGGAAAAGAGACAAGACAGGGGAAAGATGGAAAAGAGACAAGGGAGGGAAAGGAGGGAAAAGAGAGAGTTCAGGGAAAAGAGGGAAACCCTGGAGAAGAGATAGGGAAGGGGGGGAGAGGGAAAAGAGAGAGTTGAGGGAAATGAGACGGTAGAGACAGGCGAGGGGGTAGAGGGAAAAGAGGGAAAAGAGACAAGGGAGGGAAAGGAGGGAAAAGAGGGAGACCAGGGAAATGAGGCAGGTGTGGGAAAAGATGTGAGAGAAACAGGTGAGGGGAAGAGGGAAAAGGGAGAGTTGCCGGAATACAGGGAAAAGAGACATGAGAGGGGAAAGTGGGAAAAGAGAGAGTTGAGAGGAAAGACGGAAAGATGGAAAAGAGACAGGTGACGGAAAGGAGGGAAAAGAGAGAGTTCGTGGAAAAGAGGGAAACCATGGAGAAGAGACAGGCGAGGGGAAAGAGGGAAAAGAGGGGAAAGAGACAAGCGACAGAAAAGAGGGAAAAAGAGAGAGTTCGTTGAAAAGAGGGAAACCCGGGAAAAGAGGCAGGTGTGGGAAAAGAGACAAAAGAGACAGGCGAGGGAAATAGGGGAAAAGAGGGAAAAGAGCCAAGCGACAGAAAAGAGAGAAAAGAGGGAGAGTTCATTGAAAAGAGGGAAACCCGGGAAAAGAGGCAGGTGTGGGAAAAGAGACAAAAGAGACAGGCGACGGGAAAGAGGGAAAAGAGGGGAAAAAGACAAGCGACAGACAAGAGGGAAAAGAGAGAGTTCGTGGAAAGGAAGGAAACCAGGTAAAAGAGACAGGTGACGGATAGGAGGGAAAAGAGAGAGTTCGTGGAAAAGAGGGAAAGCAGGGAGAGGAGACGGGAAAGGGGAAAAGAGGGAAAAGATGCAGTTGAGGGAAAACAGGGAAAAGAGACATGAGAGGGAAAAGTGGGAAAAGAGAGCGTTGAGGGTATATAGGGAATCGAGACATGAGGGGGAAAGTGGGAAAAGAGAGAGATGAGGGAAACGAGGGAAACCAGGGAAACGAGAAAAGACAGGGGAAAGATGGAAAAGAGACAAGGGAGGGAACAGAGGGAAAAGAGAGAGTTCGTGGAAAGGAGGGAAACCTGGGAGAAGAGACAGAAGAGGGGAAAGAGGGAAAAGAGGGGAAAGAGACAAGCGACAGAAAAGAGGGAAAAGAGAGAGTTCATTGAAAAGAGGGAAACCCGGGAAAAGAGGCAGGTGTGGGAAAAGAGACAAAAGAGACAGGCGAGGGGAAAGAGGGAAAAGAGGTAAAAGAGCCAAGCGACAGAAAAGAGGGAAAAGGGAGAGTTCGTGGAAAGGAAGGAAACCAGGTAAAAGAGACAGGTGACGGAAAGGAGGGAAAAGAGAGAGTTCGTGGAAAGGAGGGAAACCTGGGAGAAGAGACAGGCGAGGGGAAAAAGGGAAAAGAGGGGAAAGAGACAAGTGACAGAAAAGAGGGAAAGAGAGAGTTTGTGGAAAAGAGGGAAAGCAGGGAGAAGAGACGGGAAAGGGGAAAAGAGGGAAAAGAGAGAGTTGAGGGAATACAGGAAAAATAGACATGAGAGGGAAAAGTGGGAAAAGAGAGCGTTGAGGGTATATAGGGAATAGAGACATGAGGGGGAAAGTGGGAAAAGAGAGAGTTGAGGGAAAAGAGGGAAACCAGGGAAAAGAGAAAAGACGGGAAAGATGGAAAAGAGACAAGGGAGGGAAAGGAGGGACAAGAGACGGTTCATGGAAAAGACGGTATCCAGGGAAAAGAGACAGGCGACCGAAAGGAGGGAAAAGAGAGAGTTTGTGGAAAAGAGGGAAACCTGGGAGAAGAGACAGGTGAGGGGAAAGAGGGAAAAGAGGGAAAAGAGGGAAAAGAGACAAGCGAGAGAAAAGAGAGGAAAGAGAGAGCTCGTGGAAAGGAAGGAAACCAGGGAAAAGAGACAGGCGACAGAAAAGAGGGAAAAGAGAGAGTTCGTGGAAAAGAGGGAATCCATGGAGAAGAGACAGGCGAGGGGAAAGAGGGAAAAGAGGTGAAAGACGCGACAGAAAAGAGGGAAAAGGGAGAGTTCGTGGAAAAGAGGGAAACCCGGGAAAAGAGACAGGTGACGGAAAGGGGGGAAAAGACAGAGTTCGTGGAAAAGAGTCAAACCTGGGAGAAGAGACAGGTGAGGGGAAAGAGGGAAAAGAGGTAAAAGAGACAAGCGAGAGAAAAGAGGGAAAAGAGAGAGTTCGTGGAAAGGAGGGAAACCAGGGAGAAGAAACGGGAAAGGGGGAAAGAGGGAAAAGGGAGAGTTGCCGGAATACAGGGAAAAGAGACATGAGAGGGGAAAGTGGGAAAAGAGAGAGTTGAGAGGAAAGACGGAAAGATGGAAAAGAGACAGGTGACGGAAATGAGGGAAAAGAGAGAGTTCGTGGAAAAGAGGGAAACCATGGAGAAGAGACAGGCGAGGGGAAAGAGGGAAAAGAGGGGAAAGAGACAAGCGACAGAAAAGAGGGAAAAGAGAGAGTTCGTGGAAAGGAAGGAAACCGGGGAAAAGAGGTGACGGAAAGGAGGGAAAAGAGAGAGTTCATGGAAAAGAGGGAAACCAGGGAGAAGAGATGGGAAAGGGGAAAAGAGGGAAAAGATACAGTTGAGGGAATACAGGGAAAAGAGACATGAGAGGGGGAAGTGGGAAAACAGAGTTGAGGGGAAAGTGGGAAAAGACAGAGTTGAGGGGAAAGACGGAAATCAGGGGAAAGAGACAGGTGACGGAAAGGAGGGAAAAGAGAGAGTTCGTGGAAACGAGGGAAACCTGGGAGAAGAGACAGGCGAGGGGCAAGAGGGGAAAGAGGGGAAAGAGACAAGTGACAGAAAAGAGGGAAAAGAGAGAGTTCGTGGAAAAGAGGGAAAGCAGGGAGAAGAGACGGGAAAGGGGAAAAGAGGGAAAAGAGAGAATTGAGGGGAATGAGACGGTAGAGACAGGCGAGGGGATAGAGGGAAAAGAGGGAAAAGAGACAAGGGAGGGAAAGGAGGGAAAAGAGGGAGACCAGGGAAATGAGGCAGGTGTGGGAAAAGATGTGAGAGAAACAGGTGAGGGGAAGAGGGAAAAGGGAGAGATGGAGGAATACAGGGAAAAGAGACATGAGAGGGGAAAGTGGGAAAACAGAGTTGAGGGGAAAGTGGGAAAAGAGAGAGTTGAGAGGAAAGACGGAAAGATGGAAAAGAGACAGGTGACAGAAAGGAGGGAAAAGAGAGAGTTCGTGGAAAAGAGGGAAACCAGGGAGAAGAGACAGGCGAGGGGAAAGAGGGAAAAGAGGGAAAAGAGCCAAGTGAAAGAAAAGAGGGAAAAGAGAGAGTTCGTGGAAAGGAAGGAAACCGGGGAAAAGAGACAGGTGACGGAAAGGAGGGAACAGAGAGAGTTCATTGAAAAAGAGGGAAACCCGGGAAGAGAGGCAGGTGTGGGAAAAGAGACGAAAGAGACAGGCGAGGGGAAAGAGGGAAAAGAGGGAAAAGAGCCAAGCGACAGAAAAGAGGGAAAAGGGAGAGTTCATTGAAAAGAGGGAAACCCGGGAAAAGAGGCAGGTGTGGGAAAAGAGACAAAAGAGACAGGCGAGGGGAAAGAGGGAAAAGAGGGGGAAGAGACAAGCGACAGACAAGAGGGAAAAGAGAGAGTTCGTGGAAAGGAGGGAAACCTGGGAGAAGAGACAGAAGAGGGGAAAGAGGGGAACGAGGGGAAAGAGGGGAAAGAGGCAATTGACAGAAAAGAGGGAAAAGAGAGAGTTCGTGGAAAGGAAGGAAACCAGGGAAAAGAGGTGACGGAAAGGAGGGAAAAGAGAGAGTTCGTGGAAAAGAGGAAAACCATGGAGAAGAGACAGGCAAGGGGAAAGAGGGAAAAGAGGTGAAAGACGCGACAGAAAAGAGGGAAAAGAGAGAGTTCGTGGAAAAGAGGGAAACCCGGGAAAAGAGACAGGTGACGGAAAGGGGGGAAAAGACAGTGTTCGTGGAAAAGAGAGAAACCTGGGAGAAGAGACAGGTGAGGGGAAAGAGGGAAAAGAGGTAAAAGAGACAAGCGAGAGAAAAGAGGGAAAAGAGAGATTTCGTGGAAAAGAGGGAAACCAGGGAGAAGACACGGGAAAGGGGGAAAGAGGGAAAAGAGAGAGTTGAAGGAATACAGGAAAAAGAGACAGGAGGGGGGAAGTGGGAAAAGAGAGCGTTGAGGGAAAAGAGCGAAACCAGGGAAAAGAGACAAGACAGGGGAAAGATGGAAAAGAGACAAGGGAGGGAAAGGAGGGAAAAGAGAGAGTTCAGGGAAAACAGGGAAACCATGGAGAAGAGATAGGGAAGGGGGGAAGAGGGAAAAGAGAGAATTGAGGGGAATGAGACCATAGAGACAGGCGAGGGGATAGAGGGAAAAGAGGGAAAAGAGACAAGGGAGGGAAAGGAGGGAAAAGAGGGAGACCAGGGAAATGAGGCAGGTGTGGGAAAAGATGTGAGAGAAACAGGTGAGGGGAAGAGGGAAAAGGGAGAGATGGAGGAATACAGGGAAAAGAGACATGAGAGGGGAAAGTGGGAAAACAGAGTTGAGGGGAAAGTGGGAAAAGAGAGAGTTGAGAGGAAAGACGGAAAGATGGAAAAGAGACAGGTGACAGAAAGGAGGGAAAAGAGAGAGTTCGTGGAAAAGAGGGAAACCAGGGAGAAGAGACAGGCGAGGGGAAAGAGGGAAAAGAGGGAAAAGAGGTAAAAGAGACAAGCGAGAGAAAAGAGGGAAAAGAGAGAGTTCATTGAAAAGAGGGAAACCCGGGAAAAGAGGCAGGTGTGGGAAAAGAGACAAAAGAGACAGGCGAGGGGAAAGAGGGAAAAGAGGGAAAAGAGCCAAGTGAAAGAAAAGAGGGAAAAGAGAGAGTTCGTGGAAAGGAAGGAAACCGGTGAAAAGAGACAGGTGACGGAAAGGAGGGAAAAGAGAGAGTTCATTGAAAAGAGGGAAACCCGGGAAAAGAGGCAGGTTTGGGAAAAGAGACAAAAGAGACAGGCGAGGGGAAAGAGGGAAAAGAGGGGAAAGAGACAAGCGACAGAAAAGAGGGAAAAGGGAGAGTTCATTGAAAAGAGGGAAACCCTGGAAAAGAGGCAGGTGTGGGAAAAGAGACAAAAGAGACAGGCGAGGGGAAAGAGGGAAAAGAGGGAAAAGAGCCAAGCGACAGAAAAGAGGGAAAAGAGAGAGTTCATGGAAAGGAAGGAAACCGGGGAAAAGAGGTGACGGAAAGGTGGGAAAAGAGAGAGTTCATGGAAAAGAGGGAAACCAGGGAGAAGAGATGGGAAAGGGGAAAAGAGGGAAAAGATAGAGTTGAGGGAATACAGGGAATAGAGACATGAGAGGGGGAAGTGGGAAAACAGAGTTGAGGGGAAATTGGGAAAAGACAGAGTTGAGGGGAAAGACGGAAACCAGGGGAAAGAGACAGGGGACGGAAAGGAGGGAAAAGAGAGAGTTCGTGGAAAAGAAGGAAACCTGGGAGAAGAGACAGGCGAGGGGAAAGAGGGAAAAGAGGTGAAAGAGACAGGCGACAGAAAAGAGGGAACAGACAGAGTTCGTGGAAAAGAGGGAAATCCGGGAAAAAAAGACAGGTGGTGGAAAGGGGGGAAAAGAGAGAGTTGAGGGAAAATAGGGTAACCAGGGGAAAGAGACATGAGGGGAAAGGGACATGAGAGAAAAGAGGGAAAAGAGAGAGTTTCTGGAAAAGAGGGAAACCTGGGAGAAGAGACAGGTGAGGGGAAAGAGGGGAAAGAGAGAAAAGAGGGAAAAGAGACAAGCGAGAGAAAAGAGGGGAAAGAGAGAGTTCGTGGAAAAGAGGGAAACCATGGAGAGGAGATAGGCGAGGGGAAAGAGGGAAAAGAGGTGAAAGACGCGACAGAAAAGAGGGAAAAGAGAGAGTTCGTGGAAAAGAGGGAAACCTGGGAGAAGAGACAGGTGACGGAAAGGGGGGAAAAGACAGAGTTCGTGGAAAAGAGGGAAACCTGGGAGGAGAGACAGGTGAGGGGAAAGAGGGAAAAGAGAGAGTTGAGGGAATACAGGGAAAAGAGACATGAGAGGGGGAAGTGGGAAAACAGAGAGTTGAGGGAAAAGAGGGAAACCAGGGAAAAGAGACAAGACAGGGGAAAGATGGAAAAGAGACAAGGGAGGGAAAGGAGGGAAAAGAGAGAGTTCAGGGAAAAGAGGGAAACCATGCAGAAGAGATAGGGAAGGGGGGAAGAGGGCAAAGAGAGAGTTGACGGAAATGAGACCATAGAGACAGGTGAGGGGATAGAGGGAAAAGAGGGAAAAGAGACAAGGGAGGGAAAGGAGGGAAAAGAGGGAGACCAGGGAAATGAGGCAGGTGTGGGAAAAGATGTGAGAGAAAGAGGTGAGGGGAAGAGGGAAAAGGGAGAGTTGGAGGAATACAGGGAAAAGAGACATGAGAGGGGAAAGTGGGAAAACAGAGTTGAGGGGAAAGTGGGAAAAGAGAGAGTTGAGAGGAAAGACGGAAAGATGGAAAAGAGACAGGTGACGGAAAGGGGGGAAATGAGAGAGTTCATGGAAAAGAGGGAAACCATGGAGAAGAGACAGGCGAGGGGAAAGAGGGAAAAGAGGGGAAAGAGACAAGCTACAGAAAAGAGGGAAAAGAGAGAGTTCATGGGAAAGAGGGAAACCCGGGAAAAGAGGCAGGTGTGGGAAAAGAGACAAAAGAGACAGGCGAGGGGAAAGAGGGAAAAGAGGGAAAAGAGGCAAGCGACAGAAAAGAGGGAAAAGGGAGAGTTCGTGGAAAGGAAGGAAACCGGGGAAAAGAGACAGGTGACGGAAAGGAGGGGAAAGAGAGAGTTCATGGAAAAGAGGGAAACCAGGGAGAAGAGATGGGAAAGGGGAAAAGAGGGAAAAGATAGAGTTGAGGGAATACAGGGAAAAGAGACATGAGAGGGGGAAGTGGGAAAGCAGAGTTGAGGGGAAATTGGGAAAAGACAGAGTTGAGGGGAAAGACGGAAACCAGGGGAAAGAGACAGGTGACGGAAAGGAGGGAAAAGAGAGAGTTCGTGGAAAAGAGGGAAACCTGGGAGAAGAGACAGGCGAGGGGATAGAGGGAAAAGAGGGGAGACAAGCGACAGAAAAGAGGGAAAAGAGAGAGTTCATGGAAAAGAGGGAAACCTGGGAAAAGAGACAGGTGACGGAAAGGGGGGAAAAGACAGTGTTCGTGGAAAAGAGAGAAACCTGGGAGAAGAGACAGGCGAGGGGAAAGAGGGAAAAGATGTGAAATAGACAGGCGACAGAAAAGAGGGAAAAGACAGAGTTCGTGGAAAAGAGGGAAATCCGGGAAAAAAGACAGGTGGCGGAAAGGAGGGAAAAGAGAGAGTTGAGGGAAAATAGGGTAACCAGGGGAAAGAGACATGGGAGAAAAGAGGGAAAAGAGGTGAAAGACGCGACAGAAAAGAGGGAAAAGAGAGAGTTCGTGGAAAAGAGGGAAGCCCGGGAAAAGAGACAGGTGACGGAAAGGGGGGAAAAGACAGTGTTCGTGGAAAAGAGAGAAACCTGGGAGAAGAGACAGGTGAGGGGAAATAGGGAAAAGAGGTAAAAGAGACAAGCGAGAGAAAACACGGAAAAGAGAGAGTTCGTGGAAAAGAGGGAAACCAGGGAGAAGACACGGGAAAGGGGGAAAGAGGGAAAAGAGAGAGTTGAAGGAATACAGGAAAAAGAGACAGGAGGGGGGAAGTGGGAAAACAGAGAGTTGAGGGAAAAGAGGGAAACCAGGGAAAAGAGACAAGACAGGGGAAAGATGGAAAAGAGACAAGGGAGGGAAAGGAGGGAAAAGAGAGAGTTCAGGGAAAAGAGGGAAACCCTGGAGAAGAGATAGGGAAGGGGGGAAGAGGGAAAAGAGAGAGTTGAGGGAAATGAGACGGTAGAGACAGGCGAGGGGATAGAGGGAAAAGAGGGAAAAGAGACAAGGGAGGGAAAGGAGGGAAAAGAGGGAGACCAGGGAAATGAGACAGGTGTGGGAAAAGATGTGAGAGAAACAGGTGAGGGGAAGAGGGAAAAGGGAGAGATGGAGGAATACAGGGAAAAGAGACATGAGAGGGGAAAGTGGGAAAACAGAGTTGAGGGGAAAGTGGGAAAAGAGAGAGTTGAGAGGAAAGACGGAAAGATGGAAAAGAGACAGGTGACGGAAAGGAGGGAAAAGAGAGAGTTCGTGGAAAAGAGGGAAACCTGGGAGAAGAGACAGGCGAGGGGAAAGAGGGAAAAGAGGGAAAAGAGGTAAAAGAGACAAGCGAGAGAAAAGAGGGAAAAGAGAGAGTTCATTGAAAAGAGGGAAACCCGGGAAAAGAGGCAGGTGTGGAAAAAGAGACAAAAGAGACAGGCGAGGGGAAAGAGGGAAAAGAGGGAAAAGAGCCAAGTGAAAGAAAAGAGGGAAAAGAGAGAGTTCGTGGAAAGGAAGGAAACCGGGGAAAAGAGACAGGTGACGGAAAGGAGGGAAAAGAGAGAGTTCATTGAAAAGAGGGAAACCCGGGGAAAGTGGCAGGTTTGGGAAAAGAGACAAAAGAGACAGGCGAGGGGAAAGAGGGAAAAGAGGGGAAAGAGACAAGCGACAGAAAAGAGGGAAAAGGGAGAGTTCATTGAAAAGAGGGAAACCCGGGAAAAGAGGCAGGTGTGGGAAAAGAGACAAAAGAGACAGGCGAGGGGAAAGAGGGAAAAGAGGGGAAAGAGACAAGCGACAGACAAGAGGGAAAAGAGAGAGTTCGTGGAAAGGAAGGAAACCAGGTAAAAGAGACAGGTGACAGATAGGAGGGAAAAGAGAGAGTTCGTGGAAAAGAGGGAAAGCAGGGAGAGGAGATGGGAAAGGGGAAAAGAGGGAAAAGATGGAGTTGAGGGAATACAGGGAAAAGAGACATGAGAGGGAAAAGTGGGAAAAGAGAGCGTTGAGGGAAAAGAGGGAAACCAGGGAAAAGAGACAAGACAGGGGAAAGATGGAAAAGAGACAAGGGAGGGAAAGGAGGGAAAAGAGAGAGTTCAGGGAAAACAGGGAAACCATGGAGAAGAGATAGGGAAGGGGGGAAGAGGGAAAAGAAAGAGTTGAGGGAAATGAGACCATAGAGACAGGCGAGGGGATAGAGGGAAAAGAGGGAAAAGAGACAAGGGAGGGAAAGGAGGGAAAAGAGGGAGACCAGGGAAATGAGGCAGGTGTGGGAAAACATGTGAGAGAAACAGGTGAGGGGAAGAGGGAAAAGGGAGAGTTGGAGGAATACAGGGAAAAGAGACATGAGAGGGGAAAGTGGGAAAACAGAGTTGAGGGGAAAGTGGGAAAAGAGAGAGTTGAGAGGAAAGACGGAAAGATGGAAAAGAGACAGGTGACGGAAAGGAGGGAAAAGAGAGAGTTCGTGGAAAAGAGGGAAACCAGGGAGAAGAGACAGGCGAGGGGAAAGAGGGAAAAGAGGGAAAAGAGGTAAAAGAGACAAGCGAGAGAAAAGAGGGAAAAGAGAGAGTTCATTGAAAAGAGGGAAACCCGGGAAAAGAGGCAGGTGTGGGAAAAGAGACAAAAGAGACAGGCGAGGGGAAAGAGGGAAAAGAGGGAAAAGAGCCAAGTGAAAGAAAAGAGGGAAAAGAGAGAGTTCGTGGAAAGGAAGGAAACCGGCGAAAAGAGACAGGTGACGGAAAGGAGGGAAAAGAGAGAGTTCATTGAAAAGAGGGAAACCCGGGAAAAGAGGCAGGTTTGGGAAAAGAGACAAAAGAGACAGGCGAGGGGAAAGAGGGAAAAGAGGGGAAAGAGACAAGCGACAGAAAAGAGGGAAAAGGGAGAGTTCATTGAAAAGAGGGAAACCCTGGAAAAGAGGCAGGTGTGGGAAAAGAGACAAAAGAGACAGGCGAGGGGAAAGAGAGAAAAGAGGGGAAAGAGACAAGCGACAGACAAGAGGGAAAAGAGAGAGTTCGTGGAAAGGAAGGAAACCAGGTAAAAGAGACAGGTGACAGATAGGAGGGAAAAGAGAGAGTTCGTGGAAAAGAGGGAAAGCAGGGAGAGGAGACGGGAAAGGGGAAAAGAGGGAAAAGATGGAGTTGAGGGAAAACAGGGAAAAGAGACATGAGAGGGAAAAGTGGGAAAAGAGAGCGTTGAGGGAAAAGAGGGAAACCAGGGAAAAGAGACAAGACAGGGGAAAGATGGAAAAGAGACAAGGGAGGGAAAGGAGGGAAAAGAGAGAGTTCAGGGAAAACAGGGAAACCATGGAGAAGAGATAGGGAAGGGGGGAAGAGGGAAAAGAGAGAGTTGAGGGAAATGAGACGGTAGAGACAGGCGAGGGGATAGAGGGAAAAGAGGGAAAAGAGACAAGGGAGGGAAAGGAGGGAAAAGAGGGAGACCAGGGAAATGAGGCAGGTGTGGGAAAAGATGTGAGAGAAACAGGTGAGGGGAAGAGGGAAAAGGGAGAGTTGGAGGAATACAGGGAAAAGAGACATGAGAGGGGAAAGTGGGAAAACAGAGTTGAGGGGAAAGTGGGAAAAGAGAGAGTTGAGAGGAAAGACGGAAAGATGGAAAAGAGACAGGTGACGGAAAGGGGGGAAATGAGAGAGTTCATGGAAAAGAGGGAAACCATGGAGAAGAGACAGGCGAGGGGAAAGAGGGAAAAGAGGGGAAAGAGACAAGCTACAGAAAAGAGGGAAAAGAGAGAGTTCATGGAAAAGAGGGAAACCCGGGAAAAGAGGCAGGTGTGGGAAAAGAGACAAAAGAGACAGGCGAGGGGAAAGAGGGAAAAGAGGGAAAAGAGCCAAGCGACAGAAAAGAGGGAAAAGAGAGAGTTCATGGAAAGGAAGGAAACCGGGGAAAAGAGGTGACGGAAAGGTGGGAAAAGAGAGAGTTCATGGAAAAGAGGGAAACCAGGGAGAACAGATGGGAAAGGGGAAAAGAGGGAAAAGATAGAGTTGAGGGAATACAGGGAAAAGAGACATGAGAGGGGGAAGTGGGAAAACAGAGTTGAGGGGAAATTGGGAAAAGACAGAGTTGAGGGGAAAGACGGAAACCAGGGGAAAGAGACAGGGGACGGAAAGGAGGGAAAAGAGAGAGTTCGTGGAAAAGAAGGAAACCTGGGAGAAGAGACAGGCGAGGGGAAAGAGGGAAAAGAGGTGAAAGAGACAGGCGACAGAAAAGAGGGAAAAGACAGAGTTCGTGGAAAAGAGGGAAATCCGGGAAAAAAAGACAGGTGGTGGAAAGGGGGGAAAAGAGAGAGTTGAGGGAAAATAGGGTAACCAGGGGAAAGAGACATGAGGGGAAAGGGACATGAGAGAAAAGAGGGAAAAGAGAGAGTTTATGGAAAAGAGGGAAACCTGGGAGAAGAGACAGGTGAGGGGAAAGAGGGGAAAGAGAGAAAAGAGGGAAAAGAGACAAGCGAGAGAAAAGAGGGGAAAGAGAGAGTTCGTGGAAAAGAGGGAAACCATGGAGAGGAGATAGGCGAGGGGAAAGAGGGAAAAGAGGTGAAAGACGCGACAGAAAAGAGGGAAAAGAGAGAGTTCGTGGAAAAGAGGGAAACCTGGGAGAAGAGACAGGTGACGGAAAGGGGGGAAAAGACAGAGTTCGTGGAAAAGAGGGAAACCTGGGAGGAGAGACAGGTGAGGGGAAAGAGGGAAAAGAGGTAAAAGAGACAAGCGAGAGAAAAGAGGGAAAAGAGAGAGTTCGTGGAAAGGAGGGAAACGAGGGAGAAGAAACAGAAAAGGGGGAAAGAGGGAAAAGAGAGAGTTGAGGGAATACAGGGAAAAGAGACATGAGAGGGGGAAGTGGGAAAACAGAGTTGAGGGGAAAGTGGGAAAAGACAGAGTTGAGGGGAAAGACGGAAACCAGGGGAAAGAGACAGGTGACGGAAAGGAGGGAAAAGAGAGAGTTCGTGGAAAGGAAGGAAACCAGGGAAAAGAGACAGGCGAGGGGAAAGAGGGAAAAGAGGTGAAAGACGCGACAGAAGAGAGGGAAAAGACACAGTTCGTGGAAAAGAGGGAAATCCGGGAAAAAAGACAGGTGGCAGAAAGGAGGGAAAAGGGAGAGTTGAGGGAAAATATGGTAACCAGGGGAAAGAGACATGGGAGAAAAGAGGGAAAAGAGAGAGTTGAGGGAATGCAGGGAAAAGAGACATGAGAGGGGGAAGTGGGAAAACAGAGAGTTGAGGGAAAAGAGGGAAACCAGGGAAAAGAGACAAGACAGGGGAAAGATGGAAAAGAGACAAGGGAGGGAAAGGAGGGAAAAGAGAGAGTTCAGGGAAAAGAGGGAAACCATGGAGAAGAGATAGGGAAGGGGGGAAGAGGGAAAAGAGAAAGTTGAGGGAAATGAGACGGTAGAGACAGGCGAGGGGATAGAGGTAAAAGAGGGAAAAGAGACAAGGGAGGGAAAAGAGAGGGTTCATGGAAAAGACGGAAACCCGGGAAAAGAGACAGGTGACGGAAAGGAGGGGAAAGAGAGAGTTCGTGTAAAAGAGGGAAACCAGGGAGAAGAGACGGAAAAGGGGAAAAGTGGGAAAACAGAGAGTTGAGGAAATACAGGGAAAAGAGACATGAGGGGGAAGTTGGGAACACAGAGTTGAGGGGAAAGTGGGAAAAGAGAGTTGAGGGAAAAGAGGGAAACCAGGGGAAAGAGAAAAGAGAGGGGAAAGATGGAAAAGAGACAAGGGAGGGAAAGGAGGCGCAAGAGAGGGTTCATGGAAAAGACAGAATCCAGGGAAAAGAGACAGGTGACAGAAAGGAGGGAAAAGAGAGAGTTTGTGGAAAAGAGGGAAAGCAGGGAGAAGAGACAGGTGAGGGGAAAGAGGGAAAAGAGGGAAAAGAGGTAAAAGAGACAAGCGAGAGAAAAGAGGGAAAAGAGAGAGCTCGTGGAAAGGAAGGAAACCAGGGAAAAGAGACAGAAGAGGGGAAAGAGGGGAACGAGGGGAAAGAGGGGGAAGAGACAAGCGATGGAAAAGAGGGAAAAGAGAGAGTTCGTGGAAAAGAGGGAAACCTGGGAGAAGAGACAGGTGAGGGGAACGAGGGGAAAGAGGGGAAAGAGACAAGCGACGGAAAAGAGGGAAAAGAGAGAGTTCGTGGAAAGGAAGGAAACCAGGGAAAAGAGGCGACAGAAAAGAGGGAAAAGAGAGAGTTCGTGTAAAAGAGGGATACCATGGAGAAGAGACAGGCGAGGGGAAAGAGTGAAAAGAGGTAAAAGAGACAAGAGAGAGAAAAGAGGGAAAAGAGAGAGTTCGTGGAAAGGAGGGAAACCAGGGAGAAGAAACGGGAAAGGGGGGAAGAGGGAAAAGAGAGAGTTGAGGGAATACAGGAAAAAGATACATGAGAGGGGGAAGTGGGAAAACAGAGAGCTTAGGGAAAAGAGGGAAACCAGGGAAAAGAGACAAGACAGGGGAAAGACGGAAAAGAGACAAGGGAGGGAAAGGAGGGAAAAGAGAGAGTTCAGGGAAAACAGGGAAACCATGGAGAAGAGATAGGGAAGGGGGGAAGAGGGAAAAGAGAGAGTTGAGGGAAATGAGACGGTAGAGACAGGCGAGGGGATAGAGGGAAAAGAGGGAAAAGAGACAAGGGAGGGAAAGGAGGGAAAAGAGGGAGACCAGGGAAATGAGGCAGGTGTGGGAAAAGATATGAGAGAAACAGGTGAGGGGAAGAGGGAAAAGGGAGAGTTGCAGGAATACAGGGAAAAGAGACATGAGAGGGTAAAGTGGGAAAACAGAGTTGAGGGGAAAGTGTGAAAAGAGAGAGTTGAGAGGAAAGACGGAAAGATGGAAAAGAGACAGGTGACGGAAAGGAGGGAAAAGAGAGAGTTCGTGGAAAAGAGGGAAACCCGGGAGAAGAGACAGGCGAGGGGAAAGAGGGAAGAGAGGTGAAAGACGCGACAGAAAAGAGGGAAAAGAGAGAGTTCGTGGAAACGAGAGAAACCTGGGAGAAGAGACAAGTGAGGGGAAAGAGGGAAAAGAGGTAAAAGAGACAAGCGAGAGAAAAGAGGGAGAAGAGAGAGTTCGTGGAAAGGAGGGAAACCAGGGAGAAGAAACGGGAAAGGGGGAAAGAGGGAAAAGATACAGTTGAGGGAATACAGGGAAAAGAGACATGAGAGGGGGAAGTGGGAAAACAGAGTTGAGGGGAAAGTGGGAAAAGAGAGAGTTGAGAGGAAAGACGGAAAGATGGAAAAGAGACAGGTGACGGAAAGGAGGGAAAAGAGAGAGTTCGTGGAAAAGAGGGAAACCTAGGAGAAGAGACAGGCGAGGGGAAAGAGGGAAAAGAGGGGAAAGAGACAAGCGACAGAAAAGAGGGAAAAGGGAGAGTTCGTGGAAAGGAAGGAACCCGGGGAAAAGAGGTGATGGAAAGGAGCGAAAAGAGAGAGTTCATGGAAAAGAGGGAAACCAGGGAGAAGAGATGGGAAAGGGGAAAAGAGGGAAAAGATACAGTTGAGGGAATACAGGGAAAAGAGACATGAGAGGGGGAAGTGGGAAAACAGAGTTGAGGGGAAAGTGGGAAAAGACAGAGTTGAGGGGAAAGACGGAAACCAGGGGAAAGAGACAGGTGACGGAAAGGAGGGAAAAGAGAGAGTTCGTGGAAACGAGGGAAACCTGGGAGAAGAGACAGGCGAGGGGCAAGAGGGGAAAGAGGGAAAAGAGGTAAAAGAGACAAGCGAGAGAAAAGAGGGAAAAGAGAGAGTTCGTGGAAAAGAGGGAAACCAGGGAGAAGAAACGGGAAAGGGGGGAAGAGGGAAAAGAGAGAGTTGAGGGAATACAGGGAAAAGAGACATGAGAGGGGGAAGCGGGAAAACAGAGTTGAGGGAACGTGGGAAAAGAGAGAGCTGAGAGGAAAGACGGAAAGATGGAAAAGAGACAGGTGACGGAAAGGAGGGAAAAGAGAGAGTTCGTGGAAAAGAGGGAAACCTAGGAGAAGAGACAGGCGAGGGGAAAGAGGGAAAAGAGGGGAAAGAGACAAGCGACAGAAAAGAGGGAAAAGGGAGAGTTCGTGGAAAGGAAGGAAACCGGGGAAAAGAGGTGACGGAAAGGAGGGAAAAGAGAGAGTTCATGGAAAAGAGGGAAACCAGGGAGAAGAGATGGGAAAGGGGAAAAGAGGGAAAAGATACAGTTGAGGGAATACAGGGAAAAGAGACATGAGAGGGGGAAGTGGGAAAACAGAGTTGAGGGGAAAGTGGGAAAAGACAGAGTTGAGGGGAAAGACGGAAACCAGGGGAAAGAGACAGGTGACGGAAAGGAGGGAAAAGAGAGAGTTCGTGGAAACGAGGGAAACCTGGGAGAAGAGACAGGCGAGGGGCAAGAGGGGAAAGAGGGAAAAGAGGGGAAAGACGCAACAGAAAAGAGGGAAAAGAGAGAGTTGGTGGAAAAGAGGGAAACCTGGGAGAAGAGACAGGGGAGGGGAAAGAGGGGAAAGAGGGAAAAGAGGTAAAAGAGACAAGCGAGAGAAAAGAGGGAAAAGAGAGAGTTCGTGGAAAGGAGGGAAACCAGGGAGAAGAAACGGGAAAGGGGGAAAGAGGGAAAAGAGAGAGTTGAGGGAATACAGGGAAAAGAGACATGAGAGGGGGAAGTGGGAAAACAGAGAGTTGAGGGAAAAGAGGGAAACCAGGGAAAAGAGACAAGACAGGGGAAAGATGTAAAAGAGACAAGGGAGGGAAAGGAGGGAAAAGAGGGAGACCAGGGAAATGAGGCAGGTGTGGGAAAAGATGTGAGAGAAACAGGTGAGGGGAAGAGGGAAAAGGGAGAGTTGCCGGAATACAGGGAAAAGAGACATGAGAGGGGAAAGTGGGAAAACAGAGTTGAGGGGAAAGTGGAAAAAGAGAGAGTTGAGAGGAAAGACGGAAAGATGGAAAAGAGACAGGTGACGGAAAGGAGGGAAAAGAGAGAGTTCATTGAAAAGAGGGAAACCCGGGAAAAGAGGCAGGTGTGGGAAAAGAGACAAAAGAGACAGGCGAGGGGAAAGAGGGAAAAGAGGGAAAAGAGCCAAGCGACAGAAAAGAGGGAAAAGGGAGAGTTCGTGGAAAGGAAGGAACCCGGGGAAAAGAGACAGGTGACGGAAAGGAGGGAAAAGAGAGAGTTCGTGGAAAAGAGGGAAACCGGGGAGAAGAGACAGGCGAGGGGAAAGAGGGAAAAGAGGTGAAAGACGCGACAGAAAAGAGGGAAAAGAGAGAGTTCGTGGAAACGAGAGAAACCTGGGAGAAGAGACAAGTGAGGGGAAAGAGGGAAAAGAGGTAAAAGAGACAAGCGAGAGAAAAGAGGGAAAAGAGAGAGTTCGTGGAAAGGAGGGAAACCAGGGAGAAGAAACGGGAAAGGGGGGAAGAGGGAAAAGAGAGAGTTGAGGGAATACAGGGAAAAGAGACATGAGAGGGGGAAGTGGGAAAACAGAGTTGAGGGGAAAGTGGGAAAAGAGAGAGTTGAGGGGAAAGACGGAAACCAGTGGAAAGAGACAGGTGACGGAAAGGAGGGAAAAGAGAGAGTTCGTGGAAACGAGGGAAACCTGGGAGAAGAGACAGGTGAGGGGAAAGAGGGAAAAGAGACAAACGAGAGAAAAGAGAGGAAAGAGAGAGCTCGTGGAAAGGAAGGAAACCAGGGAAAAGAGACAGGCGACAGAAAAGAGGGAAAAGAGAGAGTTCGTGGAAAAGAGGGAAACCATGGAGAGAGACAGGCGAGGGGAAAGAGGGAAAAGAGGTGAAAGACGCGACAGAAAAGAGGGAAAAGTGAGAGTTCGTGGAAAAGAGGGAAACCCGGGAAAAGAGACAGGTGACGGAAAGGGGGGAAAAGACAGAGTTCGTGGAAAAGAGGGAAACCTGGGAGAAGAGACAGGTGAGGGGAAAGAGGGAAAAGAGGTAAAAGAGACAAGCGAGAGAAAAGAGGGAAAAGAGAGAGTTCGTGGAAAGGAGGGAAACCAGGGAGAAGAAACGGGAAAGGGGGGAAGAGGGAAAAGAGAGAGTTGAGGGAATACAGGGAAAAGAGACATGAGAGGGGGAAGTGGGAAAACAGAGAGTTGAGGGAAAAGAGGGAAACCAGGGAAAAGAGACAAGACAGGGGAAAGATGGAAAAGAGACAAGGGAGGGAAAGGAGGGAAAAGAGAGAGTTCAGGGAAAAGAGGGAAACCCTGGAGAAGAGATAGGGAAGGGGGGGAGAGGGAAAAGAGAGAGTTGAGGGAAATGAGACGGTAGAGACAGGCGAGGGGATAGAGGGAAAAGAGGGAAAAGAGACAAGGGAGGGAAAGGAGGGAAAAGAGGGAGACCAGGGAAATGAGGCAGGTGTGGGAAAAGATGTGAGAGAAACAGGTGAGGGGAAGAGGGAAAAGGGAGAGTTGCCGGAATACAGGGAAAAGAGACATGAGAGGGGAAAGTGGGAAAACAGAGTTGAGGGGAAAGTGGGAAAAGAGAGAGTTGAGAGGAAAGACGGAAAGATGGAAAAGAGACAGGTGACGGAAAGGAGGGAAAAGAGAGAGTTCGTGGAAAAGAGGGAAACCAGGGAGAAGAGACAGGCGAGGGGAAAGAGGGAAAAGAGGGGAAAGAGACAAGCGACAGAAAAGAGGGAAAAGAGAGAGTTCATGGAAAAGAGGGAAACCCGGGAAAAGAGGCAGGTGTGGGAAAAGAGACAAAAGAGACAGGCGAGGGGAAAGAGGGAAAAGAGGGAAAAGAGCCAAGCGACAGAAAAGAGGGAAAAGGGAGAGTTCGTGGAAAGGAAGGAACCCGGGGAAAAGAGACAGGTGACGGAAAGGAGGGAAAAGAGAGAGTTCATGGAAAAGAGGGAAACCAGGGAGAAGAGATGGGAAAGGGGAAAAGAGGGAAAAGATAGAGTTGAGGGAAGACAGGGAAAAGAGACATGAGAGGGGGAAGTGGGAAAACAGAGTTGAGGGGAAAGTGGGAAAAGACAGAGTTGAGGGGAAAGACGGAAACCAGGGGAAAGAGACAGGTGACGGAAAGGAGGGAAAAGAGAGAGTTCGTGGAAAAGAGGGAAACCTGGGAGAAGAGACAGAAGAGGGGAAAGAGGAGAAAGAGGGGAAAGAGACAAGCGACAGAAAAGAGGGAAAAGAGAGAGTTCGTGGAAAAGAGGGAAACCATGGAGAAGAGACAGGCGAGGGGAAAGAGGGAAAAGAGGTGAAAGACGCGACAAAAAAGAGGGGAAAGAGAGAGTTCGTGGAAAAGAGGGAAGCCCGGGAAAAGAGACAGGTGATGGAAAGGGGGGGAAAGACAGTGTTCGTGGAAAGGAGGGAAACCTGGGAGAAGAGACAGGCGAGGGGAAAAAGGGAAAAGACGGGAAAGAGACAAGTGACAGAAAAGAGGGAAAGAGAGATTTCGTGGAAAAGACGGAAAGCAGGGAGAAGAGACGGGAAAGGGGAAAAGAGGGAAAAGAGAGAGTTGAGGGAATACGGGAAAAATAGACATGAGAGGGGAAAGTGGGAAAAGAGAGCGTTGAGGGTATATAGGGAACAGAGACATGAGGGGAAAGTGGGAAAAGAGAGAGTTGAGGGAAAAGAGGGAGACCAGGGAAAAGAGAAAAGACGGGAAAGATGGAAAAGAGACAAGGGAGGGAAAGGAGGGACAAGAGACGGTTCATGGAAAAGACGGTATCCAGGGAAAAGAGACAGGCGACAGAAAAGAGGGAAAAGAGAGAGTTCGTGGAAAAGAGGGAATCCATGGAGAAGAGACAGGCGAGGGGAAAGAGGGAAAAGAGGTGAAAGACGCGACAGAAAAGAGGGAAAAGTGAGAGTTCGTGGAAAAGAGGGAAGCCCGGGAAAAGAGACAGGTGACGGAAAGGGGGGAAAAGACAGAGTTCGTGGAAAAGAGGGAAACCTGGGAGAAGAGACAGGTGAGGGGAAAGAGGGAAACCAGGGAAAAGAGACAAGCGAGAGAAAAGAGGGAAAAGAGAGAGTTCGTGGAAAGGAGGGAAACCAGGGGGAAGAAACGGGAAAGGGGGAAAGAGGGAAAAGAGAGAGTTGAGGGAATACAGGGAAAAGAGACATGAGAGGGGGAAGTGGGAAAACAGAGAGTTGAGGGAAAAGAGGGAAACCAGGGAAAAGAGACAAGACAGGGGAAAGATGGAAAAGAGACAAGGGAGGGAAAGGAGGGAAAAGAGAGAGTTCAGGGAAAAGAGGGAAACCCTGGAAAAGAGATAGGGAAGGGGGGGAGAGGGAAAAGAGAGAGTTGAGGGAAATGAGACGGTAGAGACAGGCGAGGGGATAGAGGGAAAAGAGGGAAAAGAGACAAGGGAGGGAAAGGAGGGAAAAGAGGGAGACCAGGGAAATGAGGCAGGTGTGGGAAAAGATGTGAGAGAAACAGGTGAGGGGAAGAGGGAAAAGGGAGAGTTGGAGGAATACAGGGAAAAGAGACATGAGAGGGGAAAGTGGGAAAACAGAGTTGAGGGGAAAGTGGGAAAAGAGAGAGTTGAGAGGAAAGACGGAAAGATGGAAAAGAGACAGGTGACGGAAAGGAGGGAAAAGAGAGAGTTCGTGGAAAAGAGGGAAACCAGGGAGAAGAGACAGGCGAGGGGAAAGAGGGAAAAGAGGGAAAAGAGACAAGCGACAGAAAAGAGGGAAAAGAGAGAGTTCATGGAAAAGAGGGAAACCCGGGAAAAGAGGCAGGTGTGGGAAAAGAGACAAAAGAGACAGGCGAGGGGAAAGAGGGAAAAGAGGGAAAAGAGCCAAGCGACAGAAAAGAGGGAAAAGGGAGAGTTCGTGGAAAGGAAGGAACCCGGGGAAAAGAGACAGGTGACAGAAAGGAGGGAAAAGCGAGAGTTCATGGAAAAGAGGGAAACCAGGGAGAAGAGATGGGAAAGGGGAAAAGAGGGAAAAGATAGAGTTGAGGGAATACAGGGAAAAGAGACATGAGAGGGGGAAGTGGGAAAACAGAGTTGAGGGGAAAGTGGGAAAAGACAGAGTTGAGGGGAAAGACGGAAACCAGGGGAAAGAGACAGGTGACAGAAAGGAGGGAAATGAGAGAGTTCGTGGAAAGGAAGGAAACCAGGGAAAAGAGACAGGCGAGGGGAAAGAGGGAAAAGAGGTGAAAGACGCGACAGAAGAGAGGGAAAAGAGAGAGTTCGTGGAAAAGAGGGAAACCTGGGAAAAGAGACAGGTGACGGAAAGGGGGGAAAAGACAGTGTTCGTGGAAAAGTGAGAAACCTGGGAGAAGAGACAGGCGAGGGGAAAGAGGGAAAAGATGTGAAAGAGACAGGCGACAGAAAAGAGGGAAAAGAGAGAGTTCGTGGGAAAGAGGGAAACCAGGGAAAAGAGACAGGTGACGGAAAGGGGGGAAAAGACAGAGTTCGTGGAAAAGAGGGAAACCTGGGAGAAGAGAGAGGTGAGGGGAAAGAGGGAAAAGAGGTAAAAGAGACAAGCGAGAGAAAAGAGGGAAAAGAGAGAGTTCGTGGAAAGGAGGGAAACCAGGGAGAAGAAACGGGAAAGGGGGAAAGAGGGAAAAGAGAGAGTTGAGGGAATACAGGGAAACGAGGGAAAAGAGACAAGACAGGGGAAAGATGGAAAAGAGACAAGGGAGGGAAAGGAGGGAAAAGAGAGAGTTCAGGGAAAAGAGGGAAACCCTGGAGAAGAGATAGGGAAGGGGGGGAGAGGGAAAAGAGAGAGTTGAGGGAAATGAGACGGTAGAGACAGGCGAGGGGATAGAGGGAAAAGAGGGAAAAGAGACAAGGGAGGGAAAGGAGGGAAAAGAGGGAGACCAGGGAAATGAGGCAGGTGTGGGAAAAGATGTGAGAGAAACAGGTGAGGGGAAGAGGGAAAAGGGAGAGTTGCCGGAATACAGGGAAAAGAGACATGAGAGGGGAAAGTGGGAAAAGAGAGAGTTGAGAGGAAAGACGGAAAGATGGAAAAGAGACAGGTGACGGAAAGGAGGGAAAAGAGAGAGTTCGTGGAAAAGAGGGAAACCATGGAGAAGAGACAGGCGAGGTGAAAGAGGGAAAAGAGGGGAAAGAGACAAGCGACAGAAAAGAGGGAAAAGAGAGAGTTCGTGGAAAGGAAGGAAACCGGGGAAAAGAGGTGACGGAAAGGAGGGAAAAGAGAGAGTTCATGGAAAAGAGGGAAACCAGGGAGAAGAGATGGGAAAGGGGAAAAGAGGGAAAAGATACAGTTGAGGGAATACAGGGAAAAGAGACATGAGAGGGGGAAGTGGGAAAACAGAGTTGAGGGGAAAGTGGGAAAAGACAGAGTTGAGGGGAAAGACGGAAATCAGGGGAAAGAGACAGGTGACGGAAAGGAGGGAAAAGAGAGAGTTCGTGGAAACGAGGGGAACCTGGGAGAAGAGACAGGCGAGGGGCAAGAGGGGAAAGAGGGGAAAGAGACAAGTGACAGAAAAGAGGGAAAAGAGAGAGTTCGTGGAAAAGAGGGAAAGCAGGGAGAAGAGACGGGAAAGGGGAAAAGAGGGAAAAGAGAGAATTGAGGGGAATGAGACGGTAGAGACAGGCGAGGGGATAGAGGGAAAAGAGGGAAAAGAGACAAGGGAGGGAAAGGAGGGAAAAGAGGGAGACCAGGGAAATGAGGCAGGTGTGGGAAAAGATGTGAGAGAAACAGGTGAGGGGAAGAGGGAAAAGGGAGAGATGGAGGAATACAGGGAAAAGAGACATGAGAGGGGAAAGTGGGAAAACAGAGTTGAGGGGAAAGTGGGAAAAGAGAGAGTTGAGAGGAAAGACGGAAAGATGGAAAAGAGACAGGTGACGGAAAGGAGGGAAAAGAGAGAGTTCGTGGAAAAGAGGGAAACCTGGGAGAAGAGACAGGCGAGGGGAAAGAGGGAAAAGAGGGAAAAGAGGTAAAAGAGACAAGCGAGAGAAAAGAGGGAAAAGAGAGAGTTCATTGAAAAGAGGGAAACCCGGGAAAAGAGGCAGGTGTGGAAAAAGAGACAAAAGAGACAGGCGAGGGGAAAGAGGGAAAAGAGGGAAAAGAGCCAAGTGAAAGAAAAGAGGGAAAAGAGAGACTTCGTGGAAAGGAAGGAAACCGGGGAAAAGAGACAGGTGACGGAAAGGAGGGAAAAGAGAGAGTTCATTGAAAAGAGGGAAACCCGGGGAAAGTGGCAGGTTTGGGAAAAGAGACAAAAGAGACAGGCGAGGGGAAAGAGGGAAAAGAGGGGAAAGAGACAAGCGACAGAAAAGAGGGAAAAGGGAGAGTTCATTGAAAAGAGGGAAACCCGGGAAAAGAGGCAGGTGTGGGAAAAGAGACAAAAGAGACAGGCGAGGGGAAAGAGGGAAAAGAGGGGAAAGAGACAAGCGACAGACAAGAGGGAAAAGAGAGAGTTCGTGGAAAGGAAGGAAACCAGGTAAAAGAGACAGGTGACAGATAGGAGGGAAAAGAGAGAGTTCGTGGAAAAGAGGGAAAGCAGGGAGAGGAGATGGGAAAGGGGAAAAGAGGGAAAAGATGGAGTTGAGGGAATACAGGGAAAAGAGACATGAGAGGGAAAAGTGGGAAAAGAGAGCGTTGAGGGAAAAGAGGGAAACCAGGGAAAAGAGACAAGACAGGGGAAAGATGGAAAAGAGACAAGGGAGGGAAAGGAGGGAAAAGAGAGAGTTCAGGGAAAACAGGGAAACCCTGGAGAAGAGATAGGGAAGGGGGGAAGAGGGAAAAGAGAGAATTGAGGGGAATGAGACGGTAGAGACAGGCGAGGGGATAGAGGGAAAAGAGGGAAAAGAGACAAGGGAGGGAAAGGAGGGAAAAGAGGGAGACCAGGGAAATGAGGCAGGTGTGGGAAAACATGTGAGAGAAACAGGTGAGGGGAAGAGGGAAAAGGGAGAGATGGAGGAATACAGGGAAAAGAGACATGAGAGGGGAAAGTGGGAAAACAGAGTTGAGGGGAAAGTGGGAAAAGAGAGAGTTGAGAGGAAAGACGGAAAGATGGAAAAGAGACAGGTGACGGAAAGGAGGGAAAAGAGAGAGTTCGTGGAAAAGAGGGAAACCAGGGAGAAGAGACAGGCGAGGGGAAAGAGGGAAAAGAGGGAAAAGAGACAAGGGAGGGAAAGGAGAGAAAAGAGGGAGACCAGGGAAATGAGGCAGCTGTGGGAAAAGATGTGAGAGAAACAGGTGAGGGGAAGAGGGAAAAGGGAGAGTTGCCGGAATACAGGGAAAAGAGACATGAGAGGGGAAAGTGGGAAAACAGAGTTGAGGGGAAAGTGGGAAAAGAGAGAGTTGAGAGGAAAGACGGAAAGATGGAAAAGAGACAGGTGACGGAAAGGAGGGAAAAGAGAGAGTTCGTGGAAAAGAGGGAAACCATGGAGAAGAGACAGGCGAGGGGAAAGAGGGAAAAGAGGGGAAAGAGACAAGCGACAGAAAAGAGGGAAAAGAGAGAGTTCATGGAAAAGAGGGAAACCCGGGAAAAGAGGCAGGTGTGGGAAAAGAGACAAAAGAGACAGGCGAGGGGAAAGAGGGAAAAGAGGGAAAAGAGCCAAGCGACAGAAAAGCGGGAAAAGGGAGAGTTCGTGGAAAGGAAGGAACCCGGGGAAAAGAGACAGGTGACAGAAAGGAGGGAAAAGCGAGAGTTCATGGAAAAGAGGGAAACCAGGGAGAAGAGATGGGAAAGGGGAAAAGAGGGAAAAGATAGAGTTGAGGGAATACAGGGAAAAGAGACATGAGAGGGGGAAGTGGGAAAACAGAGTTGAGGGGAAAGTGGGAAAAGAGAGAGTTGAGGGGAAAGACGGAAACCAGGGGAAAGAGACAGGTGACGGAAAGGAGGGAAAAGAGAGAGTTCGTGGAAAAGAGGGAAACCTGGGAGAAGAGACAGAAGAGGGGAAAGAGGAGAAAGAGGGGAAAGAGACAAGCGACAGAAAAGAGGGAAAGAGAGAGAGTTCGTGGAAAAGAGGGAATCCATGGAGAAGAGACAGGCGAGGGGAAAGAGGGAAAAGAGGTGAAAGACGCGACAGAAAAGAGGGAAAAGTGAGAGTTTGTGGGAAAGAGGGAAACCCGGGAAAAGAGACAGGTGACGGAAAGGGGGGAAAAGACAGAGTTCGTGGAAAAGAGGGAAACCTGGGAGAAGAGACAGGTGAGGGGAAAGAGGGAAAAGAGGTAAAAGAGACAAGCGAGAGAAAAGAGGGAAAAGAGAGAGTTCGTGGAAAGGAGGGAAACCAGGGAGAAGAAACGGGAAAGGGGGAAAGAGGGAAAAGAGAGAGTTGAGGGAATACAGGGAAACGAGGGAAAAGAGACAAGACAGGGGAAAGATGGAAAAGAGACAAGGGAGGGAAAGGAGGGAAAAGAGAGAGTTCAGGGAAAAGAGGGAAACCCTGGAGAAGAGATAGGGAAGGGGGGGAGAGGGAAAAGAGAGAGTTGAGGGAAATGAGACGGTAGAGACAGGCGAGGGGGTAGAGGGAAAAGAGGGAAAAGAGACAAGGGAGGGAAAGGAGGGAAAAGAGGGAGACCAGGGAAATGAGGCAGGTGTGGGAAAAGATGTGAGAGAAACAGGTGAGGGGAAGAGGGAAAAGGGAGAGTTGCCGGAATACAGGGAAAAGAGACATGAGAGGGGAAAGTGGGAAAAGAGAGAGTTGAGAGGAAAGACGGAAAGATGGAAAAGAGACAGGTGACGGAAAGGAGGGAAAAGAGAGAGTTCGTGGAAAAGAGGGAAACCATGGAGAAGAGACAGGCGAGGGGAAAGAGGGAAAAGAGGGGAAAGAGACAAGCGACAGAAAAGAGGGAAAAGAGAGAGTTCGTTGAAAAGAGGGAAACCCGGGAAAAGAGGCAGGTGTGGGAAAAGAGACAAAAGAGACAGGCGAGGGGAAATAGGGAAAAGAGGGAAAAGAGCCAAGCGACAGAAAAGAGAGAAAAGGGAGAGTTCATTGAAAAGAGGGAAACCCGGGAAAAGAGGCAGGTGTGGGAAAAGAGACAAAAGAGACAGGCGACGGGAAAGAGGGAAAAGAGGGGAAAAAGACAAGCGACAGACAAGAGGGAAAAGAGAGAGTTCGTGGAAAGGAAGGAAACCAGGTAAAAGAGACAGGTGACGGATAGGAGGGAAAAGAGAGAGTTCGTGGAAAAGAGGGAAAGCAGGGAGAGGAGACGGGAAAGGGGAAAAGAGGGAAAAGATGCAGTTGAGGGAAAACAGGGAAAAGAGACATGAGAGGGAAAAGTGGGAAAAGAGAGCGTTGAGGGTATATAGGGAATCGAGACATGAGGGGGAAAGTGGGAAAAGAGAGAGATGAGGGAAACGAGGGAAACCAGGGAAACGAGAAAAGACAGGGGAAAGATGGAAAAGAGACAAGGGAGGGAACAGAGGGAAAAGAGAGAGTTCGTGGAAAGGAGGGAAACCTGGGAGAAGAGACAGAAGAGGGGAAAGAGGGAAAAGAGGGGAAAGAGACAAGCGACAGAAAAGAGGGAAAAGAGAGAGTTCATTGAAAAGAGGGAAACCCGGGAAAAGAGGCAGGTGTGGGAAAAGAGACAAAAGAGACAGGCGAGGGGAAAGAGGGAAAAGAGGTAAAAGAGCCAAGCGACAGAAAAGAGGGAAAAGGGAGAGTTCGTGGAAAGGAAGGAAACCAGGTAAAAGAGACAGGTGACGGAAAGGAGGGAAAAGAGAGAGTTCGTGGAAAGGAGGGAAACCTGGGAGAAGAGACAGGCGAGGGGAAAAAGGGAAAAGAGGGGAAAGAGACAAGTGACAGAAAAGAGGGAAAGAGAGAGTTTGTGGAAAAGAGGGAAAGCAGGGAGAAGAGACGGGAAAGGGGAAAAGAGGGAAAAGAGAGAGTTGAGGGAATACAGGAAAAATAGACATGAGAGGGAAAAGTGGGAAAAGAGAGCGTTGAGGGTATATAGGGAATAGAGACATGAGGGGGAAAGTGGGAAAAGAGAGAGTTGAGGGAAAAGAGGGAAACCAGGGAAAAGAGAAAAGACGGGAAAGATGGAAAAGAGACAAGGGAGGGAAAGGAGGGACAAGAGACGGTTCATGGAAAAGACGGTATCCAGGGAAAAGAGACAGGCGACCGAAAGGAGGGAAAAGAGAGAGTTTGTGGAAAAGAGGGAAACCTGGGAGAAGAGACAGGTGAGGGGAAAGAGGGAAAAGAGGGAAAAGAGGGAAAAGAGACAAGCGAGAGAAAAGAGAGGAAAGAGAGAGCTCGTGGAAAGGAAGGAAACCAGGGAAAAGAGACAGGCGACAGAAAAGAGGGAAAAGAGAGAGTTCGTGGAAAAGAGGGAATCCATGGAGAAGAGACAGGCGAGGGGAAAGAGGGAAAAGAGGTGAAAGACGCGACAGAAAAGAGGGAAAAGGGAGAGTTCGTGGAAAAGAGGGAAACCCGGGAAAAGAGACAGGTGATGGAAAGGGGGGAAAAGACAGAGTTCGTGGAAAAGAGTCAAACCTGGGAGAAGAGACAGGTGAGGGGAAAGAGGGAAAAGAGGTAAAAGAGACAAGCGAGAGAAAAGAGGGAAAAGAGAGAGTTCGTGGAAAGGAGGGAAACCAGGGAGAAGAAACGGGAAAGGGGGAAAGAGGGAAAAGAGAGAGTTGAGGGAAAAGAGGGAAACCAGGGAAAAGAGACAAGACAGGGGAAAGATGGAAAAGAGACAAGGGAGGGAAAGGAGGGAAAAGAGAGAGTTCAGGGAAAAGAGGGAAACCCTGGAGAAGAGATAGGGAAGGGGGGGAGAGGGAAAAGAGAGAGTTGAGGGAAATGAGACGGTAGAGACAGGCGAGGGGATAGAGGGAAAAGAGGGAAAAGAGACAAGGGAGGGAAAGGAGGGAAAAGAGGGAGACCAGGGAAATGAGGCAGGTGTGGGAAAAGATGTGAGAGAAACAGGTGAGGGGAAGAGGGAAAAGGGAGAGTTGCCGGAATACAGGGAAAAGAGACATGAGAGGGGAAAGTGGGAAAACAGAGTTGAGGGGAAAGTGGGAAAAGAGAGAGTTGAGAGGAAAGACGGAAAGATGGAAAAGAGACAGGTGACGGAAAGGAGGGAAAAGAGAGAGTTCGTGGAAAAGAGGGAAACCAGGGAGAAGAGACAGGCGAGGGGAAAGAGGGAAAAGAGGGAAAAGAGCCAAGCGACAGAAAAGCGGGAAAAGAGAGAGTTCGTGGAAAGGAAGGAAACCGGGGAAAAGAGACAGGTGACAGAAAGGAGGGAAAAGAGAGAGTTCATTGAAAAGAGGGAAACCCGGGAAAAGAGGCAGGTGTGGGAAAAGAGACAAAAGAGACAGGCGTGGGGAAAGAGGGAAAAGAGGGAAAAGAGCCAAGCGACAGAAAAGAGGGAAAAGGGAGAGTTCATTGAAAAGAGGGAAACCCGGGAAAAGAGGCAGGTGTGGGAAAAGAGACAAAAGAGACAGGCGAGGGGAAAGTGGGAAAAGAGGGGAAAGAGACAAGCAACAGACAAGAGGGAAAAGAGAGAGTTCGTGGAAAAGAGGGAAAGCAGGGAGAGGAGACGGGAAAGGGGAAAAGAGGGAAAAGATGCAGTTGAGGGAAAACAGGGAAAAGAGACATGAGAGGGAAAAGTGGGAAAAGAGAGCGTTGAGGGTATATAGGGAATCGAGACATGAGGGGGAAAGTGGGAAAAGAGAGAGATGAGGGAAACGAGGGAAACCAGGGAAACGAGAAAAGACAGGGGAAAGATGGAAAAGAGACAAGGGAGGGAACAGAGGGAAAAGAGAGAGTTCGTGGAAAGGAGGGAAACCTGGGAGAAGAGACAGGCGAGGGGAATGAGGGAAAAGAGGGGAAAGAGACAAGCGACAGAAAAGAGGGAAAAGAGAGAGTTCATTGAAAAGAGGGAAACCCGGGAAAAGAGGCAGGTGTGGGAAAAGAGACAAAAGAGACAGGCGAGGGGAAAGAGGGAAAAGAGGTAAAAGAGCCAAGCGACAGAAAAGAGGGAAAAGGGAGAGTTCGTGGAAAGGAAGGAAACCAGGTAAAAGAGACAGGTGACGGAAAGGAGGGAAAAGAGAGAGTTCGTGGAAAGGAGGGAAACCTGGGAGAAGAGACAGGCGAGGGGAAAAAGGGAAAAGAGGGGAAAGAGACAAGTGACAGAAAAGAGGGAAAGAGAGAGTTTGTGGAAAAGAGGGAAAGCAGGGAGAAGAGACGGGAAAGGGGAAAAGAGGGAAAAGAGAGAGTTGAGGGAATACAGGAAAAATAGACATGAGAGGGAAAAGTGGGAAAAGAGAGCGTTGAGGGTATATAGGGAATAGAGACATGAGGGGGAAAGTGGGAAAAGAGAGAGTTGAGGGAAAAGAGGGAAACCAGGGAAAAGAGAAAAGACGGGAAAGATGGAAAAGAGACAAGGGAGGGAAAGGAGGGACAAGAGACGGTTCATGGAAAAGACGGTATCCAGGGAAAAGAGACAGGCGACCGAAAGGAGGGAAAAGAGAGAGTTTGTGGAAAAGAGGGAAACCTGGGAGAAGAGACAGGTGAGGGGAAAGAGGGAAAAGAGGGAAAAGAGGGAAAAGAGACAAGCGAGAGAAAAGAGAGGAAAGAGAGAGCTCGTGGAAAGGAAGGAAACCAGGGAAAAGAGACAGGCGACAGAAAAGAGGGAAAAGAGAGAGTTCGTGGAAAAGAGGGAATCCATGGAGAAGAGACAGGCGAGGGGAAAGAGGGAAAAGAGGTGAAAGACGCGACAGAAAAGAGGGAAAAGGGAGAGTTCGTGGAAAAGAGGGAAACCCGGGAAAAGAGACAGGTGACGGAAAGGGGGGAAAAGACAGAGTTCGTGGAAAAGAGTCAAACCTGGGAGAAGAGACAGGTGAGGGGAAAGAGGGAAAAGAGGTAAAAGAGACAAGCGAGAGAAAAGAGGGAAAAGAGAGAGTTCGTGGAAAGGAGGGAAACCAGGGAGAAGAAACGGGAAAGGGGGAAAGAGGGAAAAGAGAGAGTTGAGGGAAAAGAGGGAAACCAGGGAAAAGAGACAAGACAGGGGAAAGATGGAAAAGAGACAAGGGAGGGAAAGGAGGGAAAAGAGAGAGTTCAGGGAAAAGAGGGAAACCCTGGAGAAGAGATAGGGAAGGGGGGGAGAGGGAAAAGAGAGAGTTGAGGGAAATGAGACGGTAGAGACAGGCGAGGGGGTAGAGGGAAAAGAGGGAAAAGAGACAAGGGAGGGAAAGGAGGGAAAAGAGGGAGACCAGGGAAATGAGGCAGGTGTGGGAAAAGATGTGAGAGAAACAGGTGAGGGGAAGAGGGAAAAGGGAGAGTTGCCGGAATACAGGGAAAAGAGACATGAGAGGGGAAAGTGGGAAAACGGAGTTGAGGGGAAAGTGGGAAAAGAGAGAGTTGAGAGGAAAGACGGAAAGATGGAAAAGAGACAGGTGACGGAAAGGAGGGAAAAGAGAGAGTTCGTGGAAAAGAGGGAAACCAGGGAGAAGAGACAGGCGAGGGGAAAGAGGGGAAAGAGGCGACATAAAAGAGGGAAAAGAGAGAGTTCGTGGAAACGAGAGAAACCTGGGAGAAGAGACAAGTGAGGGGAAAGAGGGAAAAGAGGTAAAAGAGACAAGCGAGAGAAAAGAGGGAGAAGAGAGAGTTCGTGGAAAGGACGGAAACCAGGGAGAAGAAACGGGAAAGGGGGAAAGAGGGAAAAGAGAGAGTTGAAGGAATACAGGGAAAAGAGACATGAGAGGGGAAAGTGGGAAAACAGAGTTGAGGGGAAAGTGGGAAAAGAGAGAGTTGAGAGGAAAGACGGAAATATGGAAAAGAGACAGGTGACGGAAAGGAGGGAAAAGAGAGAGTTCGTGGAAAAGAGGGAAACCTAGGAGAAGAGACAGGCGAGGTGAAAGAGGGAAAAGAGGGGAAAGAGACAAGCGACAGAAAAGAGGGAAAAGAGAGAGTTCGTGGAAAGGAAGGAAACCGGGGAAAAGAGGTGACGGAAAGGAGGGAAAAGAGAGAGTTCATGGAAAAGAGGGAAACCAGGGAGAAGAGATGGGAAAGGGGAAAAGAGGGAAAAGATACAGTTGAGGGAATACAGGGAAAAGAGACATGAGAGGGGGAAGTGGGAAAACAGAGTTGAGGGGAAAGTGGGAAAAGACAGAGTTGAGGGGAAAGACGGAAATCAGGGGAAAGAGACAGGTGACGGAAAGGAGGGAAAAGAGAGAGTTCGTGGAAACGAGGGAAACCTGGGAGAAGAGACAGGCGAGGGGCAAGAGGGGAAAGAGGGGAAAGAGACAAGTGACAGAAAAGAGGGAAAAGAGAGAGTTCGTGGAAAAGAGGGAAAGCAGGGAGAAGAGACGGGAAAGGGGAAAAGAGGGAAAAGTGAGAGTTTGTGGAAAAGAGGGAAACCCGGGAAAAGAGACAGGTGACGGAAAGGGGGGAAAAGACAGAGTTCGTGGAAAAGAGGGAAACCTGGGAGAAGAGAGAGGTGAGGGGAAAGAGGGAAAAGAGGTAAAAGAGACAAGCGAGAGAAAAGAGGGAAAAGAGAGAGTTCGTGGAAAGGAGGGAAACCAGGGAGAAGAAACGGGAAAGGGGGAAAGAGGGAAAAGAGAGAGTTGAGGGAAAAGAGGGAAACGAGGGAAAAGAGACAAGACAGGGGAAAGATGGAAAAGAGACAAGGGAGGGAAAGGAGGGAAAAGAGAGAGTTCAGGGAAAAGAGGGAAACCCTGGAGAAGAGATAGGGAAGGGGGGGAGAGGGAAAAGAGAGAGTTGAGGGAAATGAGACGGTAGAGACAGGCGAGGGGGTAGAGGGAAAAGAGGGAAAAGAGACAAGGGAGGGAAAGGAGGGAAAAGAGGGAGACCAGGGAAATGAGGCAGGTGTGGGAAAAGATGTGAGAGAAACAGGTGAGGGGAAGAGGGAAAAGGGAGAGTTGCCGGAATACAGGGAAAAGAGACATGAGAGGGGAAAGTGGGAAAAGAGAGAGTTGAGAGGAAAGACGGAAAGATGGAAAAGAGACAGGTGACGGAAAGGAGGGAAAAGAGAGAGTTCGTGGAAAAGAGGGAAACCATGGAGAAGAGACAGGCGAGGGGAAAGAGGGAAAAGAGGGGAAAGAGACAAGCGACAGAAAAGAGGGAAAAGAGAGAGTTCGTTGAAAAGAGGGAAACCCGGGAAAAGAGGCAGGTGTGGGAAAAGAGACAAAAGAGACAGGCGAGGGGAAAGAGGGAAAAGAGGGAAAAGAGACAAGGGAGGGAAAGGAGAGAAAAGAGGGAGACCAGGGAAATGAGGCAGCTGTGGGAAAAGATGTGAGAGAAACAGGTGAGGGGAAGAGGGAAAAGGGAGAGTTGCCGGAATACAGGGAAAAGAGACATGAGAGGGGAAAGTGGGAAAACAGAGTTGAGGGGAAAGTGGGAAAAGAGAGAGTTGAGAGGAAAAACGGAAAGATGGAAAAGAGACAGGTGACGGAAAGGAGGGAAAAGAGAGAGTTCGTGGAAAAGAGGGAAACCATGGAGAAGAGACAGGCGAGGGGAAAGAGGGAAAAGAGGGGAAAGAGACAAGCGACAGAAAAGAGGGAAAAGAGAGAGTTCATGGAAAAGAGGGAAACCCGGGAAAAGAGGCAGGTGTGGGAAAAGAGACAAAAGAGACAGGCGAGGGGAAAGAGGGAAAAGAGGGAAAAGAGCCAAGCGACAGAAAAGAGGGAAAAGGGAGAGTTCGTGGAAAGGAAGGAACCCGGGGAAAAGAGACAGGTGACAGAAAGGAGGGAAAAGAGACAGTTCATGGAAAAGAGGGAAACCAGGGAGAAGAGATGGGAAAGGGGAAAAGAGGGAAAAGATAGAGTTGAGGGAATACAGGGAAAAGAGACATGAGAGGGGGAAGTGGGAAAACAGAGTTGAGGGGAAAGTGGGAAAAGAGAGAGTTGAGGGGAAAGACGGAAACCAGGGGAAAGAGACAGGTGACGGAAAGGAGGGAAAAGAGAGAGTTCGTGGAAAAGAGGGAAACCTGGGAGAAGAGACAGAAGAGGGGAAAGAGGAGAAAGAGGGGAAAGAGACAAGCGACAGAAAAGAGGGAAAGAGAGAGAGTTCGTGGAAAAGAGGGAATCCATGGAGAAGAGACAGGCGAGGGGAAAGAGGGAAAAGAGGTGAAAGACGCGACAGAAAAGAGGGAAAAGTGAGAGTTTGTGGGAAAGAGGGAAACCCGGGAAAAGAGACAGGTGACGGAAAGGGGGGAAAAGACAGAGTTCGTGGAAAAGAGTCAAACCTGGGAGAAGAGACAGGTGAGGGGAAAGAGGGAAAAGAGGTAAAAGAGACAAGCGAGAGAAAAGAGGGAAAAGAGAGAGTTCGTGGAAAGGAGGGAAACCAGGGAGAAGAAACGGGAAAGGGGGAAAGAGGGAAAAGAGAGAGTTGAGGGAATACAGGGAAACGAGGGAAAAGAGACAAGACAGGGGAAAGATGGAAAAGAGACAAGGGAGGGAAAGGAGGGAAAAGAGAGAGTTCAGGGAAAAGAGGGAAACCCTGGAGAAGAGATAGGGAAGGGGGGGAGAGGGAAAAGAGAGAGTTGAGGGAAATGAGACGGTAGAGACAGGCGAGGGGATAGAGGGAAAAGAGGGAAAAGAGACAAGGGAGGGAAAGGAGGGAAAAGAGGGAGACCAGGGAAATGAGGCAGGTGTGGGAAAAGATGTGAGAGAAACAGGTGAGGGGAAGAGGGAAAAGGGAGAGTTGCCGGAATACAGGGAAAAGAGACATGAGAGGGGAAAGTGGGAAAAGAGAGAGTTGAGAGGAAAGACGGAAAGATGGAAAAGAGACAGGTGACGGAAAGGAGGGAAAAGAGAGAGTTCGTGGAAAAGAGGGAAACCATGGAGAAGAGACAGGCGAGGGGAAAGAGGGAAAAGAGGGGAAAGAGACAAGCGACAGAAAAGAGGGAAAAGAGAGAGTTCGTTGAAAAGAGGGAAACCCGGGAAAAGAGGCAGGTGTGGGAAAAGAGACAAAAGAGACAGGCGAGGGGAAAGAGGGAAAAGAGGTAAAAGAGCCAAGCGACAGAAAAGAGGGAAAAGGGAGAGTTCGTGGAAAGGAAGGAAACCAGGTAAAAGAGACAGGTGACGGAAAGGAGGGAAAAGAGAGAGTTCGTGGAAAGGAGGGAAACCCGGGAAAAGAGGCAGGTGTGGGAAAAGAGACAAAAGAGACAGGCGAGGGGAAAGAGGGAAAAGAGGTAAAAGAGCCAAGCGACAGAAAAGAGGGAAAAGGGAGAGTTCGTGGAAAGGAAGGAAACCAGGTAAAAGAGACAGGTGACGGAAAGGAGGGAAAAGAGAGAGTTCGTGGAAAGGAGGGAAACCTGGGAGAAGAGACAGGCGAGGGGAAAAAGGGAAAAGAGGGGAAAGAGACAAGTGACAGAAAAGAGGGAAAGAGAGAGTTTGTGGAAAAGAGGGAAAGCAGGGAGAAGAGACGGGAAAGGGGAAAAGAGGGAAAAGAGAGAGTTGAGGGAATACAGGAAAAATAGACATGAGAGGGAAAAGTGGGAAAAGAGAGCGTTGAGGGTATATAGGGAATAGAGACATGAGGGGGAAAGTGGGAAAAGAGAGAGTTGAGGGAAAAGAGGGAAACCAGGGAAAAGAGAAAAGACGGGAAAGATGGAAAAGAGACAAGGGAGGGAAAGGAGGGACAAGAGACTGTTCATGGAAAAGACGGTATCCAGGGAAAAGAGACAGGCGACCGAAAGGAGGGAAAAGAGAGAGTTTGTGGAAAAGAGGGAAACCTGGGAGAAGAGACAGGTGAGGGGAAAGAGGGAAAAGAGGGAAAAGAGGGAAAAGAGACAAGCGAGAGAAAAGAGAGGAAAGAGAGAGCTCGTGGAAAGGAAGGAAACCAGGGAAAAGAGACAGGCGACAGAAAAGAGGGAAAAGAGAGAGTTCGTGGAAAAGAGGGAAACCCGGGAAAAGAGACAGGTGACGGAAAGGGGGGAAAAGACAGAGTTCGTGGAAAAGAGTCAAACCTGGGAGAAGAGACAGGTGAGGGGAAAGAGGGAAAAGAGGTAAAAGAGACAAGCGAGAGAAAAGAGGGAAAAGAGAGAGTTCGTGGAAAGGAGGGAAACCAGGGAGAAGAAACGGGAAAGGGGGAAAGAGGGAAAAGAGAAAGTTGAGGGAATACAGGGAAAAGAGACATGAGAGGGGGAAGTGGGAAAACAGAGAGTTGAGGGAAAAGAGGGAAACCAGGGAAAAGAGACAAGACAGGGGAAAGATGGAAAAGAGACAAGGGAGGGAAAGGAGGGAAAAGAGAGAGTTCAGGGAAAAGAGGGAAACCCTGGAGAAGAGATAGGGAAGGGGGGGAGAGGGAAAAGAGAGAGTTGAGGGAAATGAGACGGTAGAGACAGGCGAGGGGATAGAGGGAAAAGAGGGAAAAGAGACAAGGGAGGGAAAGGAGGGAAAAGAGGGAGACCAGGGAAATGAGGCAGGTGTGGGAAAAGATGTGAGAGAAACAGGTGAGGGGAAGAGGGAAAAGGGAGAGTTGCCGGAATACAGGGAAAAGAGACATGAGAGGGGAAATTGGGAAAACGGAGTTGAGGGGAAAGTGGGAAAAGAGAGAGTTGAGAGGAAAGACGGAAAGATGGAAAAGAGACAGGTGACGGAAAGGAGGGAAAAGAGAGAGTTCGTGGAAAAGAGGGAAACCAGGGAGAAGAGACAGGCGAGGGGAAAGAGGGGAAAGAGGCGACATAAAAGAGGGAAAAGAGAGAGTTCGTGGAAACGAGAGAAACCTGGGAGAAGAGACAAGTGAGGGGAAAGAGGGAAAAGAGGTAAAAGAGACAAGCGAGAGAAAAGAGGGAGAAGAGAGAGTTCGTGGAAAGGACGGAAACCAGGGAGAAGAAACGGGAAAGGGGGAAAGAGGGAAAAGAGAGAGTTGAAGGAATACAGGGAAAAGAGACATGAGAGGGGAAAGTGGGAAAACAGAGTTGAGGGGAAAGTGGGAAAAGAGAGAGTTGAGAGGAAAGACGGAAAGATGGAAAAGAGACAGGTGACGGAAAGGAGGGAAAAGAGAGAGTTCGTGGAAAAGAGGGAAACCTAGGGGAAGAGACAGGCGAGGTGAAAGAGGGAAAAGAGGGGAAAGAGACAAGCGACAGAAAAGAGGGAAAAGAGAGAGTTCGTGGAAAGGAAGGAAACCGGGGAAAAGAGGTGACGGAAAGGAGGGAAAAGAGAGAGTTCATGGAAAAGAGGGAAACCAGGGAGAAGAGATGGGAAAGGGGAAAAGAGGGAAAAGATACAGTTGAGGGAATACAGGGAAAAGAGACATGAGAGGGGGAAGTGGGAAAACAGAGTTGAGGGGAAAGTGGGAAAAGACAGAGTTGAGGGGAAAGACGGAAATCAGGGGAAAGAGACAGGTGACGGAAAGGAGGGAAAAGAGAGAGTTCGTGGAAACGAGGGAAACCTGGGAGAAGAGACAGGCGAGGGGCAAGAGGGGAAAGAGGGGAAAGAGACAAGTGACAGAAAAGAGGGAAAAGAGAGAGTTCAGGGAAAAGAGGGAAACCCTGGAGAAGAGATAGGGAAGGGGGGGAGAGGGAAAAGAGAGAGTTGAGGGAAATGAGACGGTAGAGACAGGCGAGGGGGTAGAGGGAAAAGAGGGAAAAGAGACAAGGGAGGGAAAGGAGGGAAAAGAGGGAGACCAGGGAAATGAGGCAGGTGTGGGAAAAGATGTGAGAGAAACAGGTGAGGGGAAGAGGGAAAAGGGAGAGTTGCCGGAATACAGGGAAAAGAGACATGAGAGGGGAAAGTGGGAAAAGAGAGAGTTGAGAGGAAAGACGGAAAGATGGAAAAGAGACAGGTGACGGAAAGGAGGGAAAAGAGAGAGTTCGTGGAAAAGAGGGAAACCATGGAGAAGAGACAGGCGAGGGGAAAGAGGGAAAAGAGGGGAAAGAGACAAGCGACAGAAAAGAGGGAAAAGAGAGAGTTCGTTGAAAAGAGGGAAACCCGGGAAAAGAGGCAGGTGTGGGAAAAGAGACAAAAGAGACAGGCGAGGGGAAATAGGGAAAAGAGGGAAAAGAGCCAAGCGACAGAAAAGAGAGAAAAGGGAGAGTTCATTGAAAAGAGGGAAACCCGGGAAAAGAGGCAGGTGTGGGAAAAGAGACAAAAGAGACAGGCGACGGGAAAGAGGGAAAAGAGGGGAAAAAGACAAGCGACAGACAAGAGGGAAAAGAGAGAGTTCGTGGAAAGGAAGGAAACCAGGTAAAAGAGACAGGTGACGGATAGGAGGGAAAAGAGAGAGTTCGTGGAAAAGAGGGAAAGCAGGGAGAGGAGACGGGAAAGGGGAAAAGAGGGAAAAGATGCAGTTGAGGGAAAACAGGGAAAAGAGACATGAGAGGGAAAAGTGGGAAAAGAGAGCGTTGAGGGTATATAGGGAATCGAGACATGAGGGGGAAAGTGGGAAAAGAGAGAGATGAGGGAAACGAGGGAAACCAGGGAAACGAGAAAAGACAGGGGAAAGATGGAAAAGAGACAAGGGAGGGAACAGAGGGAAAAGAGAGAGTTCGTGGAAAGGAGGGAAACCTGGGAGAAGAGACAGAAGAGGGGAAAGAGGGAAAAGAGGGGAAAGAGACAAGCGACAGAAAAGAGGGAAAAGAGAGAGTTCATTGAAAAGAGGGAAACCCGGGAAAAGAGGCAGGTGTGGGAAAAGAGACAAAAGAGACAGGCGAGGGGAAAGAGGGAAAAGAGGTAAAAGAGCCAAGCGACAGAAAAGAGGGAAAAGGGAGAGTTCGTGGAAAGGAAGGAAACCAGGTAAAAGAGACAGGTGACGGAAAGGAGGGAAAAGAGAGAGTTCGTGGAAAGGAGGGAAACCTGGGAGAAGAGACAGGCGAGGGGAAAAAGGGAAAAGAGGGGAAAGAGACAAGTGACAGAAAAGAGGGAAAGAGAGAGTTTGTGGAAAAGAGGGAAAGCAGGGAGAAGAGACGGGAAAGGGGAAAAGAGGGAAAAGAGAGAGTTGAGGGAATACAGGAAAAATAGACATGAGAGGGAAAAGTGGGAAAAGAGAGCGTTGAGGGTATATAGGGAATAGAGACATGAGGGGGAAAGTGGGAAAAGAGAGAGTTGAGGGAAAAGAGGGAAACCAGGGAAAAGAGAAAAGACGGGAAAGATGGAAAAGAGACAAGGGAGGGAAAGGAGGGACAAGAGACGGTTCATGGAAAAGACGGTATCCAGGGAAAAGAGACAGGCGACCGAAAGGAGGGAAAAGAGAGAGTTTGTGGAAAAGAGGGAAACCTGGGAGAAGAGACAGGTGAGGGGAAAGAGGGAAAAGAGGGAAAAGAGGGAAAAGAGACAAGCGAGAGAAAAGAGAGGAAAGAGAGAGCTCGTGGAAAGGAAGGAAACCAGGGAAAAGAGACAGGCGACAGAAAAGAGGGAAAAGAGAGAGTTCGTGGAAAAGAGGGAATCCATGGAGAAGAGACAGGCGAGGGGAAAGAGGGAAAAGAGGTGAAAGACGCGACAGAAAAGAGGGAAAAGGGAGAGTTCGTGGAAAAGAGGGAAACCCGGGAAAAGAGACAGGTGACGGAAAGGGGGGAAAAGACAGAGTTCGTGGAAAAGAGTCAAACCTGGGAGAAGAGACAGGTGAGGGGAAAGAGGGAAAAGAGGTAAAAGAGACAAGCGAGAGAAAAGAGGGAAAAGAGAGAGTTCGTGGAAAGGAGGGAAACCAGGGAGAAGAAACGGGAAAGGGGGAAAGAGGGAAAAGGGAGAGTTGCCGGAATACAGGGAAAAGAGACATGAGAGGGGAAAGTGGGAAAAGAGAGAGTTGAGAGGAAAGACGGAAAGATGGAAAAGAGACAGGTGACGGAAATGAGGGAAAAGAGAGAGTTCGTGGAAAAGAGGGAAACCATGGAGAAGAGACAGGCGAGGGGAAAGAGGGAAAAGAGGGGAAAGAGACAAGCGACAGAAAAGAGGGAAAAGAGAGAGTTCGTGGAAAGGAAGGAAACCGGGGAAAAGAGGTGACGGAAAGGAGGGAAAAGAGAGAGTTCATGGAAAAGAGGGAAACCAGGGAGAAGAGATGGGAAAGGGGAAAAGAGGGAAAAGATACAGTTGAGGGAATACAGGGAAAAGAGACATGAGAGGGGGAAGTGGGAAAACAGAGTTGAGGGGAAAGTGGGAAAAGACAGAGTTGAGGGGAAAGACGGAAATCAGGGGAAAGAGACAGGTGACGGAAAGGAGGGAAAAGAGAGAGTTCGTGGAAACGAGGGAAACCTGGGAGAAGAGACAGGCGAGGGGCAAGAGGGGAAAGAGGGGAAAGAGACAAGTGACAGAAAAGAGGGAAAAGAGAGAGTTCGTGGAAAAGAGGGAAAGCAGGGAGAAGAGACGGGAAAGGGGAAAAGAGGGAAAAGAGAGAATTGAGGGGAATGAGACGGTAGAGACAGGCGAGGGGATAGAGGGAAAAGAGGGAAAAGAGACAAGGGAGGGAAAGGAGGGAAAAGAGGGAGACCAGGGAAATGAGGCAGGTGTGGGAAAAGATGTGAGAGAAACAGGTGAGGGGAAGAGGGAAAAGGGAGAGATGGAGGAATACAGGGAAAAGAGACATGAGAGGGGAAAGTGGGAAAACAGAGTTGAGGGGAAAGTGGGAAAAGAGAGAGTTGAGAGGAAAGACGGAAAGATGGAAAAGAGACAGGTGACAGAAAGGAGGGAAAAGAGAGAGTTCGTGGAAAAGAGGGAAACCAGGGAGAAGAGACAGGCGAGGGGAAAGAGGGAAAAGAGGGAAAAGAGCCAAGTGAAAGAAAAGAGGGAAAAGAGAGAGTTCGTGGAAAGGAAGGAAACCGGGGAAAAGAGACAGGTGACGGAAAGGAGGGAACAGAGAGAGTTCATTGAAAAAGAGGGAAACCCGGGAAGAGAGGCAGGTGTGGGAAAAGAGACGAAAGAGACAGGCGAGGGGAAAGAGGGAAAAGAGGGAAAAGAGCCAAGCGACAGAAAAGAGGGAAAAGGGAGAGTTCATTGAAAAGAGGGAAACCCGGGAAAAGAGGCAGGTGTGGGAAAAGAGACAAAAGAGACAGGCGAGGGGAAAGAGGGAAAAGAGGGGGAAGAGACAAGCGACAGACAAGAGGGAAAAGAGAGAGTTCGTGGAAAGGAGGGAAACCTGGGAGAAGAGACAGAAGAGGGGAAAGAGGGGAACGAGGGGAAAGAGGGGAAAGAGGCAATTGACAGAAAAGAGGGAAAAGAGAGAGTTCGTGGAAAGGAAGGAAACCAGGGAAAAGAGGTGACGGAAAGGAGGGAAAAGAGAGAGTTCGTGGAAAAGAGGAAAACCATGGAGAAGAGACAGGCAAGGGGAAAGAGGGAAAAGAGGTGAAAGACGCGACAGAAAAGAGGGAAAAGAGAGAGTTCGTGGAAAAGAGGGAAACCCGGGAAAAGAGACAGGTGACGGAAAGGGGGGAAAAGACAGTGTTCGTGGAAAAGAGAGAAACCTGGGAGAAGAGACAGGTGAGGGGAAAGAGGGAAAAGAGGTAAAAGAGACAAGCGAGAGAAAAGAGGGAAAAGAGAGATTTCGTGGAAAAGAGGGAAACCAGGGAGAAGACACGGGAAAGGGGGAAAGAGGGAAAAGAGAGAGTTGAAGGAATACAGGAAAAAGAGACAGGAGGGGGGAAGTGGGAAAAGAGAGCGTTGAGGGAAAAGAGCGAAACCAGGGAAAAGAGACAAGACAGGGGAAAGATGGAAAAGAGACAAGGGAGGGAAAGGAGGGAAAAGAGAGAGTTCAGGGAAAACAGGGAAACCATGGAGAAGAGATAGGGAAGGGGGGAAGAGGGAAAAGAGAGAATTGAGGGGAATGAGACCATAGAGACAGGCGAGGGGATAGAGGGAAAAGAGGGAAAAGAGACAAGGGAGGGAAAGGAGGGAAAAGAGGGAGACCAGGGAAATGAGGCAGGTGTGGGAAAAGATGTGAGAGAAACAGGTGAGGGGAAGAGGGAAAAGGGAGAGATGGAGGAATACAGGGAAAAGAGACATGAGAGGGGAAAGTGGGAAAACAGAGTTGAGGGGAAAGTGGGAAAAGAGAGAGTTGAGAGGAAAGACGGAAAGATGGAAAAGAGACAGGTGACAGAAAGGAGGGAAAAGAGAGAGTTCGTGGAAAAGAGGGAAACCAGGGAGAAGAGACAGGCGAGGGGAAAGAGGGAAAAGAGGGAAAAGAGGTAAAAGAGACAAGCGAGAGAAAAGAGGGAAAAGAGAGAGTTCATTGAAAAGAGGGAAACCCGGGAAAAGAGGCAGGTGTGGGAAAAGAGACAAAAGAGACAGGCGAGGGGAAAGAGGGAAAAGAGGGAAAAGAGCCAAGTGAAAGAAAAGAGGGAAAAGAGAGAGTTCGTGGAAAGGAAGGAAACCGGCGAAAAGAGACAGGTGACGGAAAGGAGGGAAAAGAGAGAGTTCATTGAAAAGAGGGAAACCCGGGAAAAGAGGCAGGTTTGGGAAAAGAGACAAAAGAGACAGGCGAGGGGAAAGAGGGAAAAGAGGGGAAAGAGACAAGCGACAGAAAAGAGGGAAAAGGGAGAGTTCATTGAAAAGAGGGAAACCCTGGAAAAGAGGCAGGTGTGGGAAAAGAGACAAAAGAGACAGGCGAGGGGAAAGAGGGAAAAGAGGGAAAAGAGCCAAGCGACAGAAAAGAGGGAAAAGAGAGAGTTCATGGAAAGGAAGGAAACCGGGGAAAAGAGGTGACGGAAAGGTGGGAAAAGAGAGAGTTCATGGAAAAGAGGGAAACCAGGGAGAAGAGATGGGAAAGGGGAAAAGAGGGAAAAGATAGAGTTGAGGGAATACAGGGAATAGAGACATGAGAGGGGGAAGTGGGAAAACAGAGTTGAGGGGAAATTGGGAAAAGACAGAGTTGAGGGGAAAGACGGAAACCAGGGGAAAGAGACAGGGGACGGAAAGGAGGGAAAAGAGAGAGTTCGTGGAAAAGAAGGAAACCTGGGAGAAGAGACAGGCGAGGGGAAAGAGGGAAAAGAGGTGAAAGAGACAGGCGACAGAAAAGAGGGAACAGACAGAGTTCGTGGAAAAGAGGGAAATCCGGGAAAAAAAGACAGGTGGTGGAAAGGGGGGAAAAGAGAGAGTTGAGGGAAAATAGGGTAACCAGGGGAAAGAGACATGAGGGGAAAGGGACATGAGAGAAAAGAGGGAAAAGAGAGAGTTTCTGGAAAAGAGGGAAACCTGGGAGAAGAGACAGGTGAGGGGAAAGAGGGGAAAGAGAGAAAAGAGGGAAAAGAGACAAGCGAGAGAAAAGAGGGGAAAGAGAGAGTTCGTGGAAAAGAGGGAAACCATGGAGAGGAGATAGGCGAGGGGAAAGAGGGAAAAGAGGTGAAAGACGCGACAGAAAAGAGGGAAAAGAGAGAGTTCGTGGAAAAGAGGGAAACCTGGGAGAAGAGACAGGTGACGGAAAGGGGGGAAAAGACAGAGTTCGTGGAAAAGAGGGAAACCTGGGAGGAGAGACAGGTGAGGGGAAAGAGGGAAAAGAGAGAGTTGAGGGAATACAGGGAAAAGAGACATGAGAGGGGGAAGTGGGAAAACAGAGAGTTGAGGGAAAAGAGGGAAACCAGGGAAAAGAGACAAGACAGGGGAAAGATGGAAAAGAGACAAGGGAGGGAAAGGAGGGAAAAGAGAGAGTTCAGGGAAAAGAGGGAAACCATGCAGAAGAGATAGGGAAGGGGGGAAGAGGGCAAAGAGAGAGTTGACGGAAATGAGACCATAGAGACAGGTGAGGGGATAGAGGGAAAAGAGGGAAAAGAGACAAGGGAGGGAAAGGAGGGAAAAGAGGGAGACCAGGGAAATGAGGCAGGTGTGGGAAAAGATGTGAGAGAAAGAGGTGAGGGGAAGAGGGAAAAGGGAGAGTTGGAGGAATACAGGGAAAAGAGACATGAGAGGGGAAAGTGGGAAAACAGAGTTGAGGGGAAAGTGGGAAAAGAGAGAGTTGAGAGGAAAGACGGAAAGATGGAAAAGAGACAGGTGACGGAAAGGGGGGAAATGAGAGAGTTCATGGAAAAGAGGGAAACCATGGAGAAGAGACAGGCGAGGGGAAAGAGGGAAAAGAGGGGAAAGAGACAAGCTACAGAAAAGAGGGAAAAGAGAGAGTTCATGGGAAAGAGGGAAACCCGGGAAAAGAGGCAGGTGTGGGAAAAGAGACAAAAGAGACAGGCGAGGGGAAAGAGGGAAAAGAGGGAAAAGAGGCAAGCGACAGAAAAGAGGGAAAAGGGAGAGTTCGTGGAAAGGAAGGAAACCGGGGAAAAGAGACAGGTGACGGAAAGGAGGGGAAAGAGAGAGTTCATGGAAAAGAGGGAAACCAGGGAGAAGAGATGGGAAAGGGGAAAAGAGGGAAAAGATAGAGTTGAGGGAATACAGGGAAAAGAGACATGAGAGGGGGAAGTGGGAAAGCAGAGTTGAGGGGAAATTGGGAAAAGACAGAGTTGAGGGGAAAGACGGAAACCAGGGGAAAGAGACAGGTGACGGAAAGGAGGGAAAAGAGAGAGTTCGTGGAAAAGAGGGAAACCTGGGAGAAGAGACAGGCGAGGGGATAGAGGGAAAAGAGGGGAGACAAGCGACAGAAAAGAGGGAAAAGAGAGAGTTCATGGAAAAGAGGGAAACCTGGGAAAAGAGACAGGTGACGGAAAGGGGGGAAAAGACAGTGTTCGTGGAAAAGAGAGAAACCTGGGAGAAGAGACAGGCGAGGGGAAAGAGGGAAAAGATGTGAAATAGACAGGCGACAGAAAAGAGGGAAAAGACAGAGTTCGTGGAAAAGAGGGAAATCCGGGAAAAAAGACAGGTGGCGGAAAGGAGGGAAAAGAGAGAGTTGAGGGAAAATAGGGTAACCAGGGGAAAGAGACATGGGAGAAAAGAGGGAAAAGAGGTGAAAGACGCGACAGAAAAGAGGGAAAAGAGAGAGTTCGTGGAAAAGAGGGAAGCCCGGGAAAAGAGACAGGTGACGGAAAGGGGGGAAAAGACAGTGTTCGTGGAAAAGAGAGAAACCTGGGAGAAGAGACAGGTGAGGGGAAATAGGGAAAAGAGGTAAAAGAGACAAGCGAGAGAAAACACGGAAAAGAGAGAGTTCGTGGAAAAGAGGGAAACCAGGGAGAAGACACGGGAAAGGGGGAAAGAGGGAAAAGAGAGAGTTGAAGGAATACAGGAAAAAGAGACAGGAGGGGGGAAGTGGGAAAACAGAGAGTTGAGGGAAAAGAGGGAAACCAGGGAAAAGAGACAAGACAGGGGAAAGATGGAAAAGAGACAAGGGAGGGAAAGGAGGGAAAAGAGAGAGTTCAGGGAAAAGAGGGAAACCCTGGAGAAGAGATAGGGAAGGGGGGAAGAGGGAAAAGAGAGAGTTGAGGGAAATGAGACGGTAGAGACAGGCGAGGGGATAGAGGGAAAAGAGGGAAAAGAGACAAGGGAGGGAAAGGAGGGAAAAGAGGGAGACCAGGGAAATGAGACAGGTGTGGGAAAAGATGTGAGAGAAACAGGTGAGGGGAAGAGGGAAAAGGGAGAGATGGAGGAATACAGGGAAAAGAGACATGAGAGGGGAAAGTGGGAAAACAGAGTTGAGGGGAAAGTGGGAAAAGAGAGAGTTGAGAGGAAAGACGGAAAGATGGAAAAGAGACAGGTGACGGAAAGGAGGGAAAAGAGAGAGTTCGTGGAAAAGAGGGAAACCTGGGAGAAGAGACAGGCGAGGGGAAAGAGGGAAAAGAGGGAAAAGAGGTAAAAGAGACAAGCGAGAGAAAAGAGGGAAAAGAGAGAGTTCATTGAAAAGAGGGAAACCCGGGAAAAGAGGCAGGTGTGGAAAAAGAGACAAAAGAGACAGGCGAGGGGAAAGAGGGAAAAGAGGGAAAAGAGCCAAGTGAAAGAAAAGAGGGAAAAGAGAGAGTTCGTGGAAAGGAAGGAAACCGGGGAAAAGAGACAGGTGACGGAAAGGAGGGAAAAGAGAGAGTTCATTGAAAAGAGGGAAACCCGGGGAAAGTGGCAGGTTTGGGAAAAGAGACAAAAGAGACAGGCGAGGGGAAAGAGGGAAAAGAGGGGAAAGAGACAAGCGACAGAAAAGAGGGAAAAGGGAGAGTTCATTGAAAAGAGGGAAACCCGGGAAAAGAGGCAGGTGTGGGAAAAGAGACAAAAGAGACAGGCGAGGGGAAAGAGGGAAAAGAGGGGAAAGAGACAAGCGACAGACAAGAGGGAAAAGAGAGAGTTCGTGGAAAGGAAGGAAACCAGGTAAAAGAGACAGGTGACAGATAGGAGGGAAAAGAGAGAGTTCGTGGAAAAGAGGGAAAGCAGGGAGAGGAGATGGGAAAGGGGAAAAGAGGGAAAAGATGGAGTTGAGGGAATACAGGGAAAAGAGACATGAGAGGGAAAAGTGGGAAAAGAGAGCGTTGAGGGAAAAGAGGGAAACCAGGGAAAAGAGACAAGACAGGGGAAAGATGGAAAAGAGACAAGGGAGGGAAAGGAGGGAAAAGAGAGAGTTCAGGGAAAACAGGGAAACCATGGAGAAGAGATAGGGAAGGGGGGAAGAGGGAAAAGAAAGAGTTGAGGGAAATGAGACCATAGAGACAGGCGAGGGGATAGAGGGAAAAGAGGGAAAAGAGACAAGGGAGGGAAAGGAGGGAAAAGAGGGAGACCAGGGAAATGAGGCAGGTGTGGGAAAACATGTGAGAGAAACAGGTGAGGGGAAGAGGGAAAAGGGAGAGTTGGAGGAATACAGGGAAAAGAGACATGAGAGGGGAAAGTGGGAAAACAGAGTTGAGGGGAAAGTGGGAAAAGAGAGAGTTGAGAGGAAAGACGGAAAGATGGAAAAGAGACAGGTGACGGAAAGGAGGGAAAAGAGAGAGTTCGTGGAAAAGAGGGAAACCAGGGAGAAGAGACAGGCGAGGGGAAAGAGGGAAAAGAGGGAAAAGAGGTAAAAGAGACAAGCGAGAGAAAAGAGGGAAAAGAGAGAGTTCATTGAAAAGAGGGAAACCCGGGAAAAGAGGCAGGTGTGGGAAAAGAGACAAAAGAGACAGGCGAGGGGAAAGAGGGAAAAGAGGGAAAAGAGCCAAGTGAAAGAAAAGAGGGAAAAGAGAGAGTTCGTGGAAAGGAAGGAAACCGGCGAAAAGAGACAGGTGACGGAAAGGAGGGAAAAGAGAGAGTTCATTGAAAAGAGGGAAACCCGGGAAAAGAGGCAGGTTTGGGAAAAGAGACAAAAGAGACAGGCGAGGGGAAAGAGGGAAAAGAGGGGAAAGAGACAAGCGACAGAAAAGAGGGAAAAGGGAGAGTTCATTGAAAAGAGGGAAACCCTGGAAAAGAGGCAGGTGTGGGAAAAGAGACAAAAGAGACAGGCGAGGGGAAAGAGAGAAAAGAGGGGAAAGAGACAAGCGACAGACAAGAGGGAAAAGAGAGAGTTCGTGGAAAGGAAGGAAACCAGGTAAAAGAGACAGGTGACAGATAGGAGGGAAAAGAGAGAGTTCGTGGAAAAGAGGGAAAGCAGGGAGAGGAGACGGGAAAGGGGAAAAGAGGGAAAAGATGGAGTTGAGGGAAAACAGGGAAAAGAGACATGAGAGGGAAAAGTGGGAAAAGAGAGCGTTGAGGGAAAAGAGGGAAACCAGGGAAAAGAGACAAGACAGGGGAAAGATGGAAAAGAGACAAGGGAGGGAAAGGAGGGAAAAGAGAGAGTTCAGGGAAAACAGGGAAACCATGGAGAAGAGATAGGGAAGGGGGGAAGAGGGAAAAGAGAGAGTTGAGGGAAATGAGACGGTAGAGACAGGCGAGGGGATAGAGGGAAAAGAGGGAAAAGAGACAAGGGAGGGAAAGGAGGGAAAAGAGGGAGACCAGGGAAATGAGGCAGGTGTGGGAAAAGATGTGAGAGAAACAGGTGAGGGGAAGAGGGAAAAGGGAGAGTTGGAGGAATACAGGGAAAAGAGACATGAGAGGGGAAAGTGGGAAAACAGAGTTGAGGGGAAAGTGGGAAAAGAGAGAGTTGAGAGGAAAGACGGAAAGATGGAAAAGAGACAGGTGACGGAAAGGGGGGAAATGAGAGAGTTCATGGAAAAGAGGGAAACCATGGAGAAGAGACAGGCGAGGGGAAAGAGGGAAAAGAGGGGAAAGAGACAAGCTACAGAAAAGAGGGAAAAGAGAGAGTTCATGGAAAAGAGGGAAACCCGGGAAAAGAGGCAGGTGTGGGAAAAGAGACAAAAGAGACAGGCGAGGGGAAAGAGGGAAAAGAGGGAAAAGAGCCAAGCGACAGAAAAGAGGGAAAAGAGAGAGTTCATGGAAAGGAAGGAAACCGGGGAAAAGAGGTGACGGAAAGGTGGGAAAAGAGAGAGTTCATGGAAAAGAGGGAAACCAGGGAGAACAGATGGGAAAGGGGAAAAGAGGGAAAAGATAGAGTTGAGGGAATACAGGGAAAAGAGACATGAGAGGGGGAAGTGGGAAAACAGAGTTGAGGGGAAATTGGGAAAAGACAGAGTTGAGGGGAAAGACGGAAACCAGGGGAAAGAGACAGGGGACGGAAAGGAGGGAAAAGAGAGAGTTCGTGGAAAAGAAGGAAACCTGGGAGAAGAGACAGGCGAGGGGAAAGAGGGAAAAGAGGTGAAAGAGACAGGCGACAGAAAAGAGGGAAAAGACAGAGTTCGTGGAAAAGAGGGAAATCCGGGAAAAAAAGACAGGTGGTGGAAAGGGGGGAAAAGAGAGAGTTGAGGGAAAATAGGGTAACCAGGGGAAAGAGACATGAGGGGAAAGGGACATGAGAGAAAAGAGGGAAAAGAGAGAGTTTATGGAAAAGAGGGAAACCTGGGAGAAGAGACAGGTGAGGGGAAAGAGGGGAAAGAGAGAAAAGAGGGAAAAGAGACAAGCGAGAGAAAAGAGGGGAAAGAGAGAGTTCGTGGAAAAGAGGGAAACCATGGAGAGGAGATAGGCGAGGGGAAAGAGGGAAAAGAGGTGAAAGACGCGACAGAAAAGAGGGAAAAGAGAGAGTTCGTGGAAAAGAGGGAAACCTGGGAGAAGAGACAGGTGACGGAAAGGGGGGAAAAGACAGAGTTCGTGGAAAAGAGGGAAACCTGGGAGGAGAGACAGGTGAGGGGAAAGAGGGAAAAGAGGTAAAAGAGACAAGCGAGAGAAAAGAGGGAAAAGAGAGAGTTCGTGGAAAGGAGGGAAACGAGGGAGAAGAAACAGAAAAGGGGGAAAGAGGGAAAAGAGAGAGTTGAGGGAATACAGGGAAAAGAGACATGAGAGGGGGAAGTGGGAAAACAGAGTTGAGGGGAAAGTGGGAAAAGACAGAGTTGAGGGGAAAGACGGAAACCAGGGGAAAGAGACAGGTGACGGAAAGGAGGGAAAAGAGAGAGTTCGTGGAAAGGAAGGAAACCAGGGAAAAGAGACAGGCGAGGGGAAAGAGGGAAAAGAGGTGAAAGACGCGACAGAAGAGAGGGAAAAGACACAGTTCGTGGAAAAGAGGGAAATCCGGGAAAAAAGACAGGTGGCAGAAAGGAGGGAAAAGGGAGAGTTGAGGGAAAATATGGTAACCAGGGGAAAGAGACATGGGAGAAAAGAGGGAAAAGAGAGAGTTGAGGGAATGCAGGGAAAAGAGACATGAGAGGGGGAAGTGGGAAAACAGAGAGTTGAGGGAAAAGAGGGAAACCAGGGAAAAGAGACAAGACAGGGGAAAGATGGAAAAGAGACAAGGGAGGGAAAGGAGGGAAAAGAGAGAGTTCAGGGAAAAGAGGGAAACCATGGAGAAGAGATAGGGAAGGGGGGAAGAGGGAAAAGAGAAAGTTGAGGGAAATGAGACGGTAGAGACAGGCGAGGGGATAGAGGTAAAAGAGGGAAAAGAGACAAGGGAGGGAAAAGAGAGGGTTCATGGAAAAGACGGAAACCCGGGAAAAGAGACAGGTGACGGAAAGGAGGGGAAAGAGAGAGTTCGTGTAAAAGAGGGAAACCAGGGAGAAGAGACGGAAAAGGGGAAAAGTGGGAAAACAGAGAGTTGAGGAAATACAGGGAAAAGAGACATGAGGGGGAAGTTGGGAACACAGAGTTGAGGGGAAAGTGGGAAAAGAGAGTTGAGGGAAAAGAGGGAAACCAGGGGAAAGAGAAAAGAGAGGGGAAAGATGGAAAAGAGACAAGGGAGGGAAAGGAGGCGCAAGAGAGGGTTCATGGAAAAGACAGAATCCAGGGAAAAGAGACAGGTGACAGAAAGGAGGGAAAAGAGAGAGTTTGTGGAAAAGAGGGAAAGCAGGGAGAAGAGACAGGTGAGGGGAAAGAGGGAAAAGAGGGAAAAGAGGTAAAAGAGACAAGCGAGAGAAAAGAGGGAAAAGAGAGAGCTCGTGGAAAGGAAGGAAACCAGGGAAAAGAGACAGAAGAGGGGAAAGAGGGGAACGAGGGGAAAGAGGGGGAAGAGACAAGCGATGGAAAAGAGGGAAAAGAGAGAGTTCGTGGAAAAGAGGGAAACCTGGGAGAAGAGACAGGTGAGGGGAACGAGGGGAAAGAGGGGAAAGAGACAAGCGACGGAAAAGAGGGAAAAGAGAGAGTTCGTGGAAAGGAAGGAAACCAGGGAAAAGAGGCGACAGAAAAGAGGGAAAAGAGAGAGTTCGTGTAAAAGAGGGATACCATGGAGAAGAGACAGGCGAGGGGAAAGAGTGAAAAGAGGTAAAAGAGACAAGAGAGAGAAAAGAGGGAAAAGAGAGAGTTCGTGGAAAGGAGGGAAACCAGGGAGAAGAAACGGGAAAGGGGGGAAGAGGGAAAAGAGAGAGTTGAGGGAATACAGGAAAAAGATACATGAGAGGGGGAAGTGGGAAAACAGAGAGCTTAGGGAAAAGAGGGAAACCAGGGAAAAGAGACAAGACAGGGGAAAGACGGAAAAGAGACAAGGGAGGGAAAGGAGGGAAAAGAGAGAGTTCAGGGAAAACAGGGAAACCATGGAGAAGAGATAGGGAAGGGGGGAAGAGGGAAAAGAGAGAGTTGAGGGAAATGAGACGGTAGAGACAGGCGAGGGGATAGAGGGAAAAGAGGGAAAAGAGACAAGGGAGGGAAAGGAGGGAAAAGAGGGAGACCAGGGAAATGAGGCAGGTGTGGGAAAAGATATGAGAGAAACAGGTGAGGGGAAGAGGGAAAAGGGAGAGTTGCAGGAATACAGGGAAAAGAGACATGAGAGGGTAAAGTGGGAAAACAGAGTTGAGGGGAAAGTGTGAAAAGAGAGAGTTGAGAGGAAAGACGGAAAGATGGAAAAGAGACAGGTGACGGAAAGGAGGGAAAAGAGAGAGTTCGTGGAAAAGAGGGAAACCCGGGAGAAGAGACAGGCGAGGGGAAAGAGGGAAGAGAGGTGAAAGACGCGACAGAAAAGAGGGAAAAGAGAGAGTTCGTGGAAACGAGAGAAACCTGGGAGAAGAGACAAGTGAGGGGAAAGAGGGAAAAGAGGTAAAAGAGACAAGCGAGAGAAAAGAGGGAGAAGAGAGAGTTCGTGGAAAGGAGGGAAACCAGGGAGAAGAAACGGGAAAGGGGGAAAGAGGGAAAAGATACAGTTGAGGGAATACAGGGAAAAGAGACATGAGAGGGGGAAGTGGGAAAACAGAGTTGAGGGGAAAGTGGGAAAAGAGAGAGTTGAGAGGAAAGACGGAAAGATGGAAAAGAGACAGGTGACGGAAAGGAGGGAAAAGAGAGAGTTCGTGGAAAAGAGGGAAACCTAGGAGAAGAGACAGGCGAGGGGAAAGAGGGAAAAGAGGGGAAAGAGACAAGCGACAGAAAAGAGGGAAAAGGGAGAGTTCGTGGAAAGGAAGGAACCCGGGGAAAAGAGGTGATGGAAAGGAGCGAAAAGAGAGAGTTCATGGAAAAGAGGGAAACCAGGGAGAAGAGATGGGAAAGGGGAAAAGAGGGAAAAGATACAGTTGAGGGAATACAGGGAAAAGAGACATGAGAGGGGGAAGTGGGAAAACAGAGTTGAGGGGAAAGTGGGAAAAGACAGAGTTGAGGGGAAAGACGGAAACCAGGGGAAAGAGACAGGTGACGGAAAGGAGGGAAAAGAGAGAGTTCGTGGAAACGAGGGAAACCTGGGAGAAGAGACAGGCGAGGGGCAAGAGGGGAAAGAGGGAAAAGAGGTAAAAGAGACAAGCGAGAGAAAAGAGGGAAAAGAGAGAGTTCGTGGAAAAGAGGGAAACCAGGGAGAAGAAACGGGAAAGGGGGGAAGAGGGAAAAGAGAGAGTTGAGGGAATACAGGGAAAAGAGACATGAGAGGGGGAAGCGGGAAAACAGAGTTGAGGGAACGTGGGAAAAGAGAGAGCTGAGAGGAAAGACGGAAAGATGGAAAAGAGACAGGTGACGGAAAGGAGGGAAAAGAGAGAGTTCGTGGAAAAGAGGGAAACCTAGGAGAAGAGACAGGCGAGGGGAAAGAGGGAAAAGAGGGGAAAGAGACAAGCGACAGAAAAGAGGGAAAAGGGAGAGTTCGTGGAAAGGAAGGAAACCGGGGAAAAGAGGTGACGGAAAGGAGGGAAAAGAGAGAGTTCATGGAAAAGAGGGAAACCAGGGAGAAGAGATGGGAAAGGGGAAAAGAGGGAAAAGATACAGTTGAGGGAATACAGGGAAAAGAGACATGAGAGGGGGAAGTGGGAAAACAGAGTTGAGGGGAAAGTGGGAAAAGACAGAGTTGAGGGGAAAGACGGAAACCAGGGGAAAGAGACAGGTGACGGAAAGGAGGGAAAAGAGAGAGTTCGTGGAAACGAGGGAAACCTGGGAGAAGAGACAGGCGAGGGGCAAGAGGGGAAAGAGGGAAAAGAGGGGAAAGACGCAACAGAAAAGAGGGAAAAGAGAGAGTTGGTGGAAAAGAGGGAAACCTGGGAGAAGAGACAGGGGAGGGGAAAGAGGGGAAAGAGGGAAAAGAGGTAAAAGAGACAAGCGAGAGAAAAGAGGGAAAAGAGAGAGTTCGTGGAAAGGAGGGAAACCAGGGAGAAGAAACGGGAAAGGGGGAAAGAGGGAAAAGAGAGAGTTGAGGGAATACAGGGAAAAGAGACATGAGAGGGGGAAGTGGGAAAACAGAGAGTTGAGGGAAAAGAGGGAAACCAGGGAAAAGAGACAAGACAGGGGAAAGATGTAAAAGAGACAAGGGAGGGAAAGGAGGGAAAAGAGGGAGACCAGGGAAATGAGGCAGGTGTGGGAAAAGATGTGAGAGAAACAGGTGAGGGGAAGAGGGAAAAGGGAGAGTTGCCGGAATACAGGGAAAAGAGACATGAGAGGGGAAAGTGGGAAAACAGAGTTGAGGGGAAAGTGGAAAAAGAGAGAGTTGAGAGGAAAGACGGAAAGATGGAAAAGAGACAGGTGACGGAAAGGAGGGAAAAGAGAGAGTTCATTGAAAAGAGGGAAACCCGGGAAAAGAGGCAGGTGTGGGAAAAGAGACAAAAGAGACAGGCGAGGGGAAAGAGGGAAAAGAGGGAAAAGAGCCAAGCGACAGAAAAGAGGGAAAAGGGAGAGTTCGTGGAAAGGAAGGAACCCGGGGAAAAGAGACAGGTGACGGAAAGGAGGGAAAAGAGAGAGTTCGTGGAAAAGAGGGAAACCGGGGAGAAGAGACAGGCGAGGGGAAAGAGGGAAAAGAGGTGAAAGACGCGACAGAAAAGAGGGAAAAGAGAGAGTTCGTGGAAACGAGAGAAACCTGGGAGAAGAGACAAGTGAGGGGAAAGAGGGAAAAGAGGTAAAAGAGACAAGCGAGAGAAAAGAGGGAAAAGAGAGAGTTCGTGGAAAGGAGGGAAACCAGGGAGAAGAAACGGGAAAGGGGGGAAGAGGGAAAAGAGAGAGTTGAGGGAATACAGGGAAAAGAGACATGAGAGGGGGAAGTGGGAAAACAGAGTTGAGGGGAAAGTGGGAAAAGAGAGAGTTGAGGGGAAAGACGGAAACCAGTGGAAAGAGACAGGTGACGGAAAGGAGGGAAAAGAGAGAGTTCGTGGAAACGAGGGAAACCTGGGAGAAGAGACAGGTGAGGGGAAAGAGGGAAAAGAGACAAACGAGAGAAAAGAGAGGAAAGAGAGAGCTCGTGGAAAGGAAGGAAACCAGGGAAAAGAGACAGGCGACAGAAAAGAGGGAAAAGAGAGAGTTCGTGGAAAAGAGGGAAACCATGGAGAGAGACAGGCGAGGGGAAAGAGGGAAAAGAGGTGAAAGACGCGACAGAAAAGAGGGAAAAGTGAGAGTTCGTGGAAAAGAGGGAAACCCGGGAAAAGAGACAGGTGACGGAAAGGGGGGAAAAGACAGAGTTCGTGGAAAAGAGGGAAACCTGGGAGAAGAGACAGGTGAGGGGAAAGAGGGAAAAGAGGTAAAAGAGACAAGCGAGAGAAAAGAGGGAAAAGAGAGAGTTCGTGGAAAGGAGGGAAACCAGGGAGAAGAAACGGGAAAGGGGGGAAGAGGGAAAAGAGAGAGTTGAGGGAATACAGGGAAAAGAGACATGAGAGGGGGAAGTGGGAAAACAGAGAGTTGAGGGAAAAGAGGGAAACCAGGGAAAAGAGACAAGACAGGGGAAAGATGGAAAAGAGACAAGGGAGGGAAAGGAGGGAAAAGAGAGAGTTCAGGGAAAAGAGGGAAACCCTGGAGAAGAGATAGGGAAGGGGGGGAGAGGGAAAAGAGAGAGTTGAGGGAAATGAGACGGTAGAGACAGGCGAGGGGATAGAGGGAAAAGAGGGAAAAGAGACAAGGGAGGGAAAGGAGGGAAAAGAGGGAGACCAGGGAAATGAGGCAGGTGTGGGAAAAGATGTGAGAGAAACAGGTGAGGGGAAGAGGGAAAAGGGAGAGTTGCCGGAATACAGGGAAAAGAGACATGAGAGGGGAAAGTGGGAAAACAGAGTTGAGGGGAAAGTGGGAAAAGAGAGAGTTGAGAGGAAAGACGGAAAGATGGAAAAGAGACAGGTGACGGAAAGGAGGGAAAAGAGAGAGTTCGTGGAAAAGAGGGAAACCAGGGAGAAGAGACAGGCGAGGGGAAAGAGGGAAAAGAGGGGAAAGAGACAAGCGACAGAAAAGAGGGAAAAGAGAGAGTTCATGGAAAAGAGGGAAACCCGGGAAAAGAGGCAGGTGTGGGAAAAGAGACAAAAGAGACAGGCGAGGGGAAAGAGGGAAAAGAGGGAAAAGAGCCAAGCGACAGAAAAGAGGGAAAAGGGAGAGTTCGTGGAAAGGAAGGAACCCGGGGAAAAGAGACAGGTGACGGAAAGGAGGGAAAAGAGAGAGTTCATGGAAAAGAGGGAAACCAGGGAGAAGAGATGGGAAAGGGGAAAAGAGGGAAAAGATAGAGTTGAGGGAAGACAGGGAAAAGAGACATGAGAGGGGGAAGTGGGAAAACAGAGTTGAGGGGAAAGTGGGAAAAGACAGAGTTGAGGGGAAAGACGGAAACCAGGGGAAAGAGACAGGTGACGGAAAGGAGGGAAAAGAGAGAGTTCGTGGAAAAGAGGGAAACCTGGGAGAAGAGACAGAAGAGGGGAAAGAGGAGAAAGAGGGGAAAGAGACAAGCGACAGAAAAGAGGGAAAAGAGAGAGTTCGTGGAAAAGAGGGAAACCATGGAGAAGAGACAGGCGAGGGGAAAGAGGGAAAAGAGGTGAAAGACGCGACAAAAAAGAGGGGAAAGAGAGAGTTCGTGGAAAAGAGGGAAGCCCGGGAAAAGAGACAGGTGATGGAAAGGGGGGGAAAGACAGTGTTCGTGGAAAGGAGGGAAACCTGGGAGAAGAGACAGGCGAGGGGAAAAAGGGAAAAGACGGGAAAGAGACAAGTGACAGAAAAGAGGGAAAGAGAGATTTCGTGGAAAAGACGGAAAGCAGGGAGAAGAGACGGGAAAGGGGAAAAGAGGGAAAAGAGAGAGTTGAGGGAATACGGGAAAAATAGACATGAGAGGGGAAAGTGGGAAAAGAGAGCGTTGAGGGTATATAGGGAACAGAGACATGAGGGGAAAGTGGGAAAAGAGAGAGTTGAGGGAAAAGAGGGAGACCAGGGAAAAGAGAAAAGACGGGAAAGATGGAAAAGAGACAAGGGAGGGAAAGGAGGGACAAGAGACGGTTCATGGAAAAGACGGTATCCAGGGAAAAGAGACAGGCGACAGAAAAGAGGGAAAAGAGAGAGTTCGTGGAAAAGAGGGAATCCATGGAGAAGAGACAGGCGAGGGGAAAGAGGGAAAAGAGGTGAAAGACGCGACAGAAAAGAGGGAAAAGTGAGAGTTCGTGGAAAAGAGGGAAGCCCGGGAAAAGAGACAGGTGACGGAAAGGGGGGAAAAGACAGAGTTCGTGGAAAAGAGGGAAACCTGGGAGAAGAGACAGGTGAGGGGAAAGAGGGAAACCAGGGAAAAGAGACAAGCGAGAGAAAAGAGGGAAAAGAGAGAGTTCGTGGAAAGGAGGGAAACCAGGGGGAAGAAACGGGAAAGGGGGAAAGAGGGAAAAGAGAGAGTTGAGGGAATACAGGGAAAAGAGACATGAGAGGGGGAAGTGGGAAAACAGAGAGTTGAGGGAAAAGAGGGAAACCAGGGAAAAGAGACAAGACAGGGGAAAGATGGAAAAGAGACAAGGGAGGGAAAGGAGGGAAAAGAGAGAGTTCAGGGAAAAGAGGGAAACCCTGGAAAAGAGATAGGGAAGGGGGGGAGAGGGAAAAGAGAGAGTTGAGGGAAATGAGACGGTAGAGACAGGCGAGGGGATAGAGGGAAAAGAGGGAAAAGAGACAAGGGAGGGAAAGGAGGGAAAAGAGGGAGACCAGGGAAATGAGGCAGGTGTGGGAAAAGATGTGAGAGAAACAGGTGAGGGGAAGAGGGAAAAGGGAGAGTTGGAGGAATACAGGGAAAAGAGACATGAGAGGGGAAAGTGGGAAAACAGAGTTGAGGGGAAAGTGGGAAAAGAGAGAGTTGAGAGGAAAGACGGAAAGATGGAAAAGAGACAGGTGACGGAAAGGAGGGAAAAGAGAGAGTTCGTGGAAAAGAGGGAAACCAGGGAGAAGAGACAGGCGAGGGGAAAGAGGGAAAAGAGGGAAAAGAGACAAGCGACAGAAAAGAGGGAAAAGAGAGAGTTCATGGAAAAGAGGGAAACCCGGGAAAAGAGGCAGGTGTGGGAAAAGAGACAAAAGAGACAGGCGAGGGGAAAGAGGGAAAAGAGGGAAAAGAGCCAAGCGACAGAAAAGAGGGAAAAGGGAGAGTTCGTGGAAAGGAAGGAACCCGGGGAAAAGAGACAGGTGACAGAAAGGAGGGAAAAGCGAGAGTTCATGGAAAAGAGGGAAACCAGGGAGAAGAGATGGGAAAGGGGAAAAGAGGGAAAAGATAGAGTTGAGGGAATACAGGGAAAAGAGACATGAGAGGGGGAAGTGGGAAAACAGAGTTGAGGGGAAAGTGGGAAAAGACAGAGTTGAGGGGAAAGACGGAAACCAGGGGAAAGAGACAGGTGACAGAAAGGAGGGAAATGAGAGAGTTCGTGGAAAGGAAGGAAACCAGGGAAAAGAGACAGGCGAGGGGAAAGAGGGAAAAGAGGTGAAAGACGCGACAGAAGAGAGGGAAAAGAGAGAGTTCGTGGAAAAGAGGGAAACCTGGGAAAAGAGACAGGTGACGGAAAGGGGGGAAAAGACAGTGTTCGTGGAAAAGTGAGAAACCTGGGAGAAGAGACAGGCGAGGGGAAAGAGGGAAAAGATGTGAAAGAGACAGGCGACAGAAAAGAGGGAAAAGAGAGAGTTCGTGGGAAAGAGGGAAACCAGGGAAAAGAGACAGGTGACGGAAAGGGGGGAAAAGACAGAGTTCGTGGAAAAGAGGGAAACCTGGGAGAAGAGAGAGGTGAGGGGAAAGAGGGAAAAGAGGTAAAAGAGACAAGCGAGAGAAAAGAGGGAAAAGAGAGAGTTCGTGGAAAGGAGGGAAACCAGGGAGAAGAAACGGGAAAGGGGGAAAGAGGGAAAAGAGAGAGTTGAGGGAATACAGGGAAACGAGGGAAAAGAGACAAGACAGGGGAAAGATGGAAAAGAGACAAGGGAGGGAAAGGAGGGAAAAGAGAGAGTTCAGGGAAAAGAGGGAAACCCTGGAGAAGAGATAGGGAAGGGGGGGAGAGGGAAAAGAGAGAGTTGAGGGAAATGAGACGGTAGAGACAGGCGAGGGGATAGAGGGAAAAGAGGGAAAAGAGACAAGGGAGGGAAAGGAGGGAAAAGAGGGAGACCAGGGAAATGAGGCAGGTGTGGGAAAAGATGTGAGAGAAACAGGTGAGGGGAAGAGGGAAAAGGGAGAGTTGCCGGAATACAGGGAAAAGAGACATGAGAGGGGAAAGTGGGAAAAGAGAGAGTTGAGAGGAAAGACGGAAAGATGGAAAAGAGACAGGTGACGGAAAGGAGGGAAAAGAGAGAGTTCGTGGAAAAGAGGGAAACCATGGAGAAGAGACAGGCGAGGTGAAAGAGGGAAAAGAGGGGAAAGAGACAAGCGACAGAAAAGAGGGAAAAGAGAGAGTTCGTGGAAAGGAAGGAAACCGGGGAAAAGAGGTGACGGAAAGGAGGGAAAAGAGAGAGTTCATGGAAAAGAGGGAAACCAGGGAGAAGAGATGGGAAAGGGGAAAAGAGGGAAAAGATACAGTTGAGGGAATACAGGGAAAAGAGACATGAGAGGGGGAAGTGGGAAAACAGAGTTGAGGGGAAAGTGGGAAAAGACAGAGTTGAGGGGAAAGACGGAAATCAGGGGAAAGAGACAGGTGACGGAAAGGAGGGAAAAGAGAGAGTTCGTGGAAACGAGGGGAACCTGGGAGAAGAGACAGGCGAGGGGCAAGAGGGGAAAGAGGGGAAAGAGACAAGTGACAGAAAAGAGGGAAAAGAGAGAGTTCGTGGAAAAGAGGGAAAGCAGGGAGAAGAGACGGGAAAGGGGAAAAGAGGGAAAAGAGAGAATTGAGGGGAATGAGACGGTAGAGACAGGCGAGGGGATAGAGGGAAAAGAGGGAAAAGAGACAAGGGAGGGAAAGGAGGGAAAAGAGGGAGACCAGGGAAATGAGGCAGGTGTGGGAAAAGATGTGAGAGAAACAGGTGAGGGGAAGAGGGAAAAGGGAGAGATGGAGGAATACAGGGAAAAGAGACATGAGAGGGGAAAGTGGGAAAACAGAGTTGAGGGGAAAGTGGGAAAAGAGAGAGTTGAGAGGAAAGACGGAAAGATGGAAAAGAGACAGGTGACGGAAAGGAGGGAAAAGAGAGAGTTCGTGGAAAAGAGGGAAACCTGGGAGAAGAGACAGGCGAGGGGAAAGAGGGAAAAGAGGGAAAAGAGGTAAAAGAGACAAGCGAGAGAAAAGAGGGAAAAGAGAGAGTTCATTGAAAAGAGGGAAACCCGGGAAAAGAGGCAGGTGTGGAAAAAGAGACAAAAGAGACAGGCGAGGGGAAAGAGGGAAAAGAGGGAAAAGAGCCAAGTGAAAGAAAAGAGGGAAAAGAGAGACTTCGTGGAAAGGAAGGAAACCGGGGAAAAGAGACAGGTGACGGAAAGGAGGGAAAAGAGAGAGTTCATTGAAAAGAGGGAAACCCGGGGAAAGTGGCAGGTTTGGGAAAAGAGACAAAAGAGACAGGCGAGGGGAAAGAGGGAAAAGAGGGGAAAGAGACAAGCGACAGAAAAGAGGGAAAAGGGAGAGTTCATTGAAAAGAGGGAAACCCGGGAAAAGAGGCAGGTGTGGGAAAAGAGACAAAAGAGACAGGCGAGGGGAAAGAGGGAAAAGAGGGGAAAGAGACAAGCGACAGACAAGAGGGAAAAGAGAGAGTTCGTGGAAAGGAAGGAAACCAGGTAAAAGAGACAGGTGACAGATAGGAGGGAAAAGAGAGAGTTCGTGGAAAAGAGGGAAAGCAGGGAGAGGAGATGGGAAAGGGGAAAAGAGGGAAAAGATGGAGTTGAGGGAATACAGGGAAAAGAGACATGAGAGGGAAAAGTGGGAAAAGAGAGCGTTGAGGGAAAAGAGGGAAACCAGGGAAAAGAGACAAGACAGGGGAAAGATGGAAAAGAGACAAGGGAGGGAAAGGAGGGAAAAGAGAGAGTTCAGGGAAAACAGGGAAACCCTGGAGAAGAGATAGGGAAGGGGGGAAGAGGGAAAAGAGAGAATTGAGGGGAATGAGACGGTAGAGACAGGCGAGGGGATAGAGGGAAAAGAGGGAAAAGAGACAAGGGAGGGAAAGGAGGGAAAAGAGGGAGACCAGGGAAATGAGGCAGGTGTGGGAAAACATGTGAGAGAAACAGGTGAGGGGAAGAGGGAAAAGGGAGAGATGGAGGAATACAGGGAAAAGAGACATGAGAGGGGAAAGTGGGAAAACAGAGTTGAGGGGAAAGTGGGAAAAGAGAGAGTTGAGAGGAAAGACGGAAAGATGGAAAAGAGACAGGTGACGGAAAGGAGGGAAAAGAGAGAGTTCGTGGAAAAGAGGGAAACCAGGGAGAAGAGACAGGCGAGGGGAAAGAGGGAAAAGAGGGAAAAGAGACAAGGGAGGGAAAGGAGAGAAAAGAGGGAGACCAGGGAAATGAGGCAGCTGTGGGAAAAGATGTGAGAGAAACAGGTGAGGGGAAGAGGGAAAAGGGAGAGTTGCCGGAATACAGGGAAAAGAGACATGAGAGGGGAAAGTGGGAAAACAGAGTTGAGGGGAAAGTGGGAAAAGAGAGAGTTGAGAGGAAAGACGGAAAGATGGAAAAGAGACAGGTGACGGAAAGGAGGGAAAAGAGAGAGTTCGTGGAAAAGAGGGAAACCATGGAGAAGAGACAGGCGAGGGGAAAGAGGGAAAAGAGGGGAAAGAGACAAGCGACAGAAAAGAGGGAAAAGAGAGAGTTCATGGAAAAGAGGGAAACCCGGGAAAAGAGGCAGGTGTGGGAAAAGAGACAAAAGAGACAGGCGAGGGGAAAGAGGGAAAAGAGGGAAAAGAGCCAAGCGACAGAAAAGCGGGAAAAGGGAGAGTTCGTGGAAAGGAAGGAACCCGGGGAAAAGAGACAGGTGACAGAAAGGAGGGAAAAGCGAGAGTTCATGGAAAAGAGGGAAACCAGGGAGAAGAGATGGGAAAGGGGAAAAGAGGGAAAAGATAGAGTTGAGGGAATACAGGGAAAAGAGACATGAGAGGGGGAAGTGGGAAAACAGAGTTGAGGGGAAAGTGGGAAAAGAGAGAGTTGAGGGGAAAGACGGAAACCAGGGGAAAGAGACAGGTGACGGAAAGGAGGGAAAAGAGAGAGTTCGTGGAAAAGAGGGAAACCTGGGAGAAGAGACAGAAGAGGGGAAAGAGGAGAAAGAGGGGAAAGAGACAAGCGACAGAAAAGAGGGAAAGAGAGAGAGTTCGTGGAAAAGAGGGAATCCATGGAGAAGAGACAGGCGAGGGGAAAGAGGGAAAAGAGGTGAAAGACGCGACAGAAAAGAGGGAAAAGTGAGAGTTTGTGGGAAAGAGGGAAACCCGGGAAAAGAGACAGGTGACGGAAAGGGGGGAAAAGACAGAGTTCGTGGAAAAGAGGGAAACCTGGGAGAAGAGACAGGTGAGGGGAAAGAGGGAAAAGAGGTAAAAGAGACAAGCGAGAGAAAAGAGGGAAAAGAGAGAGTTCGTGGAAAGGAGGGAAACCAGGGAGAAGAAACGGGAAAGGGGGAAAGAGGGAAAAGAGAGAGTTGAGGGAATACAGGGAAACGAGGGAAAAGAGACAAGACAGGGGAAAGATGGAAAAGAGACAAGGGAGGGAAAGGAGGGAAAAGAGAGAGTTCAGGGAAAAGAGGGAAACCCTGGAGAAGAGATAGGGAAGGGGGGGAGAGGGAAAAGAGAGAGTTGAGGGAAATGAGACGGTAGAGACAGGCGAGGGGGTAGAGGGAAAAGAGGGAAAAGAGACAAGGGAGGGAAAGGAGGGAAAAGAGGGAGACCAGGGAAATGAGGCAGGTGTGGGAAAAGATGTGAGAGAAACAGGTGAGGGGAAGAGGGAAAAGGGAGAGTTGCCGGAATACAGGGAAAAGAGACATGAGAGGGGAAAGTGGGAAAAGAGAGAGTTGAGAGGAAAGACGGAAAGATGGAAAAGAGACAGGTGACGGAAAGGAGGGAAAAGAGAGAGTTCGTGGAAAAGAGGGAAACCATGGAGAAGAGACAGGCGAGGGGAAAGAGGGAAAAGAGGGGAAAGAGACAAGCGACAGAAAAGAGGGAAAAGAGAGAGTTCGTTGAAAAGAGGGAAACCCGGGAAAAGAGGCAGGTGTGGGAAAAGAGACAAAAGAGACAGGCGAGGGGAAATAGGGAAAAGAGGGAAAAGAGCCAAGCGACAGAAAAGAGAGAAAAGGGAGAGTTCATTGAAAAGAGGGAAACCCGGGAAAAGAGGCAGGTGTGGGAAAAGAGACAAAAGAGACAGGCGACGGGAAAGAGGGAAAAGAGGGGAAAAAGACAAGCGACAGACAAGAGGGAAAAGAGAGAGTTCGTGGAAAGGAAGGAAACCAGGTAAAAGAGACAGGTGACGGATAGGAGGGAAAAGAGAGAGTTCGTGGAAAAGAGGGAAAGCAGGGAGAGGAGACGGGAAAGGGGAAAAGAGGGAAAAGATGCAGTTGAGGGAAAACAGGGAAAAGAGACATGAGAGGGAAAAGTGGGAAAAGAGAGCGTTGAGGGTATATAGGGAATCGAGACATGAGGGGGAAAGTGGGAAAAGAGAGAGATGAGGGAAACGAGGGAAACCAGGGAAACGAGAAAAGACAGGGGAAAGATGGAAAAGAGACAAGGGAGGGAACAGAGGGAAAAGAGAGAGTTCGTGGAAAGGAGGGAAACCTGGGAGAAGAGACAGAAGAGGGGAAAGAGGGAAAAGAGGGGAAAGAGACAAGCGACAGAAAAGAGGGAAAAGAGAGAGTTCATTGAAAAGAGGGAAACCCGGGAAAAGAGGCAGGTGTGGGAAAAGAGACAAAAGAGACAGGCGAGGGGAAAGAGGGAAAAGAGGTAAAAGAGCCAAGCGACAGAAAAGAGGGAAAAGGGAGAGTTCGTGGAAAGGAAGGAAACCAGGTAAAAGAGACAGGTGACGGAAAGGAGGGAAAAGAGAGAGTTCGTGGAAAGGAGGGAAACCTGGGAGAAGAGACAGGCGAGGGGAAAAAGGGAAAAGAGGGGAAAGAGACAAGTGACAGAAAAGAGGGAAAGAGAGAGTTTGTGGAAAAGAGGGAAAGCAGGGAGAAGAGACGGGAAAGGGGAAAAGAGGGAAAAGAGAGAGTTGAGGGAATACAGGAAAAATAGACATGAGAGGGAAAAGTGGGAAAAGAGAGCGTTGAGGGTATATAGGGAATAGAGACATGAGGGGGAAAGTGGGAAAAGAGAGAGTTGAGGGAAAAGAGGGAAACCAGGGAAAAGAGAAAAGACGGGAAAGATGGAAAAGAGACAAGGGAGGGAAAGGAGGGACAAGAGACGGTTCATGGAAAAGACGGTATCCAGGGAAAAGAGACAGGCGACCGAAAGGAGGGAAAAGAGAGAGTTTGTGGAAAAGAGGGAAACCTGGGAGAAGAGACAGGTGAGGGGAAAGAGGGAAAAGAGGGAAAAGAGGGAAAAGAGACAAGCGAGAGAAAAGAGAGGAAAGAGAGAGCTCGTGGAAAGGAAGGAAACCAGGGAAAAGAGACAGGCGACAGAAAAGAGGGAAAAGAGAGAGTTCGTGGAAAAGAGGGAATCCATGGAGAAGAGACAGGCGAGGGGAAAGAGGGAAAAGAGGTGAAAGACGCGACAGAAAAGAGGGAAAAGGGAGAGTTCGTGGAAAAGAGGGAAACCCGGGAAAAGAGACAGGTGATGGAAAGGGGGGAAAAGACAGAGTTCGTGGAAAAGAGTCAAACCTGGGAGAAGAGACAGGTGAGGGGAAAGAGGGAAAAGAGGTAAAAGAGACAAGCGAGAGAAAAGAGGGAAAAGAGAGAGTTCGTGGAAAGGAGGGAAACCAGGGAGAAGAAACGGGAAAGGGGGAAAGAGGGAAAAGAGAGAGTTGAGGGAAAAGAGGGAAACCAGGGAAAAGAGACAAGACAGGGGAAAGATGGAAAAGAGACAAGGGAGGGAAAGGAGGGAAAAGAGAGAGTTCAGGGAAAAGAGGGAAACCCTGGAGAAGAGATAGGGAAGGGGGGGAGAGGGAAAAGAGAGAGTTGAGGGAAATGAGACGGTAGAGACAGGCGAGGGGATAGAGGGAAAAGAGGGAAAAGAGACAAGGGAGGGAAAGGAGGGAAAAGAGGGAGACCAGGGAAATGAGGCAGGTGTGGGAAAAGATGTGAGAGAAACAGGTGAGGGGAAGAGGGAAAAGGGAGAGTTGCCGGAATACAGGGAAAAGAGACATGAGAGGGGAAAGTGGGAAAACAGAGTTGAGGGGAAAGTGGGAAAAGAGAGAGTTGAGAGGAAAGACGGAAAGATGGAAAAGAGACAGGTGACGGAAAGGAGGGAAAAGAGAGAGTTCGTGGAAAAGAGGGAAACCAGGGAGAAGAGACAGGCGAGGGGAAAGAGGGAAAAGAGGGAAAAGAGCCAAGCGACAGAAAAGCGGGAAAAGAGAGAGTTCGTGGAAAGGAAGGAAACCGGGGAAAAGAGACAGGTGACAGAAAGGAGGGAAAAGAGAGAGTTCATTGAAAAGAGGGAAACCCGGGAAAAGAGGCAGGTGTGGGAAAAGAGACAAAAGAGACAGGCGTGGGGAAAGAGGGAAAAGAGGGAAAAGAGCCAAGCGACAGAAAAGAGGGAAAAGGGAGAGTTCATTGAAAAGAGGGAAACCCGGGAAAAGAGGCAGGTGTGGGAAAAGAGACAAAAGAGACAGGCGAGGGGAAAGTGGGAAAAGAGGGGAAAGAGACAAGCAACAGACAAGAGGGAAAAGAGAGAGTTCGTGGAAAAGAGGGAAAGCAGGGAGAGGAGACGGGAAAGGGGAAAAGAGGGAAAAGATGCAGTTGAGGGAAAACAGGGAAAAGAGACATGAGAGGGAAAAGTGGGAAAAGAGAGCGTTGAGGGTATATAGGGAATCGAGACATGAGGGGGAAAGTGGGAAAAGAGAGAGATGAGGGAAACGAGGGAAACCAGGGAAACGAGAAAAGACAGGGGAAAGATGGAAAAGAGACAAGGGAGGGAACAGAGGGAAAAGAGAGAGTTCGTGGAAAGGAGGGAAACCTGGGAGAAGAGACAGGCGAGGGGAATGAGGGAAAAGAGGGGAAAGAGACAAGCGACAGAAAAGAGGGAAAAGAGAGAGTTCATTGAAAAGAGGGAAACCCGGGAAAAGAGGCAGGTGTGGGAAAAGAGACAAAAGAGACAGGCGAGGGGAAAGAGGGAAAAGAGGTAAAAGAGCCAAGCGACAGAAAAGAGGGAAAAGGGAGAGTTCGTGGAAAGGAAGGAAACCAGGTAAAAGAGACAGGTGACGGAAAGGAGGGAAAAGAGAGAGTTCGTGGAAAGGAGGGAAACCTGGGAGAAGAGACAGGCGAGGGGAAAAAGGGAAAAGAGGGGAAAGAGACAAGTGACAGAAAAGAGGGAAAGAGAGAGTTTGTGGAAAAGAGGGAAAGCAGGGAGAAGAGACGGGAAAGGGGAAAAGAGGGAAAAGAGAGAGTTGAGGGAATACAGGAAAAATAGACATGAGAGGGAAAAGTGGGAAAAGAGAGCGTTGAGGGTATATAGGGAATAGAGACATGAGGGGGAAAGTGGGAAAAGAGAGAGTTGAGGGAAAAGAGGGAAACCAGGGAAAAGAGAAAAGACGGGAAAGATGGAAAAGAGACAAGGGAGGGAAAGGAGGGACAAGAGACGGTTCATGGAAAAGACGGTATCCAGGGAAAAGAGACAGGCGACCGAAAGGAGGGAAAAGAGAGAGTTTGTGGAAAAGAGGGAAACCTGGGAGAAGAGACAGGTGAGGGGAAAGAGGGAAAAGAGGGAAAAGAGGGAAAAGAGACAAGCGAGAGAAAAGAGAGGAAAGAGAGAGCTCGTGGAAAGGAAGGAAACCAGGGAAAAGAGACAGGCGACAGAAAAGAGGGAAAAGAGAGAGTTCGTGGAAAAGAGGGAATCCATGGAGAAGAGACAGGCGAGGGGAAAGAGGGAAAAGAGGTGAAAGACGCGACAGAAAAGAGGGAAAAGGGAGAGTTCGTGGAAAAGAGGGAAACCCGGGAAAAGAGACAGGTGACGGAAAGGGGGGAAAAGACAGAGTTCGTGGAAAAGAGTCAAACCTGGGAGAAGAGACAGGTGAGGGGAAAGAGGGAAAAGAGGTAAAAGAGACAAGCGAGAGAAAAGAGGGAAAAGAGAGAGTTCGTGGAAAGGAGGGAAACCAGGGAGAAGAAACGGGAAAGGGGGAAAGAGGGAAAAGAGAGAGTTGAGGGAAAAGAGGGAAACCAGGGAAAAGAGACAAGACAGGGGAAAGATGGAAAAGAGACAAGGGAGGGAAAGGAGGGAAAAGAGAGAGTTCAGGGAAAAGAGGGAAACCCTGGAGAAGAGATAGGGAAGGGGGGGAGAGGGAAAAGAGAGAGTTGAGGGAAATGAGACGGTAGAGACAGGCGAGGGGGTAGAGGGAAAAGAGGGAAAAGAGACAAGGGAGGGAAAGGAGGGAAAAGAGGGAGACCAGGGAAATGAGGCAGGTGTGGGAAAAGATGTGAGAGAAACAGGTGAGGGGAAGAGGGAAAAGGGAGAGTTGCCGGAATACAGGGAAAAGAGACATGAGAGGGGAAATTGGGAAAACGGAGTTGAGGGGAAAGTGGGAAAAGAGAGAGTTGAGAGGAAAGACGGAAAGATGGAAAAGAGACAGGTGACGGAAAGGAGGGAAAAGAGAGAGTTCGTGGAAAAGAGGGAAACCAGGGAGAAGAGACAGGCGAGGGGAAAGAGGGGAAAGAGGCGACATAAAAGAGGGAAAAGAGAGAGTTCGTGGAAACGAGAGAAACCTGGGAGAAGAGACAAGTGAGGGGAAAGAGGGAAAAGAGGTAAAAGAGACAAGCGAGAGAAAAGAGGGAGAAGAGAGAGTTCGTGGAAAGGACGGAAACCAGGGAGAAGAAACGGGAAAGGGGGAAAGAGGGAAAAGAGAGAGTTGAAGGAATACAGGGAAAAGAGACATGAGAGGGGAAAGTGGGAAAACAGAGTTGAGGGGAAAGTGGGAAAAGAGAGAGTTGAGAGGAAAGACGGAAATATGGAAAAGAGACAGGTGACGGAAAGGAGGGAAAAGAGAGAGTTCGTGGAAAAGAGGGAAACCTAGGAGAAGAGACAGGCGAGGTGAAAGAGGGAAAAGAGGGGAAAGAGACAAGCGACAGAAAAGAGGGAAAAGAGAGAGTTCGTGGAAAGGAAGGAAACCGGGGAAAAGAGGTGACGGAAAGGAGGGAAAAGAGAGAGTTCATGGAAAAGAGGGAAACCAGGGAGAAGAGATGGGAAAGGGGAAAAGAGGGAAAAGATACAGTTGAGGGAATACAGGGAAAAGAGACATGAGAGGGGGAAGTGGGAAAACAGAGTTGAGGGGAAAGTGGGAAAAGACAGAGTTGAGGGGAAAGACGGAAATCAGGGGAAAGAGACAGGTGACGGAAAGGAGGGAAAAGAGAGAGTTCGTGGAAACGAGGGAAACCTGGGAGAAGAGACAGGCGAGGGGCAAGAGGGGAAAGAGGGGAAAGAGACAAGTGACAGAAAAGAGGGAAAAGAGAGAGTTCGTGGAAAAGAGGGAAAGCAGGGAGAAGAGACGGGAAAGGGGAAAAGAGGGAAAAGTGAGAGTTTGTGGAAAAGAGGGAAACCCGGGAAAAGAGACAGGTGACGGAAAGGGGGGAAAAGACAGAGTTCGTGGAAAAGAGGGAAACCTGGGAGAAGAGAGAGGTGAGGGGAAAGAGGGAAAAGAGGTAAAAGAGACAAGCGAGAGAAAAGAGGGAAAAGAGAGAGTTCGTGGAAAGGAGGGAAACCAGGGAGAAGAAACGGGAAAGGGGGAAAGAGGGAAAAGAGAGAGTTGAGGGAAAAGAGGGAAACGAGGGAAAAGAGACAAGACAGGGGAAAGATGGAAAAGAGACAAGGGAGGGAAAGGAGGGAAAAGAGAGAGTTCAGGGAAAAGAGGGAAACCCTGGAGAAGAGATAGGGAAGGGGGGGAGAGGGAAAAGAGAGAGTTGAGGGAAATGAGACGGTAGAGACAGGCGAGGGGGTAGAGGGAAAAGAGGGAAAAGAGACAAGGGAGGGAAAGGAGGGAAAAGAGGGAGACCAGGGAAATGAGGCAGGTGTGGGAAAAGATGTGAGAGAAACAGGTGAGGGGAAGAGGGAAAAGGGAGAGTTGCCGGAATACAGGGAAAAGAGACATGAGAGGGGAAAGTGGGAAAAGAGAGAGTTGAGAGGAAAGACGGAAAGATGGAAAAGAGACAGGTGACGGAAAGGAGGGAAAAGAGAGAGTTCGTGGAAAAGAGGGAAACCATGGAGAAGAGACAGGCGAGGGGAAAGAGGGAAAAGAGGGGAAAGAGACAAGCGACAGAAAAGAGGGAAAAGAGAGAGTTCGTTGAAAAGAGGGAAACCCGGGAAAAGAGGCAGGTGTGGGAAAAGAGACAAAAGAGACAGGCGAGGGGAAAGAGGGAAAAGAGGGAAAAGAGACAAGGGAGGGAAAGGAGAGAAAAGAGGGAGACCAGGGAAATGAGGCAGCTGTGGGAAAAGATGTGAGAGAAACAGGTGAGGGGAAGAGGGAAAAGGGAGAGTTGCCGGAATACAGGGAAAAGAGACATGAGAGGGGAAAGTGGGAAAACAGAGTTGAGGGGAAAGTGGGAAAAGAGAGAGTTGAGAGGAAAAACGGAAAGATGGAAAAGAGACAGGTGACGGAAAGGAGGGAAAAGAGAGAGTTCGTGGAAAAGAGGGAAACCATGGAGAAGAGACAGGCGAGGGGAAAGAGGGAAAAGAGGGGAAAGAGACAAGCGACAGAAAAGAGGGAAAAGAGAGAGTTCATGGAAAAGAGGGAAACCCGGGAAAAGAGGCAGGTGTGGGAAAAGAGACAAAAGAGACAGGCGAGGGGAAAGAGGGAAAAGAGGGAAAAGAGCCAAGCGACAGAAAAGAGGGAAAAGGGAGAGTTCGTGGAAAGGAAGGAACCCGGGGAAAAGAGACAGGTGACAGAAAGGAGGGAAAAGAGACAGTTCATGGAAAAGAGGGAAACCAGGGAGAAGAGATGGGAAAGGGGAAAAGAGGGAAAAGATAGAGTTGAGGGAATACAGGGAAAAGAGACATGAGAGGGGGAAGTGGGAAAACAGAGTTGAGGGGAAAGTGGGAAAAGAGAGAGTTGAGGGGAAAGACGGAAACCAGGGGAAAGAGACAGGTGACGGAAAGGAGGGAAAAGAGAGAGTTCGTGGAAAAGAGGGAAACCTGGGAGAAGAGACAGAAGAGGGGAAAGAGGAGAAAGAGGGGAAAGAGACAAGCGACAGAAAAGAGGGAAAGAGAGAGAGTTCGTGGAAAAGAGGGAATCCATGGAGAAGAGACAGGCGAGGGGAAAGAGGGAAAAGAGGTGAAAGACGCGACAGAAAAGAGGGAAAAGTGAGAGTTTGTGGGAAAGAGGGAAACCCGGGAAAAGAGACAGGTGACGGAAAGGGGGGAAAAGACAGAGTTCGTGGAAAAGAGTCAAACCTGGGAGAAGAGACAGGTGAGGGGAAAGAGGGAAAAGAGGTAAAAGAGACAAGCGAGAGAAAAGAGGGAAAAGAGAGAGTTCGTGGAAAGGAGGGAAACCAGGGAGAAGAAACGGGAAAGGGGGAAAGAGGGAAAAGAGAGAGTTGAGGGAATACAGGGAAACGAGGGAAAAGAGACAAGACAGGGGAAAGATGGAAAAGAGACAAGGGAGGGAAAGGAGGGAAAAGAGAGAGTTCAGGGAAAAGAGGGAAACCCTGGAGAAGAGATAGGGAAGGGGGGGAGAGGGAAAAGAGAGAGTTGAGGGAAATGAGACGGTAGAGACAGGCGAGGGGATAGAGGGAAAAGAGGGAAAAGAGACAAGGGAGGGAAAGGAGGGAAAAGAGGGAGACCAGGGAAATGAGGCAGGTGTGGGAAAAGATGTGAGAGAAACAGGTGAGGGGAAGAGGGAAAAGGGAGAGTTGCCGGAATACAGGGAAAAGAGACATGAGAGGGGAAAGTGGGAAAAGAGAGAGTTGAGAGGAAAGACGGAAAGATGGAAAAGAGACAGGTGACGGAAAGGAGGGAAAAGAGAGAGTTCGTGGAAAAGAGGGAAACCATGGAGAAGAGACAGGCGAGGGGAAAGAGGGAAAAGAGGGGAAAGAGACAAGCGACAGAAAAGAGGGAAAAGAGAGAGTTCGTTGAAAAGAGGGAAACCCGGGAAAAGAGGCAGGTGTGGGAAAAGAGACAAAAGAGACAGGCGAGGGGAAAGAGGGAAAAGAGGTAAAAGAGCCAAGCGACAGAAAAGAGGGAAAAGGGAGAGTTCGTGGAAAGGAAGGAAACCAGGTAAAAGAGACAGGTGACGGAAAGGAGGGAAAAGAGAGAGTTCGTGGAAAGGAGGGAAACCCGGGAAAAGAGGCAGGTGTGGGAAAAGAGACAAAAGAGACAGGCGAGGGGAAAGAGGGAAAAGAGGTAAAAGAGCCAAGCGACAGAAAAGAGGGAAAAGGGAGAGTTCGTGGAAAGGAAGGAAACCAGGTAAAAGAGACAGGTGACGGAAAGGAGGGAAAAGAGAGAGTTCGTGGAAAGGAGGGAAACCTGGGAGAAGAGACAGGCGAGGGGAAAAAGGGAAAAGAGGGGAAAGAGACAAGTGACAGAAAAGAGGGAAAGAGAGAGTTTGTGGAAAAGAGGGAAAGCAGGGAGAAGAGACGGGAAAGGGGAAAAGAGGGAAAAGAGAGAGTTGAGGGAATACAGGAAAAATAGACATGAGAGGGAAAAGTGGGAAAAGAGAGCGTTGAGGGTATATAGGGAATAGAGACATGAGGGGGAAAGTGGGAAAAGAGAGAGTTGAGGGAAAAGAGGGAAACCAGGGAAAAGAGAAAAGACGGGAAAGATGGAAAAGAGACAAGGGAGGGAAAGGAGGGACAAGAGACTGTTCATGGAAAAGACGGTATCCAGGGAAAAGAGACAGGCGACCGAAAGGAGGGAAAAGAGAGAGTTTGTGGAAAAGAGGGAAACCTGGGAGAAGAGACAGGTGAGGGGAAAGAGGGAAAAGAGGGAAAAGAGGGAAAAGAGACAAGCGAGAGAAAAGAGAGGAAAGAGAGAGCTCGTGGAAAGGAAGGAAACCAGGGAAAAGAGACAGGCGACAGAAAAGAGGGAAAAGAGAGAGTTCGTGGAAAAGAGGGAAACCCGGGAAAAGAGACAGGTGACGGAAAGGGGGGAAAAGACAGAGTTCGTGGAAAAGAGTCAAACCTGGGAGAAGAGACAGGTGAGGGGAAAGAGGGAAAAGAGGTAAAAGAGACAAGCGAGAGAAAAGAGGGAAAAGAGAGAGTTCGTGGAAAGGAGGGAAACCAGGGAGAAGAAACGGGAAAGGGGGAAAGAGGGAAAAGAGAAAGTTGAGGGAATACAGGGAAAAGAGACATGAGAGGGGGAAGTGGGAAAACAGAGAGTTGAGGGAAAAGAGGGAAACCAGGGAAAAGAGACAAGACAGGGGAAAGATGGAAAAGAGACAAGGGAGGGAAAGGAGGGAAAAGAGAGAGTTCAGGGAAAAGAGGGAAACCCTGGAGAAGAGATAGGGAAGGGGGGGAGAGGGAAAAGAGAGAGTTGAGGGAAATGAGACGGTAGAGACAGGCGAGGGGATAGAGGGAAAAGAGGGAAAAGAGACAAGGGAGGGAAAGGAGGGAAAAGAGGGAGACCAGGGAAATGAGGCAGGTGTGGGAAAAGATGTGAGAGAAACAGGTGAGGGGAAGAGGGAAAAGGGAGAGTTGCCGGAATACAGGGAAAAGAGACATGAGAGGGGAAATTGGGAAAACGGAGTTGAGGGGAAAGTGGGAAAAGAGAGAGTTGAGAGGAAAGACGGAAAGATGGAAAAGAGACAGGTGACGGAAAGGAGGGAAAAGAGAGAGTTCGTGGAAAAGAGGGAAACCAGGGAGAAGAGACAGGCGAGGGGAAAGAGGGGAAAGAGGCGACATAAAAGAGGGAAAAGAGAGAGTTCGTGGAAACGAGAGAAACCTGGGAGAAGAGACAAGTGAGGGGAAAGAGGGAAAAGAGGTAAAAGAGACAAGCGAGAGAAAAGAGGGAGAAGAGAGAGTTCGTGGAAAGGACGGAAACCAGGGAGAAGAAACGGGAAAGGGGGAAAGAGGGAAAAGAGAGAGTTGAAGGAATACAGGGAAAAGAGACATGAGAGGGGAAAGTGGGAAAACAGAGTTGAGGGGAAAGTGGGAAAAGAGAGAGTTGAGAGGAAAGACGGAAAGATGGAAAAGAGACAGGTGACGGAAAGGAGGGAAAAGAGAGAGTTCGTGGAAAAGAGGGAAACCTAGGGGAAGAGACAGGCGAGGTGAAAGAGGGAAAAGAGGGGAAAGAGACAAGCGACAGAAAAGAGGGAAAAGAGAGAGTTCGTGGAAAGGAAGGAAACCGGGGAAAAGAGGTGACGGAAAGGAGGGAAAAGAGAGAGTTCATGGAAAAGAGGGAAACCAGGGAGAAGAGATGGGAAAGGGGAAAAGAGGGAAAAGATACAGTTGAGGGAATACAGGGAAAAGAGACATGAGAGGGGGAAGTGGGAAAACAGAGTTGAGGGGAAAGTGGGAAAAGACAGAGTTGAGGGGAAAGACGGAAATCAGGGGAAAGAGACAGGTGACGGAAAGGAGGGAAAAGAGAGAGTTCGTGGAAACGAGGGAAACCTGGGAGAAGAGACAGGCGAGGGGCAAGAGGGGAAAGAGGGGAAAGAGACAAGTGACAGAAAAGAGGGAAAAGAGAGAGTTCGTGGAAAAGAGGGAAAGCAGGGAGAAGAGACGGGAAAGGGGAAAAGAGGGAAAAGTGAGAGTTTGTGGAAAAGAGGGAAACCCGGGAAAAGAGACAGGTGACAGAAAGGGGGGAAAAGACAGAGTTCGTGGAAAAGAGGGAAACCTGGGAGAAGAGAGAGGTGAGGGGAAAGAGGGAAAAGAGGTAAAAGAGACAAGCGAGAGAAAAGAGGGAAAAGAGAGAGTTCGTGGAAAGGAGGGAAACCAGGGAGAAGAAACGGGAAAGGGGGAAAGAGGGAAAAGAGAGAGTTGAGGGAAAAGAGGGAAACGAGGGAAAAGAGACAAGACAGGGGAAAGATGGAAAAGAGACAAGGGAGGGAAAGGAGGGAAAAGAGAGAGTTCAGGGAAAAGAGGGAAACCCTGGAGAAGAGATAGGGAAGGGGGGGAGAGGGAAAAGAGAGAGTTGAGGGAAATGAGACGGTAGAGACAGGCGAGGGGGTAGAGGGAAAAGAGGGAAAAGAGACAAGGGAGGGAAAGGAGGGAAAAGAGGGAGACCAGGGAAATGAGGCAGGTGTGGGAAAAGATGTGAGAGAAACAGGTGAGGGGAAGAGGGAAAAGGGAGAGTTGCCGGAATACAGGGAAAAGAGACATGAGAGGGGAAAGTGGGAAAAGAGAGAGTTGAGAGGAAAGACGGAAAGATGGAAAAGAGACAGGTGACGGAAAGGAGGGAAAAGAGAGAGTTCGTGGAAAAGAGGGAAACCATGGAGAAGAGACAGGCGAGGGGAAAGAGGGAAAAGAGGGGAAAGAGACAAGCGACAGAAAAGAGGGAAAAGAGAGAGTTCGTTGAAAAGAGGGAAACCCGGGAAAAGAGGCAGGTGTGGGAAAAGAGACAAAAGCGACAGGCGAGGGGAAAGTGGGAAAAGAGGGAAAAGAGCCAAGCGACAGAAAAGCGGGAAAAGAGAGAGTTCGTGGAAAGGAAGGAAACCGGGGAAAAGAGACAGGTGACAGAAAGGAGGGAAAAGAGAGAGTTCATTGAAAAGAGGGAAACCCGGGAAAAGAGGCAGGTGTGGGAAAAGAGACAAAAGAGACAGGCGAGGGGAAAGAGGGAAAAGAGGTAAAAGAGCCAAGCGACAGAAAAGAGGGAAAAGGGAGAGTTCGTGGAAAGGAAGGAAACCAGGTAAAAGAGACAGGTGACGGAAAGGAGGGAAAAGAGAGAGTTCGTGGAAAGGAGGGAAACCTGGGAGAAGAGACAGGCGAGGGGAAAAAGGGAAAAGAGGGGAAAGAGACAAGTGACAGAAAAGAGGGAAAGAGAGAGTTTGTGGAAAAGAGGGAAAGCAGGGAGAAGAGACGGGAAAGGGGAAAAGAGGGAAAAGAGAGAGTTGAGGGAATACAGGAAAAATAGACATGAGAGGGAAAAGTGGGAAAAGAGAGCGTTGAGGGTATATAGGGAATAGAGACATGAGGGGGAAAGTGGGAAAAGAGAGAGTTGAGGGAAAAGAGGGAAACCAGGGAAAAGAGAAAAGACGGGAAAGATGGAAAAGAGACAAGGGAGGGAAAGGAGGGACAAGAGACGGTTCATGGAAAAGACGGTATCCAGGGAAAAGAGACAGGCGACCGAAAGGAGGGAAAAGAGAGAGTTTGTGGAAAAGAGGGAAACCTGGGAGAAGAGACAGGTGAGGGGAAAGAGGGAAAAGAGGGAAAAGAGGGAAAAGAGACAAGCGAGAGAAAAGAGAGGAAAGAGAGAGCTCGTGGAAAGGAAGGAAACCAGGGAAAAGAGACAGGCGACAGAAAAGAGGGAAAAGAGAGAGTTCGTGGAAAAGAGGGAATCCATGGAGAAGAGACAGGCGAGGGGAAAGAGGGAAAAGAGGTGAAAGACGCGACAGAAAAGAGGGAAAAGGGAGAGTTCGTGGAAAAGAGGGAAACCCGGGAAAAGAGACAGGTGACGGAAAGGGGGGAAAAGACAGAGTTCGTGGAAAAGAGTCAAACCTGGGAGAAGAGACAGGTGAGGGGAAAGAGGGAAAAGAGGTAAAAGAGACAAGCGAGAGAAAAGAGGGAAAAGAGAGAGTTCGTGGAAAGGAGGGAAACCAGGGAGAAGAAACGGGAAAGGGGGAAAGAGGGAAAAGGGAGAGTTGCCGGAATACAGGGAAAAGAGACATGAGAGGGGAAAGTGGGAAAAGAGAGAGTTGAGAGGAAAGACGGAAAGATGGAAAAGAGACAGGTGACGGAAAGGAGGGAAAAGAGAGAGTTCGTGGAAAAGAGGGAAACCATGGAGAAGAGACAGGCGAGGGGAAAGAGGGAAAAGAGGGGAAAGAGACAAGCGACAGAAAAGAGGGAAAAGAGAGAGTTCGTGGAAAGGAAGGAAACCGGGGAAAAGAGGTGACGGAAAGGAGGGAAAAGAGAGAGTTCATGGAAAAGAGGGAAACCAGGGAGAAGAGATGGGAAAGGGGAAAAGAGGGAAAAGATACAGTTGAGGGAATACAGGGAAAAGAGACATGAGAGGGGGAAGTGGGAAAACAGAGTTGAGGGGAAAGTGGGAAAAGACAGAGTTGAGGGGAAAGACGGAAATCAGGGGAAAGAGACAGGTGACGGAAAGGAGGGAAAAGAGAGAGTTCGTGGAAACGAGGGAAACCTGGGAGAAGAGACAGGCGAGGGGCAAGAGGGGAAAGAGGGGAAAGAGACAAGTGACAGAAAAGAGGGAAAAGAGAGAGTTCGTGGAAAAGAGGGAAAGCAGGGAGAAGAGACGGGAAAGGGGAAAAGAGGGAAAAGAGAGAATTGAGGGGAATGAGACGGTAGAGACAGGCGAGGGGATAGAGGGAAAAGAGGGAAAAGAGACAAGGGAGGGAAAGGAGGGAAAAGAGGGAGACCAGGGAAATGAGGCAGGTGTGGGAAAAGATGTGAGAGAAACAGGTGAGGGGAAGAGGGAAAAGGGAGAGATGGAGGAATACAGGGAAAAGAGACATGAGAGGGGAAAGTGGGAAAACAGAGTTGAGGGGAAAGTGGGAAAAGAGAGAGTTGAGAGGAAAGACGGAAAGATGGAAAAGAGACAGGTGACAGAAAGGAGGGAAAAGAGAGAGTTCGTGGAAAAGAGGGAAACCAGGGAGAAGAGACAGGCGAGGGGAAAGAGGGAAAAGAGGGAAAAGAGCCAAGCGACAGAAAAGCGGGAAAAGAGAGAGTTCGTGGAAAGGAAGGAAACCGGGGAAAAGAGACAGGTGACGGAAAGGAGGGAACAGAGAGAGTTCATTGAAAAAGAGGGAAACCCGGGAAAAGAGGCAGGTGTGGGAAAAGAGACGAAAGAGACAGGCGAGGGGAAAGAGGGAAAAGAGGGAAAAGAGCCAAGCGACAGAAAAGAGGGAAAAGGGAGAGTTCATTGAAAAGAGGGAAACCCGGGAAAAGAGGCAGGTGTGGGAAAAGAGACAAAAGAGACAGGCGAGGGGAAAGAGGGAAAAGAGGGGGAAGAGACAAGCGACAGACAAGAGGGAAAAGAGAGAGTTCGTGGAAAGGAGGGAAACCTGGGAGAAGAGACAGAAGAGGGGAAAGAGGGGAACGAGGGGAAAGAGGGGAAAGAGGCAATTGACAGAAAAGAGGGAAAAGAGAGAGTTCGTGGAAAGGAAGGAAACCAGGGAAAAGAGGTGACGGAAAGGAGGGAAAAGAGAGAGTTCGTGGAAAAGAGGAAAACCATGGAGAAGAGACAGGCGAGGGGAAAGAGGGAAAAGAGGTGAAAGACGCGACAGAAAAGAGGGAAAAGAGAGAGTTCGTGGAAAAGAGGGAAACCCGGGAAAAGAGACAGGTGACGGAAAGGGGGGAAAAGACAGTGTTCGTGGAAAAGAGAGAAACCTGGGAGAAGAGACAGGTGAGGGGAAAGAGGGAAAAGAGGTAAAAGAGACAAGCGAGAGAAAAGAGGGAAAAGAGAGATTTCGTGGAAAAGAGGGAAACCAGGGAGAAGACACGGGAAAGGGGGAAAGAGGGAAAAGAGAGAGTTGAAGGAATACAGGAAAAAGAGACAGGAGGGGGGAAGTGGGAAAACAGAGAGTTGAGGGAAAAGAGCGAAACCAGGGAAAAGAGACAAGACAGGGGAAAGATGGAAAAGAGACAAGGGAGGGAAAGGAGGGAAAAGAGAGAGTTCAGGGAAAACAGGGAAACCATGGAGAAGAGATAGGGAAGGGGGGAAGAGGGAAAAGAGAGAATTGAGGGGAATGAGACGGTAGAGACAGGCGAGGGGGTAGAGGGAAAAGAGGGAAAAGAGACAAGGGAGGGAAAGGAGGGAAAAGAGGGAGACCAGGGAAATGAGGCAGGTGTGGGAAAAGATGTGAGAGAAACAGGTGAGGGGAAGAGGGAAAAGGGAGAGATGGAGGAATACAGGGAAAAGAGACATGAGAGGGGAAAGTGGGAAAACAGAGTTGAGGGGAAAGTGGGAAAAGAGAGAGTTGAGAGGAAAGACGGAAAGATGGAAAAGAGACAGGTGACAGAAAGGAGGGAAAAGAGAGAGTTCGTGGAAAAGAGGGAAACCAGGGAGAAGAGACAGGCGAGGGGAAAGAGGGAAAAGAGGGAAAAGAGGTAAAAGAGACAAGCGAGAGAAAAGAGGGAAAAGAGAGAGTTCATTGAAAAGAGGGAAACCCGGGAAAAGAGGCAGGTGTGGGAAAAGAGACAAAAGAGACAGGCGAGGGGAAAGAGGGAAAAGAGGGAAAAGAGCCAAGTGAAAGAAAAGAGGGAAAAGAGAGAGTTCGTGGAAAGGAAGGAAACCGGCGAAAAGAGACAGGTGACGGAAAGGAGGGAAAAGAGAGAGTTCATTGAAAAGAGGGAAACCCGGGAAAAGAGGCAGGTTTGGGAAAAGAGACAAAAGAGACAGGCGAGGGGAAAGAGGGAAAAGAGGGGAAAGAGACAAGCGACAGAAAAGAGGGAAAAGGGAGAGTTCATTGAAAAGAGGGAAACCCTGGAAAAGAGGCAGGTGTGGGAAAAGAGACAAAAGAGACAGGCGAGGGGAAAGAGGGAAAAGAGGGAAAAGAGCCAAGCGACAGAAAAGAGGGAAAAGAGAGAGTTCATGGAAAGGAAGGAAACCGGGGAAAAGAGGTGACGGAAAGGTGGGAAAAGAGAGAGTTCATGGAAAAGAGGGAAACCAGGGAGAAGAGATGGGAAAGGGGAAAAGAGGGAAAAGATAGAGTTGAGGGAATACAGGGAATAGAGACATGAGAGGGGGAAGTGGGAAAACAGAGTTGAGGGGAAATTGGGAAAAGACAGAGTTGAGGGGAAAGACGGAAACCAGGGGAAAGAGACAGGGGACGGAAAGGAGGGAAAAGAGAGAGTTCGTGGAAAAGAAGGAAACCTGGGAGAAGAGACAGGCGAGGGGAAAGAGGGAAAAGAGGTGAAAGAGACAGGCGACAGAAAAGAGGGAAAAGACAGAGTTCGTGGAAAAGAGGGAAATCCGGGAAAAAAAGACAGGTGGTGGAAAGGGGGGAAAAGAGAGAGTTGAGGGAAAATAGGGTAACCAGGGGAAAGAGACATGAGGGGAAAGGGACATGAGAGAAAAGAGGGAAAAGAGAGAGTTTCTGGAAAAGAGGGAAACCTGGGAGAAGAGACAGGTGAGGGGAAAGAGGGGAAAGAGAGAAAAGAGGGAAAAGAGACAAGCGAGAGAAAAGAGGGGAAAGAGAGAGTTCGTGGAAAAGAGGGAAACCATGGAGAGGAGATAGGCGAGGGGAAAGAGGGAAAAGAGGTGAAAGACGCGACAGAAAAGAGGGAAAAGAGAGAGTTCGTGGAAAAGAGGGAAACCTGGGAGAAGAGACAGGTGACGGAAAGGGGGGAAAAGACAGAGTTCGTGGAAAAGAGGGAAACCTGGGAGGAGAGACAGGTGAGGGGAAAGAGGGAAAAGAGAGAGTTGAGGGAATACAGGGAAAAGAGACATGAGAGGGGGAAGTGGGAAAACAGAGAGTTGAGGGAAAAGAGGGAAACCAGGGAAAAGAGACAAGACAGGGGAAAGATGGAAAAGAGACAAGGGTGGGAAAGGAGGGAAAAGAGAGAGTTCAGGGAAAAGAGGGAAACCATGCAGAAGAGATAGGGAAGGGGGGAAGAGGGCAAAGAGAGAGTTGACGGAAATGAGACCATAGAGACAGGTGAGGGGATAGAGGGAAAAGAGGGAAAAGAGACAAGGGAGGGAAAGGAGGGAAAAGAGGGAGACCAGGGAAATGAGGCAGGTGTGGGAAAAGATGTGAGAGAAAGAGGTGAGGGGAAGAGGGAAAAGGGAGAGTTGGAGGAATACAGGGAAAAGAGACATGAGAGGGGAAAGTGGGAAAACAGAGTTGAGGGGAAAGTGGGAAAAGAGAGAGTTGAGAGGAAAGACGGAAAGATGGAAAAGAGACAGGTGACGGAAAGGGGGGAAATGAGAGAGTTCATGGAAAAGAGGGAAACCATGGAGAAGAGACAGGCGAGGGGAAAGAGGGAAAAGAGGGGAAAGAGACAAGCTACAGAAAAGAGGGAAAAGAGAGAGTTCATGGGAAAGAGGGAAACCCGGGAAAAGAGGCAGGTGTGGGAAAAGAGACAAAAGAGACAGGCGAGGGGAAAGAGGGAAAAGAGGGAAAAGAGGCAAGCAACAGAAAAGAGGGAAAAGGGAGAGTTCGTGGAAAGGAAGGAAACCGGGGAAAAGAGACAGGTGACGGAAAGGAGGGGAAAGAGAGAGTTCATGGAAAAGAGGGAAACCAGGGAGAAGAGATGGGAAAGGGGAAAAGAGGGAAAAGATAGAGTTGAGGGAATACAGGGAAAAGAGACATGAGAGGGGGAAGTGGGAAAGCAGAGTTGAGGGGAAATTGGGAAAAGACAGAGTTGAGGGGAAAGACGGAAACCAGGGGAAAGAGACAGGTGACGGAAAGGAGGGAAAAGAGAGAGTTCGTGGAAAAGAGGGAAACCTGGGAGAAGAGACAGGCGAGGGGATAGAGGGAAAAGAGGGAAAAGAGACAAGGGAGGGAAAGGAGGGAAAAGAGGGAGACCAGGGAAATGAGGCAGGTGAGGGAAAAGATGTGAGAGAAACAGGTGAGGGGAAGAGGGAAAAGGGAGAGATGGAGGAATACAGGGAAAAGAGACATGAGAGGGGAAAGTGGGAAAACAGAGTTGAGGGGAAAGTGGGAAAAGAGAGAGTTGAGAGGAAAGACGGAAAGATGGAAAAGAGACAGGTGACGGAAAGGAGGGAAAAGAGAGAGTTCGTGGAAAAGAGGGAAACCTGGGAGAAGAGACAGGCGAGGGGAAAGAGGGAAAAGAGGGGAGACAAGCGACAGAAAAGAGGGAAAAGAGAGAGTTCATGGAAAAGAGGGAAACCTGGGAAAAGAGACAGGTGACGGGAAGGGGGGAAAAGACAGTGTTCGTGGAAAAGAGAGAAACCTGGGAGAAGAGACAGGCGAGGGGAAAGAGGGAAAAGATGTGAAATAGACAGGCGACAGAAAAGAGGGAAAAGACAGAGTTCGTGGAAAAGAGGGAAATCCGGGAAAAAAGACAGGTGGCGGAAAGGAGGGAAAAGAGAGAGTTGAGGGAAAATAGGGTAACCAGGGGAAAGAGACATGGGAGAAAAGAGGGAAAAGAGGTGAAAGACGCGACAGAAAAGAGGGAAAAGAGAGAGTTCGTGGAAAAGAGGGAAGCCCGGGAAAAGAGACAGGTGACGGAAAGGGGGGAAAAGACAGTGTTCGTGGAAAAGAGAGAAACCTGGGAGAAGAGACAGGTGAGGGGAAATAGGGAAAAGAGGTAAAAGAGACAAGCGAGAGAAAACACGGAAAAGAGAGAGTTCGTGGAAAAGAGGGAAACCAGGGAGAAGACACGGGAAAGGGGGAAAGAGGGAAAAGAGAGAGTTGAAGGAATACAGGAAAAAGAGACAGGAGGGGGGAAGTGGGAAAACAGAGAGTTGAGGGAAAAGAGGGAAACCAGGGAAAAGAGACAAGACAGGGGAAAGATGGAAAAGAGACAAGGGAGGGAAAGGAGGGAAAAGAGAGAGTTCAGGGAAAAGAGGGAAACCCTGGAGAAGAGATAGGGAAGGGGGGAAGAGGGAAAAGAGAGAGTTGAGGGAAATGAGACGGTAGAGACAGGCGAGGGGATAGAGGGAAAAGAGGGAAAAGAGACAAGGGAGGGAAAGGAGGGAAAAGAGGGAGACCAGGGAAATGAGACAGGTGTGGGAAAAGATGTGAGAGAAACAGGTGAGGGGAAGAGGGAAAAGGGAGAGATGGAGGAATACAGGGAAAAGAGACATGAGAGGGGAAAGTGGGAAAACAGAGTTGAGGGGAAAGTGGGAAAAGAGAGAGTTGAGAGGAAAGACGGAAAGATGGAAAAGAGACAGGTGACGGAAAGGAGGGAAAAGAGAGAGTTCGTGGAAAAGAGGGAAACCTGGGAGAAGAGACAGGCGAGGGGAAAGAGGGAAAAGAGGGAAAAGAGGTAAAAGAGACAAGCGAGAGAAAAGAGGGAAAAGAGAGAGTTCATTGAAAAGAGGGAAACCCGGGAAAAGAGGCAGGTGTGGAAAAAGAGACAAAAGAGACAGGCGAGGGGAAAGAGGGAAAAGAGGGAAAAGAGCCAAGTGAAAGAAAAGAGGGAAAAGAGAGAGTTCGTGGAAAGGAAGGAAACCGGGGAAAAGAGACAGGTGACGGAAAGGAGGGAAAAGAGAGAGTTCATTGAAAAGAGGGAAACCCGGGGAAAGTGGCAGGTTTGGGAAAAGAGACAAAAGAGACAGGCGAGGGGAAAGAGGGAAAAGAGGGGAAAGAGACAAGCGACAGAAAAGAGGGAAAAGGGAGAGTTCATTGAAAAGAGGGAAACCCGGGAAAAGAGGCAGGTGTGGGAAAAGAGACAAAAGAGACAGGCGAGGGGAAAGAGGGAAAAGAGGGGAAAGAGACAAGCGACAGACAAGAGGGAAAAGAGAGAGTTCGTGGAAAGGAAGGAAACCAGGTAAAAGAGACAGGTGACAGATAGGAGGGAAAAGAGAGAGTTCGTGGAAAAGAGGGAAAGCAGGGAGAGGAGATGGGAAAGGGGAAAAGAGGGAAAAGATGGAGTTGAGGGAATACAGGGAAAAGAGACATGAGAGGGAAAAGTGGGAAAAGAGAGCGTTGAGGGAAAAGAGGGAAACCAGGGAAAAGAGACAAGACAGGGGAAAGATGGAAAAGAGACAAGGGAGGGAAAGGAGGGAAAAGAGAGAGTTCAGGGAAAACAGGGAAACCATGGAGAAGAGATAGGGAAGGGGGGAAGAGGGAAAAGAGAGAGTTGAGGGAAATGAGACCATAGAGACAGGCGAGGGGATAGAGGGAAAAGAGGGAAAAGAGACAAGGGAGGGAAAGGAGGGAAAAGAGGGAGACCAGGGAAATGAGGCAGGTGTGGGAAAACATGTGAGAGAAACAGGTGAGGGGAAGAGGGAAAAGGGAGAGTTGGAGGAATACAGGGAAAAGAGACATGAGAGGGGAAAGTGGGAAAACAGAGTTGAGGGGAAAGTGGGAAAAGAGAGAGTTGAGAGGAAAGACAGAAAGATGGAAAAGAGACAGGTGACGGAAAGGAGGGAAAAGAGAGAGTTCGTGGAAAAGAGGGAAACCAGGGAGAAGAGACAGGCGAGGGGAAAGAGGGAAAAGAGGGAAAAGAGGTAAAAGAGACAAGCGAGAGAAAAGAGGGAAAAGAGAGAGTTCATTGAAAAGAGGGAAACCCGGGAAAAGAGGCAGGTGTGGGAAAAGAGACAAAAGAGACAGGCGAGGGGAAAGAGGGAAAAGAGGGAAAAGAGCCAAGTGAAAGAAAAGAGGGAAAAGAGAGAGTTCGTGGAAAGGAAGGAAACCGGCGAAAAGAGACAGGTGACGGAAAGGAGGGAAAAGAGAGAGTTCATTGAAAAGAGGGAAACCCGGGAAAAGAGGCAGGTTTGGGAAAAGAGACAAAAGAGACAGGCGAGGGGAAAGAGGGAAAAGAGGGGAAAGAGACAATCGACAGAAAAGAGGGAAAAGGGAGAGTTCATTGAAAAGAGGGAAACCCTGGAAAAGAGGCAGGTGTGGGAAAAGAGACAAAAGAGACAGGCGAGGGGAAAGAGAGAAAAGAGGGGAAAGAGACAAGCGACAGACAAGAGGGAAAAGAGAGAGTTCGTGGAAAGGAAGGAAACCAGGTAAAAGAGACAGGTGACAGATAGGAGGGAAAAGAGAGAGTTCGTGGAAAAGAGGGAAAGCAGGGAGAGGAGACGGGAAAGGGGAAAAGAGGGAAAAGATGGAGTTGAGGGAAAACAGGGAAAAGAGACATGAGAGGGAAAAGTGGGAAAAGAGAGCGTTGAGGGAAAAGAGGGAAACCAGGGAAAAGAGACAAGACAGGGGAAAGATGGAAAAGAGACAAGGGAGGGAAAGGAGGGAAAAGAGAGAGTTCAGGGAAAACAGGGAAACCATGGAGAAGAGATAGGGAAGGGGGGAAGAGGGAAAAGAGAGAGTTGAGGGAAATGAGACGGTAGAGACAGGCGAGGGGATAGAGGGAAAAGAGGGAAAAGAGACAAGGGAGGGAAAGGAGGGAAAAGAGGGAGACCAGGGAAATGAGGCAGGTGTGGGAAAAGATGTGAGAGAAACAGGTGAGGGGAAGAGGGAAAAGAGAGAGTTGGAGGAATACAGGGAAAAGAGACATGAGAGGGGAAAGTGGGAAAACAGAGTTGAGGGGAAAGTGGGAAAAGAGAGAGTTGAGAGGAAAGACGGAAAGATGGAAAAGAGACAGGTGACGGAAAGGGGGGAAATGAGAGAGTTCATGGAAAAGAGGGAAACCATGGAGAAGAGACAGGCGAGGGGAAAGAGGGAAAAGAGGGGAAAGAGACAAGCTACAGAAAAGAGGGAAAAGAGAGAGTTCATGGAAAAGAGGGAAACCCGGGAAAAGAGGCAGGTGTGGGAAAAGAGACAAAAGAGACAGGCGAGGGGAAAGAGGGAAAAGAGGGAAAAGAGCCAAGCGACAGAAAAGAGGGAAAAGAGAGAGTTCATGGAAAGGAAGGAAACCGGGGAAAAGAGGTGACGGAAAGGTGGGAAAAGAGAGAGTTCATGGAAAAGAGGGAAACCAGGGAGAACAGATGGGAAAGGGGAAAAGAGGGAAAAGATAGAGTTGAGGGAATACAGGGAAAAGAGACATGAGAGGGGGAAGTGGGAAAACAGAGTTGAGGGGAAATTGGGAAAAGACAGAGTTGAGGGGAAAGACGGAAACCAGGGGAAAGAGACAGGGGACGGAAAGGAGGGAAAAGAGAGAGTTCGTGGAAAAGAAGGAAACCTGGGAGAAGAGACAGGCGAGGGGAAAGAGGGAAAAGAGGTGAAAGAGACAGGCGACAGAAAAGAGGGAAAAGACAGAGTTCGTGGAAAAGAGGGAAATCCGGGAAAAAAAGACAGGTGGTGGAACGGGGGAAAAGAGAGAGTTGAGGGAAAATAGGGTAACCAGGGGAAAGAGACATGAGGGGAAAGGGACATGAGAGAAAAGAGGGAAAAGAGAGAGTTTCTGGAAAAGAGGGAAACCTGGGAGAAGAGACAGGTGAGGGGAAAGAGGGGAAAGAGAGAAAAGAGGGAAAAGAGACAAGCGAGAGAAAAGAGGGGAAAGAGAGAGTTCGTGGAAAAGAGGGAAACCATGGAGAGGAGATAGGCGAGGGGAAAGAGGGAAAAGAGGTGAAAGACGCGACAGAAAAGAGGGAAAAGAGAGAGTTCGTGGAAAAGAGGGAAACCTGGGAGAAGAGACAGGTGACGGAAAGGGGGGAAAAGACAGAGTTCGTGGAAAAGAGGGAAACCTGGGAGGAGAGACAGGTGAGGGGAAAGAGGGAAAAGAGAGAGTTGAGGGAATACAGGGAAAAGAGACATGAGAGGGGGAAGTGGGAAAACAGAGAGTTGAGGGAAAAGAGGGAAACCAGGGAAAAGAGACAAGACAGGGGAAAGATGGAAAAGAGACAAGGGAGGGAAAGGAGGGAAAAGAGAGAGTTCAGGGAAAAGAGGGAAACCATGCAGAAGAGATAGGGAAGGGGGGAAGAGGGCAAAGAGAGAGTTGACGGAAATGAGACCATAGAGACAGGTGAGGGGATAGAGGGAAAAGAGGGAAAAGAGACAAGGGAGGGAAAGGAGGGAAAAGAGGGAGACCAGGGAAATGAGGCAGGTGTGGGAAAAGATGTGAGAGAAAGAGGTGAGGGGAAGAGGGAAAAGGGAGAGTTGGAGGAATACAGGGAAAAGAGACATGAGAGGGGAAAGTGGGAAAACAGAGTTGAGGGGAAAGTGGGAAAAGAGAGAGTTGAGAGGAAAGACGGAAAGATGGAAAAGAGACAGGTGACGGAAAGGGGGGAAATGAGAGAGTTCATGGAAAAGAGGGAAACCATGGAGAAGAGACAGGCGAGGGGAAAGAGGGAAAAGAGGGGAAAGAGACAAGCTACAGAAAAGAGGGAAAAGAGAGAGTTCATGGGAAAGAGGGAAACCCGGGAAAAGAGGCAGGTGTGGGAAAAGAGACAAAAGAGACAGGCGAGGGGAAAGAGGGAAAAGAGGGAAAAGAGCCAAGCGACAGAAAAGAGGGAAAGGGGAGAGTTCGTGGAAAGGAAGGAAACCGGGGAAAAGAGACAGGTGACGGAAAGGAGGGGAAAGAGAGAGTTCATGGAAAAGAGGGAAACCAGGGAGAAGAGATGGGAAAGGGGAAAAGAGGGAAAAGATAGAGTTGAGGGAATACAGGGAAAAGAGACATGAGAGGGGGAAGTGGGAAAGCAGAGTTGAGGGGAAATTGGGAAAAGACAGAGTTGAGGGGAAAGACGGAAACCAGGGGAAAGAGACAGGTGACGGAAAGGAGGGAAAAGAGAGAGTTCGTGGAAAAGAGGGAAACCTGGGAGAAGAGACAGGCGAGGGGATAGAGGGAAAAGAGGGAAAAGAGACAAGGGAGGGAAAGGAGGGAAAAGAGGGAGACCAGGGAAATGAGGCAGGTGAGGGAAAAGATGTGAGAGAAACAGGTGAGGGGAAGAGGGAAAAGGGAGAGATGGAGGAATACAGGGAAAAGAGACATGAGAGGGGAAAGTGGGAAAACAGAGTTGAGGGGAAAGTGGGAAAAGAGAGAGTTGAGAGGAAAGACGGAAAGATGGAAAAGAGACAGGTGACGGAAAGGAGGGAAAAGAGAGAGTTCGTGGAAAAGAGGGAAACCTGGGAGAAGAGACAGGCGAGGGGAAAGAGGGAAAAGAGGGGAGACAAGCGACAGAAAAGAGGGAAAAGAGAGAGTTCATGGAAAAGAGGGAAACCTGGGAAAAGAGACAGGTGACGGAAAGGGGGGAAAAGACAGTGTTCGTGGAAAAGAGAGAAACCTGGGAGAAGAGACAGGCGAGGGGAAAGAGGGAAAAGATGTGAAATAGACAGGCGACAGAAAAGAGGGAAAAGACAGAGTTCGTGGAAAAGAGGGAAATCCGGGAAAAAAGACAGGTGGCGGAAAGGAGGGAAAAGAGAGAGTTGAGGGAAAATAGGGTAACCAGGGGAAAGAGACATGGGAGAAAAGAGGGAAAAGAGGTGAAAGACGCGACAGAAAAGAGGGAAAAGAGAGAGTTCGTGGAAAAGAGGGAAGCCCGGGAAAAGAGACAGGTGACGGAAAGGGGGGAAAAGACAGTGTTCGTGGAAAAGAGAGAAACCTGGGAGAAGAGACAGGTGAGGGGAAATAGGGAAAAGAGGTAAAAGAGACAAGCGAGAGAAAACACGGAAAAGAGAGAGTTCGTGGAAAAGAGGGAAACCAGGGAGAAGACACGGGAAAGGGGGAAAGAGGGAAAAGAGAGAGTTGAAGGAATACAGGAAAAAGAGACAGGAGGGGGGAAGTGGGAAAACAGAGAGTTGAGGGAAAAGAGGGAAACCAGGGAAAAGAGACAAGACAGGGGAAAGATGGAAAAGAGACAAGGGAGGGAAAGGAGGGAAAAGAGAGAGTTCAGGGAAAAGAGGGAAACCCTGGAGAAGAGATAGGGAAGGGGGGAAGAGGGAAAAGAGAGAGTTGAGGGAAATGAGACGGTAGAGACAGGCGAGGGGATAGAGGGAAAAGAGGGAAAAGAGACAAGGGAGGGAAAGGAGGGAAAAGAGGGAGACCAGGGAAATGAGACAGGTGTGGGAAAAGATGTGAGAGAAACAGGTGAGGGGAAGAGGGAAAAGGGAGAGATGGAGGAATACAGGGAAAAGAGACATGAGAGGGGAAAGTGGGAAAACAGAGTTGAGGGGAAAGTGGGAAAAGAGAGAGTTGAGAGGAAAGACGGAAAGATGGAAAAGAGACAGGTGACGGAAAGGAGGGAAAAGAGAGAGTTCGTGGAAAAGAGGGAAACCTGGGAGAAGAGACAGGCGAGGGGAAAGAGGGAAAAGAGGGAAAAGAGGTAAAAGAGACAAGCGAGAGAAAAGAGGGAAAAGAGAGAGTTCATTGAAAAGAGGGAAACCCGGGAAAAGAGGCAGGTGTGGAAAAAGAGACAAAAGAGACAGGCGAGGGGAAAGAGGGAAAAGAGGGAAAAGAGCCAAGTGAAAGAAAAGAGGGAAAAGAGAGAGTTCGTGGAAAGGAAGGAAACCGGGGAAAAGAGACAGGTGACGGAAAGGAGGGAAAAGAGAGAGTTCATTGAAAAGAGGGAAACCCGGGGAAAGTGGCAGGTTTGGGAAAAGAGACAAAAGAGACAGGCGAGGGGAAAGAGGGAAAAGAGGGGAAAGAGCCAAGCGACAGAAAAGAGGGAAAAGGGAGAGTTCATTGAAAAGAGGGAAACCCGGGAAAAGAGGCAGGTGTGGGAAAAGAGACAAAAGAGACAGGCGAGGGGAAAGAGGGAAAAGAGGGGAAAGAGACAAGCGACAGACAAGAGGGAAAAGAGAGAGTTCGTGGAAAGGAAGGAAACCAGGTAAAAGAGACAGGTGACAGATAGGAGGGAAAAGAGAGAGTTCGTGGAAAAGAGGGAAAGCAGGGAGAGGAGATGGGAAAGGGGAAAAGAGGGAAAAGATGGAGTTGAGGGAATACAGGGAAAAGAGACATGAGAGGGAAAAGTGGGAAAAGAGAGCGTTGAGGGAAAAGAGGGAAACCAGGGAAAAGAGACAAGACAGGGGAAAGATGGAAAAGAGACAAGGGAGGGAAAGGAGGGAAAAGAGAGAGTTCAGGGAAAACAGGGAAACCATGGAGAAGAGATAGGGAAGGGGGGAAGAGGGAAAAGAGAGAGTTGAGGGAAATGAGACCATAGAGACAGGCGAGGGGATAGAGGGAAAAGAGGGAAAAGAGACAAGGGAGGGAAAGGAGGGAAAAGAGGGAGACCAGGGAAATGAGGCAGGTGTGGGAAAAGATGTGAGAGAAACAGGTGAGGGGAAGAGGGAAAAGGGAGAGATGGAGGAATACAGGGAAAAGAGACATGAGAGGGGAAAGTGGGAAAACAGAGTTGAGGGGAAAGTGGGAAAAGAGAGAGTTGAGAGGAAAGACGGAAAGATGGAAAAGAGACAGGTGACGGAAAGGAGGGAAAAGAGAGAGTTCGTGGAAAAGAGGGAAACCAGGGAGAAGAGACAGGCGAGGGGAAAGAGGGAAAAGAGGGAAAAGAGACAAGGGAGGGAAAGGAGAGAAAAGAGGGAGACCAGGGAAATGAGGCAGCTGTGGGAAAAGATGTGAGAGAAACAGGTGAGGGGAAGAGGGAAAAGGGAGAGTTGCCGGAATACAGGGAAAAGAGACATGAGAGGGGAAAGTGGGAAAACAGAGTTGAGGGGAAAGTGGGAAAAGAGAGAGTTGAGAGGAAAGACGGAAAGATGGAAAAGAGACAGGTGATGGAAAGGAGGGAAAAGAGAGAGTTCGTGGAAAAGAGGGAAACCATGGAGAAGAGACAGGCGAGGGGAAAGAGGGAAAAGAGGGGAAAGAGACAAGCGACAGAAAAGAGGGAAAAGAGAGAGTTCATGGAAAAGAGGGAAACCCGGGAAAAGAGGCAGGTGTGGGAAAAGAGACAAAAGAGACAGGCGAGGGGAAAGAGGGAAAAGAGGGAAAAGAGCCAAGCGACAGAAAAGAGGGAAAAGGGAGAGTTCGTGGAAAGGAAGGAACCCGGGGAAAAGAGACAGGTGACAGAAAGGTGGGAAAAGAGAGAGTTCATGGAAAAGAGGGAAACCAGGGAGAACAGATGGGAAAGGGGAAAAGAGGGAAAAGATAGAGTTGAGGGAATACAGGGAAAAGAGACATGAGAGGGGGAAGTGGGAAAACAGAGTTGAGGGGAAAGTGGGAAAAGAGAGAGTTGAGGGGAAAGACGGAAACCAGGGGAAAGAGACAGGTGACGGAAAGGAGGGAAAAGAGAGAGTTCGTGGAAAAGAGGGAAACCTGGGAGAAGAGACAGAAGAGGGGAAAGAGGAGAAAGAGGGGAAAGAGACAAGCGACAGAAAAGAGGGAAAGAGAGAGAGTTCGTGGAAAAGAGGGAATCCATGGAGAAGAGACAGGCGAGGGGAAAGAGGGAAAAGAGGTGAAAGACGCGACAGAAAAGAGGGAAAAGTGAGAGTTTGTGGGAAAGAGGGAAACCCGGGAAAAGAGACAGGTGACGGAAAGGGGGGAAAAGACAGAGTTCGTGGAAAAGAGGGAAACCTGGGAGAAGAGACAGGTGAGGGGAAAGAGGGAAAAGAGGTAAAAGAGACAAGCGAGAGAAAAGAGGGAAAAGAGAGAGTTCGTGGAAAGGAGGGAAACCAGGGAGAAGAAACGGGAAAGGGGGAAAGAGGGAAAAGAGAGAGTTGAGGGAATACAGGGAAACGAGGGAAAAGAGACAAGACAGGGGAAAGATGGAAAAGAGACAAGGGAGGGAAAGGAGGGAAAAGAGAGAGTTCAGGGAAAAGAGGGAAACCCTGGAGAAGAGATAGGGAAGGGGGGGAGAGGGAAAAGAGAGAGTTGAGGGAAATGAGACGGTAGAGACAGGCGAGGGGGTAGAGGGAAAAGAGGGAAAAGAGACAAGGGAGGGAAAGGAGGGAAAAGAGGGAGACCAGGGAAATGAGGCAGGTGTGGGAAAAGATGTGAGAGAAACAGGTGAGGGGAAGAGGGAAAAGGGAGAGTTGCCGGAATACAGGGAAAAGAGACATGAGAGGGGAAAGTGGGAAAAGAGAGAGTTGAGAGGAAAGACGGAAAGATGGAAAAGAGACAGGTGACGGAAAGGAGGGAAAAGAGAGAGTTCGTGGAAAAGAGGGAAACCATGGAGAAGAGACAGGCGAGGGGAAAGAGGGAAAAGAGGGGAAAGAGACAAGCGACAGAAAAGAGGGAAAAGAGAGAGTTCGTTGAAAAGAGGGAAACCCGGGAAAAGAGGCAGGTGTGGGAAAAGAGACAAAAGAGACAGGCGAGGGGAAATAGGGAAAAGAGGGAAAAGAGCCAAGCGACAGAAAAGAGAGAAAAGGGAGAGTTCATTGAAAAGAGGGAAACCCGGGAAAAGAGGCAGGTGTGGGAAAAGAGACAAAAGAGACAGGCGACGGGAAAGAGGGAAAAGAGGGGAAAAAGACAAGCGACAGACAAGAGGGAAAAGAGAGAGTTCGTGGAAAGGAAGGAAACCAGGTAAAAGAGACAGGTGACGGATAGGAGGGAAAAGAGAGAGTTCGTGGAAAAGAGGGAAAGCAGGGAGAGGAGACGGGAAAGGGGAAAAGAGGGAAAAGATGCAGTTGAGGGAAAACAGGGAAAAGAGACATGAGAGGGAAAAGTGGGAAAAGAGAGCGTTGAGGGTATATAGGGAATCGAGACATGAGGGGGAAAGTGGGAAAAGAGAGAGATGAGGGAAACGAGGGAAACCAGGGAAACGAGAAAAGACAGGGGAAAGATGGAAAAGAGACAAGGGAGGGAACAGAGGGAAAAGAGAGAGTTCGTGGAAAGGAGGGAAACCTGGGAGAAGAGACAGGCGAGGGGAAAGAGGGAAAAGAGGGGAAAGAGACAAGCGACAGAAAAGAG